>OX402528.1:8951563-9551563 GCA_948098885.1 Drepanosiphum platanoidis
TGTCGGGTATTATTGTCGTCTAAAATATTCTCTTCGTTTCTTTGTCGTTACGTCATCTGTAAGCCGTCTTTTCTTTATTTTTTTTTTTTAATAAGCTCAATAGATTAATGTCGTTAAGTCGTTTACTTTAAGAACGTTAAACGTTTATATTAAATTGCCATTATGTGAATCCAATTTTGATGAACGGCTGCATTATTGCCCCCACGTTGTTTCGATGTCAAAAATACATTTTTAGGGACTAATGGTCTCTCAGAGCCGGTAAACCTATTTTTTCTTATCATGTTTGGAATGTTTTGCATATATATATTTTGCATATTCGTATAATTAATTCATTACAAAATACAAACACCTCTGTGCACCGAATCTCAGTCGGAAAGTGATGGTTATAATAATTTCTATTAAATGTGTGAGTTTACTCGTACGAATGACACGACCTACTAATACGGTGAAAAACCAACCAAACCATAATGTGTCTAATCGGCTCTTTTCGTTGCAGGCTGAAAAATCAAAAAAGATCGTAACTGATATAAACAGCAAATCTTTAGATAACAGTACTAAAGAAGAGGTAATAACACCAGGTTTTTGTATGGTTGATTTATTAATTGTTTAAATGTTTTTAGTTACAGCTGTTTTTGAACGAAATGTCAAGCCGCTCAGTCGATTTCACAACTTTCGATATGTTTAATATAAATGTAAATCTCATCACTTCTGTAAGTTCAAATATCATTATCATTAGATACGTCTGTAGTTATAATATATTACAATAAAAAGTGAGGTGTCACGTGTACTCATTGAAATCGTTCTTTTCACGAATAACGCGACTAATATTAATTGAGCAAAAATTAAGAAGTTCAATAGTTAAAATAAGTCCACAGGATTGAAACCGCGTTATGTTTCAAATAGTCGTATTCTTTATTAGATTTCGAACGGTTTTTACATTCAATTCATTTCGCCAATCTGCAATCGACCGTTTCGGTCGGAATCATAAAATATTTTCTTCATACCCTAGTTTAATTACATTGTTTTCTTGTTGATTATTACATACATAGTTTATTTTTTCAGGCCATCGTTACTGGAACGACATATCTGATAGTATTGTTTCAGTTGAGTTAACGTGCTAAAAAATGTACGAAAGGTGGCGTGACGCCTCCGCCGCGCCGGTACGAAGAAATTTTCGAATTCGATTTTATATTATATCGCGAACGACGACTAATCAATGTGCATACACCCCTCAACACTGTCCGATCGTTTTGTTTTGTTTATATGTCTGTCATAATATGTCATCGTACATGTGGACAAATCGTATTTGAATAATTAATAATTAAATACTTTTTATCGCGGTAAATCAATGGTTCGAGTATTTATTTCGGTTGGACGCTTGTTTCGTTCGGTATGTCGGTCGTACACAATATAATATAGAACGGTTGTTCGTCCCAATAATAATACAAAACGCGAATAGAATAGATCATATTTTAGTATGCCGAATAGACGGAAAAAATCACTAGTTTACCATTTTAAAATATATACGATTTGAAACACTGAATTTCGGAAAGTATTGATCGTTCGTGTTTTAAAATATACGTGAGGAAAAGAAAAATATAATATGTAGGTACATTTTTTTTTTTTATTAAATAATTACTACACTTTTCAATTTGAACAAAAAACAAAATCCCAGTTTCGTATAGTATCTGGTTTTTAGGGTCAGTATTGTATCGATATTCGATAAAATTTAACATTTAAATTTCGCCACGTATGTTATGTAAAAAAATATCAGTCTGAAATTTCTCATTAAAATTGTTAACTTTGTTTTACATACATTTTTTTTTCTTTTTTTGTTATTTTTTTAAGTTTACATTACCGGTTAAAATTAAATATTATCCATTAACTTTTGCTCGTAAAGTATGAAATATTATATTTTAATAAGTGTGTGGCCATAAGTTGAGTACCACTGATCTGGACAATAAGCACGTTTAAAAATCATAAGATTAAAAGAGAAAACCTTCGTTAGAAAAAAAAAAAAACACCACCATGAAAAATTATTTGATTGAAAATTATTATAGTACGCTCAACGATTACGTATACAATAATGTGCTCGTTGAATGAAGTCTGACTTTATGCTTTCTCGAAAAAGAAATCGATTTGAAAACTGAATTATAAATGCACTGGTGTTTAGTACAAGTAGGCATTCGACGAAGCACCACCCCTGATGGTAATTATTAACCGTAATGAACACTCGAAAATAACGATATCTCGTCGAAAGTTGACGATCGAAAACGGACGGTTTTCCGTCACTCGAGTCACTATGGTTTTCCGTTTTGTTTTGACAAAGTGACGTGTGACCAGTGAAGTTTTTTCGTTATTAACGATATGATGTTATTATCGTTTCGGATATTTTAACGATCAAAGCGAACCAAACGTGATCGAATGTAAAATGCGAAAACTCGTCGAAATGGTGATTTCCGTAACGTTAATGTTGTCCAGCGTGTACAATCTCATACAAGCCTCGGACATCATATGCAAGTTCGAGAAGTGCAAAAGTCTGAAGCTGATAACGATTTTCACGACGTTTCCGCGGGCAGTGTCCTTGGGCTGTTTGGTATCCAGGATCGTGATCATGTACAACGTCGTGACGAACGAATCGAGTGGGTTCGAGAGTAACATGGAGGATTACGACGCGCGATATCCAATGAACGGGTACGGTTGTAGTGATTTTGCAAGTAAAGGATTTAGTCGAAAGTATGTCCTCGCGCGGCAGTGAGAATGTCTGCAGCTAAAATATTTTCGAAAATAATATTAGCCAAACCGTTATGGTTTGATAATATTTGTAGACCGGCAAGATAATATTATAAAAATTTGTATTTAAACATTTTTTTTTTATTATTATTATTCATTGATAAACTAACGTTTACAATTTATTATAAAGAGGCGGTCTGCTAACTGGGGCTAGGACGCAAATTGCCAATCACTTCGGGTCACTTTGTAAACTCATAAAATTGATATAAAAACGTTATCGTGATATTTAATTTACAATAATTTACACAAGTCATATATTAATTATTTATATAATAATGACTAAAATTTGTCAACTCGGTATGTTTTACAATTTGGACTTGTAAGATAAAATGTGTTTACAAGGTCTACAGTAATTTTTATTTGAGATTTTATTGCAAAATGTTTCTTTTTTTTAATGCAGTATTTATTTATAGTCTTAATTAGTTAATTAAATATATAGATTTTTCGAATAACATTAATAATAAACGATAAAATAAAATACTCGTACGTGTACAATGGCGAGAGCTTAACCTTTTGTCGCCCTATAATATTAAATTTCGATCCAAAATGTCTATTACAAAATATCCTTTGTTTTAGATTCTAAGCAAGACATATGACTGCTATTATTAATACCAGACTAGCTAATAATGTTTTAATTATTTATTATTGATTTTCGTGTCCGCTATACATAGATTGAGAAAAGGGGTGTTAATAAAAATAACAATTCAGCGTATTACCGATACTTATTGCGTTGAATCTTTTGCACCGAAATCTATACTCAAATTCTTTTTTTGAAATACTCTAGTTTGGCGCCGCTCTCGCCACTGCGATTGTGCTTTCGTAGAAGACCGATCCGAGTGACCTGGTATGACGGGATTCCTCACTACCACACTAGACAAATTGTTTTCTCAAATTACTGACAGACGGGCAAATAATCTGCACCGTAATAACAAAATGTAAACAAAACGAACACGTTATATAGTAGACGCCGCTTATAAGACTCACGGATATAAGGTTCAGTCCCTTATTAGACTCAAAATCTTCTGGAACGGTCCGGACGAATCCAAATACATTAAAAAACAATCGGTTATAAGACTCAACACTTCGGTTATAAGACTCAAATTTCGTAAAATAAATAGTAGAAAATAAACTTTTTTGGTTAAAAATAAAGTCAAATAAAGAGGTTCTGGAGGCTTTAGACGTGTTAAGGAGAGCTGTCCATCACCGTGGTAATAATTTTAATATACAATACGAATACGAACAGTATATTTTCGGAATATTAAAACAAAATAAAAAACAAACTAAAATTACAAATAATTTTTCAAAATAAATAATTTTTATATGTAATATATTTTACCTATTATAATTTTAGTTTTTTTTATCGGAATTATTAAATTTATTCAATAATAAAGTATGTAATATGTGTTAATGTATTAAAATCAAAGCAAAATATGTAGTAAAATAAAATTTATAAATACGTAATTAATTTTTTTTTCCACTTCGCCTATAAGATTCATTCGGTTATAAGACTCACTTTGTGCTGGTCCCAAAGTGAGTCTTATAAGCGGCGTCTACCGTATTTGAATTTCCGTCTGGATTGTTTTAACTTTTGTTGTACCGATCTTTGCCCGGTCGGTTTTCAATTCAGAAAGATCTTGTTTGCGCCTAGTTCGACAGCCGATAGTTACCGTTAACAACGCTGTTCGTAACGCAATTACTACGCGACAGGTACGAACGGCAGTTCGGTCGGCGTGTTATCGGCCTCGTCGCGGCGACGTGCGCGGTTGCAATCTTGCCGATAAACGTGTACAGAATCGTCTTGCTCCACGACACCTATCACACCGTGCAGCTGACCGTGTTCTATACACTGATGTACGTGCAAAACGGAACGGTTTGCGTCGCGGAATTGACGTTCATAAAACACTGCATCGGGTTGTTTCAACGATTCCGTTCGATCAACAGGGAAATGTCTGCGATGAAGTCCGAGCCTCTGACGACCGTCGCCGATACGCGCGCATTGACGTCCCGGCGTCGCCAACAGTGGCGAGTCTGGAAGTTTGCCGCGGAAACAACGGACGTGACGAGTAATTATTTACTATACGTCATTTACTTTGAAAAAAGATAACGAGTCGAACGGTTTGGCCACTAATTCTAGTCAAGCGGGGGAGGGGTTACACGAACGTAAAGGTATGAGTAATAATTGTAACTTGTACACGAGATCCTTTAAAAAAGTTTTATTTTTTTTTTGAAAATACTTTTTGAAATACTTTAATTTCTAGTGTCTATGCAATGGCAGATAATATTCGTTGCTTAATTACACGAATCGTATTTTCTCAGTCGTTTAGAATTCCGTCTGTCGAAATTATTTTATTATTTCACGAAGAGTTTAGCGAAACGATATTCGATCGAGGTTTTTTTTTTCAAGCAATCCGATTCGTGTGGTGATGACGGCCCTATAGAATCGGTTGTTTTCTGCAGATAGACCAAAGCAAAAGACGACGGGACAAAAAGACATAACGTCCCATAAGCTACCCTCGTCCGCGGTGCACACGGTCGGTCGCGAGAGTTTCGGCGGCACCGGCGGCGGCACTCCGGCGTCGGTCAAACTGTGCCGATTGGTCGACGTGGTCGAGTGCCTCAAGTTCAGGCACAAGTACGTCAGCAACGCCGTCCGACACCTGAACGAGCTGTACAACGTCCAGTTCGTAATGTCTCTGTGCAGTCTGTTTTTCATGGCCATGTGCGACGTCTACGAGCTGTTGTTCCGGGGCCAGAGGAAATCGCGAGCCACGGTGTTCTACGTCGCGTGGCTGTTCCAATACTCGTTCCGGTTCTGTATGATCCTGATGACGACGCACGTCACCGCCAAAGAGGTAGGACGCCGGGGCTTCCTTTTCCTGGACGGACGAGTGTCCGAAGGCAACCCAGCGGGTCCATTAAGTAATGCGCGGTGGTCGATAATGTTTCGTCGATATCCTCGACGATATTATATAGTAGAGCCTCGATATTCCCGGACGGATTCAGACCGAGCATCGTCCGGATTACCGGAGGGTTTTCAAGATGACCTACTCAAATGACTAAAATTTTTATTTTTAATTCCACACACACGATTGATATTTATTGCACTTACAATGAATTACAAAGAAACATGTTTATACATAATACAAATATGTAGAACTCAAGTAAAGAAGTCGGTAATTTTTTCGGGAATTCCGAACAAACTACAAAATGTATTTACGAACAAATAGACTCATGCCGTCCCGATTACCGCGTTCGCCGGATTATCGGGGGTCCGGACTATCGAGGCTCTACTGAACGTACGTTTCACGGGGACGATACGTTGTTTACGGTCGGTCGAGGTATATCTAATAATCGCGTTGGCGATTTCCCATTTCGATATTTTATATCCCGTTCGTAAATTTCGAACAATTATCAGTATCCATAAGTACTCGAAAATTGTTCAAAATATTTAAACAAGTGTCAATAGCGCGATTTTAAATAAAATTTCAAATTCTCCGTACTTTAAAACGTATTTGTTTACCACCGTGCTGTGTTTTACTACGTCTATTATGGATATGAAATTGTTACGAGCCTTAAACCCTGATTTTCAGATTATAACGCAATAATTTGACTAAAACTATGACGTGTATCGGTTAATTTTTTGCAATTAATAATTTATAGACTTTAATTCACTTTCTGGGTGGTTTTATTATATATTTAAACGTACAGAGTTTGTGTGTGTGTGTGTGTGTGTGTGTGTGTGTGTGTGTGTGTGTGTGTGTGTGTGTGATACTAATCGACTGATTTCTTTTTCTTTTTTTTAGGCACAAAAATCAAAAACGATTATAACCGATATAAATAACCGTTCTATTGATAAAAATACTAAAGACGAGGTAATGACATTGTGTTTTGCGTTATAATATTTTACGAAATGTTTGTATACACGTTATATAAATATTTATTTTTTTTATCGTTTTAGTTACAATTGTTTTTGAACGAAATATGTAGTCGTTCGGTCGACTTCACAACTTTTGATATGTTTACTTTAAACTTACATCTTATCATTTCGGTAAGTTAAAATTTCTAATTTCATTATTCCTTTTTTTTCTTTTCTAACACTTTATGTATGAAAATAAACGTTTTGAGTTTTAAAGTTGCACCTCACTGTAAAATAAATAACAATTTATTGAAATTTAAAGTCTTGAAAAAATATACCAACAGATTTTTAAATATTTAAAAAATTATATTTGATGTACAACAAGTGATTCGGTGTTAAACATTTTTTTTTTCAACTCGTGTAATTAAGTAATTTTACATTTCAAGTTGAACGTGAGATTATTTTGAATTTCGCATTGATCATAAAGCGTTTAGGCATACTCGATTAATTAGCTTTTTATCGGCTATAAACACTTGTTTTTTTTCCAGATTATCGTATCAGCTACAACGTATCTTCTAATATTGTCTCAGTTTAGTTAAAATATGAAAAACGTTTAAAACAATAGTAAGACGTCAAGCGAAAACATATGTGATAAAAGAATCTAGTTGATGTGAAAAGCACAGCGAAATTTAGCTTCAACACGTATTACAATGAAATTTAATGAACATTTAACATTTTAGACTCGATATTTTGTCTAATTTAATTATTTAATAACACTTATTATTGAATTAATCAATTTTCATATTTAATCAAAATAAATTAAGATTTAAATATTATTGTTCATCTTTTTTTTTTTCAACATATGATGGCAGTTGCCTTTTATAACGATATAGCTTAGCATACTACTCAAATACGTACGCAATACTATGTTTGTATTTTAAAGCTTTATTTTGCCTATCGAATGTTTTAAAAACAAATTAATAAAAATAAAAACCACCCACCTATGACATATTATACTTTTATATTTAAATAAAAAAAATACAATACAATAAAAATGTTTAATTGCACTTACGACTTATTGTTTTCAAATCATAATATACTATGACATCGCGTTGTATTCGTGCAACTTTTAGTGATCTCCTCTGTGGCGAGCAACAATCCACCATCGTCAACACCTTCTTCGCCACAATACCGATGGAATTTCATTGAAAAAAAGGAACAGCAAGCATATTATTATTACCAACCAACAATAGTTAAATTTAATGACTTCATACCAAACATGGTGAAAAATTACTCGAATCGATTATGTACTGCATCGAGTGTTGAAACGGTTCTACCGATTGATTTATAAATTGAGTTATTTTGATTAGCTGTGTGTACGATAAGGAGAACACGTTATATCGACGTTTCCTGTAACAGACTGATGTAAACGCAAAACGTTTGACTATACTCGTATGTGTGGACCAAGTCAGTGTTGTAGTCGCAATTTTTTCGGATATGCTTAATTTAATTTTTTTTGATTTAAATTTGTGTAATGAAATATCGTTTAATAATAATGAGATTAAAAATTACAGCAATTTATCAATTAAAACAATATTAATATTGTTCAGTTCTAAAAATCAATCATTTTTGATACAACTTTTTTTATTATGAAAACAATTTTCAAGCGTTCGCTTACGAACCGTCGAAGTAACTACCTATAAGCAGTCTGAATACGTTCTAGCATTGCGAAATATCTAATTTATGGCACGCGATTCGAGTTCTAACTCCGATCACTTTTTCTTTTCTTTTGTTTTAATCTACTTTATATCAAAAACGTACAACACATAACTGTTTAAATTATTAATAGTAATAATTATTCGGAAATGTTTAATAGGGAACACGAGGTCTTAAACATTGAACAATAATTATTGTTTGTTCGTGAAAATTGCACTTCAATGGTTAGTGATTAAAATAGACAACCTCGTGAAATCCTATAATCGCTGACAACAATAATTATTACTATCGTTATTTTGTTTTTTTCATATGCACACGGAAACAATATGTATTTTACTTCACACACGCGCGACTACGTCGAAAGGGTAAGTTCTATTGCGTTAGTGTTGTCCGGTGTTTACAATCTTGTAGAAGCTCCAGCGATTATGTGCATGTTCGAGGGATGCAAAAACGAGAAATTAATGTTTATTTTCACTATCTGAGCTGTGGCCATGGGGTGCATAGTGTGTAGAATCACGAACATGTACAACTACACGAACTAAATAAAGAAGTACCGGAAGAAAATCGAAAAGTATCTAACACGATATCCTTTCGACGAGGACCAAGAGAATTTTTTACGTCATTTCAACGTCTCCGTCGCGGCCGATAACTAACGATCCTGCCGGTAAACGTGTACAGAATTGTTTCGCTTCACAAACGCTATCACAGTTACTTGTTATGTACATTTTACTGGTTTATGTTTCTAGTTACAGTTGTTTTCGAACGAAATATCCAGTCGTTCAATCGATTTCACGACTTTTGAAATGTTAATTTTGTCATAAACGTACATCTCATCATCTCTGTAAGTCAAACCGTTTTATTTCTTAATTTTTTTCTTAAATGGTCTAGGAAATTTTAAAAGTTATTGACATATTTTTGACGTTATTTTTAATATGCCAACGGTAGAAATATTGAAAATTAAATTATTCATACGCAACGTGAAATTGGTTTTTTCGTTGCGCCCGCGTGCAGTTAAAAAACTCATCGAATTACGATTAAAATACATCAAAAGTAATCGGCTCATTAAATGTTTCATAAAAGAATCAAACAGCTACTGAAGTGGATGACATTTTTTTAATTCCTTATAAATCAATCCGATCGAGCGACAAACGTTCGGGTTAATCTTAATCGTACCAAATTGGCAATTTTAAGTTTAGTGAATTCAAACGAAATAAAGATTTCGTTAAACGCTTTTCGTCGCACAAATCGTAATAAACTTAATGTGACAACAAAAGCAACTTGACATTTAAAACCCGTCATTTCGATTAATGGAGAAAACATAATCGTAATTGACTCCAAAAAGCTAATTAGACGTAATTGGCTCGAAGAGTGAAATATTCGAATACATTTCAGAAAATAAGCGTAATGTTTATATAGTAAAGAATGCCACTAAATCCCACTTACTCAACTAAGACTCCTCTAAACCACAAATATATAATAAAAAAAAACAGAGTAGAGTTCGTTTCGTGCGAATAATTCCAATACGGAAAACCATATTAATTTGCCGTATACATTCAAAAATAAAATTCAGAAAAGTAAGAAGTAAAATTTTTAAAATAAAATATCATTTATTACACATTTAAGTGTACGTACGTTGTTATCAATTTAAATTTATCTAAATAAATATTTTTACTACAAATTTCATCATTTCGAAATTGCTCGCCTTATCATATCTATTAGATATAGATATAAATTTAATCTTTAATGTATCTAGATAAATATATTTACCACACGACTTTAATAATAGTCTCCCCTATTTGGCAAACGGAACTTACTGTTTGGTACACGCGTATTATTTTTTCAGGTTTTCTTGTCAAATTATTCTGTCTGACACAATTTCAAGTTTGACACTCGACCCTTTTCTATTTCGTCAATATCGAAAATGTAAACATCGCATAACTGTTTGAATTAAATATACATTATTTGGTACGTTTTATAGACAGCAGACACGGTTTTTAACACTCGACGATTAATAATAATGTGTTTGTATGAGCGTAGCGGTAGCCGATAGCTCTTCAGAGGCAAAAGCGATTAATAAAACAGACAAACTCTCCGTCACAATAACATCTGATCGCCGATCGCAGTTCTTTTCGAAAAATCAAACTACAAACGAACGGAATTTCACTTTACGAGTCGATATGAAAAACATATCATTAAATTAAGTATTTTCACTTTTCGAATTGAACGGAATTAAAATGCGAAACTTTGTCGAAATAGTGATTTCCGTAATCGTCATGTCGTCAGCTGTTTACAGTTTTTTAGAAATCCCCAAGATCATATGCCTATTCGAGGAGTGCAAAAATTTGAAATTAGTAAATATTTTCTGTATATATCCTCGAGCGCTAGCAATGGGATGTATAGCGTCTAGGATTACGAACATTTATAACAACGCGAGCAAACTAAAGAAGTACCGGAAGAAAATCGAAAAGTATCAGACCCGATATCCTTTTGACGGCGAACAAGTGAGTTTTCGACGTCGTTTCGTTATTTTCGCCGTGGCCGTCTACGTAATAGCGATCCTGCCGATAAACGTGTACAGGGTGGTTTTGCTTTACGAGCGCTATAGCAGTGACGTATTATGTTTATTTTACGTGTTGATGTACTTACAAAACATAACTATATGCGTGGCGGAGATACAATTCTTCGCGCACTGTGTCCAATTGTTTCTGCTGTTTCAATCGATCAACGAAGAAATGTCCAAGTTGGAGTCGGAGACCATCGACAAGAATCGGTACCCGTTGGTATTGAAATCGAGTCGACAATATGGCAGTCACGTTTTCGTCTCGTTCTCCGTGAAAAGCCACCGTCCTCCGGAAATCGAAGCGCGCCCGTTAGTCGATATTATCGAACACTTCAAGTTGAGACATAAATACGTTAGTAACGCTACTAGACATCTAAACGATCTGTACGGCTTCCAGTTGGGACTGTCTCTGTGTGTTTTGTTTTTCATGGCTCTATTGGACATCTACGAACTCATGCTCGAAGGTCGAACGATGCCGAGGGAATTTTTATTTTACTGCGCTTGGTTTTTTCAGTATTCCTTCAGATTCGTCACGATCGTCACGATGACTCACGTCACTACAAAAGAGGTACGACACGTTTATTAACAACATTTTTTACGTCGCGTTATCAGTCGAATTCTTAAAAAATAATTCCGTCTACCGGGCCATAGGAATTGCGATTTTTTAGGAACCTCAAATGTTTGCACTTAATATATTTTTATAGCATTATTATGCATAATTATACATAATTATTATTTATTAATAGTGGTTAATTAACGTGTTCTAAAATTAATACATTACTCTGAGGATTTATTCAATCACATCAAATACGAGCTGTTCTGCCGAAAGAACGTTTTATGAACTTGAAAAAATTTGAAACAAATTCAGAACGGACAGTACTCGAGAAAACTTAACTAGACCCCCCCAGATATCGGCGTTAGAAAATTATAATTCACAAAATAACAAATCTAGATAATAATGATACGTCGATTCGATTCAGCAAAACCGAGAACAATTTTTGAATTTTTCTTAAATTTAACGTCTCATGAAAATGAAATAAAACTATGGTCCCCCCCCCCTTTTTATATCATTATTTTATATTGGAACTTGGGAAATCTCAATCCGGGCTTGGCCGCCTCGTGTTCACTCGGGTGAATTAGAAAATTTTAAAATAATAAAACGGTAGTTATTAACACAAACGTATACGTCATTCCGTATTACATTAGTAATGTAATGTAACATTATTACTATTCCTTCTACTACTGCGTTAAACATTCAAAGAAATCAAAACCAACAGGTCTCTAATATTAGTATTTTAGTAACGCAGAACCGACGCTCACGTTGTCTATCACTTTTTTTTTTTAGGGACACAAATCAAAAAAGGTTATCACAGATATAAATAATCATTCTATTGATCACTCGTCTAAAGAAGAGGTACATTTATATTACAATGCTTTCGTGTGTGCGACGTCTTCCCGAGGTATAATTACACTTTTCTTATGATTTTAGTTACAATTGTTTTTGAATGAGATATCTAGTCGCTCAATCGATTTCACGACTTTCGACGTGTTTGTTCTAAACGTACATCTCATCATCTCTGTGAGTAAAAATAATAATAACAAAAATAATAATGTAAGTTCTATTGGAAGTTATAGTTTCCTCATTATTGTGACTGACGTGTAATTAAAAGCTCATCGTGTCAATCGAATTTTTTTTATAAATACAAACTATCGGCTCGATCGATTTCATAAAATAATCAAACATCTGTTGCGAGTAAAATAAAATATGCATACACTTTTCACGTGCGTAGTTTGAAAACGTATACAATGTTTAATTCAATTCCGAAAGTCGAAATATAATATGAGACCGTCTTTGATTTGATTTTTATTCCGACTTTTTATCAATAATCAAATACAACCAATCACGATATTTTTTATTTTTTTTTTTGACCCGTCTATCATTAATATTATATTGTATCGACTATGAAATAAACATCTAGTTTAGAATACATGTCGTTTTACTGACTACGATAAGCACACAAGTATATTTATTTTTTCAGGCTCTTGTCACGGGTACGACGTCCTTAGTGGTTTTGTTTCATTTTAAATAAGATACCAATGTTATGCAATTATAATGCAGCTTCGTGCAAAACATTAAAGATCTTTTAGTGAGTTATGGGCATCGTGACTTATTATATAAAAAAACAAAATGTAACTTCAGTGCTAAAAAAGTATTATAGTTCTGTCTATGTCAACACATTTAATTTTTTTTTTTATGACAATAAATGAGTATCTATAAATACATAAATGAACTTCACTCGTCTATTTGATGAAAAAAACCACGTAGAATATAACTAAGAAATACAAGAAAAACAAGCGAGCTAATATCTTTCCCGATATAGCTAGCTGCTTCTTCGAGTACAGGGATTCATTTCACTGTCCATGTGATACATAATAATATGGTCTGTTTAAAAAATAATTTAGGTTATTTACGTCCATGAATTTAACCTACACCTGTCCTATCTACAAAGTAAATTACTAGTTTTCACATTTTAAATAGTTATAAATTCGATTTAATAATAATATTAACAATATGTTATTTTATAGACAACAGAGCATAGAGTATTATTTATGTATTACCTATGATTACGTCATAATCAGTCTTTATTTTTTTTTCGCATATACCGACATTCAATTTATGGTAATAAAATATTAATTATCATTTAAATTAAAAAATAATAATTATAACAGGTAATATTGCAAAATTGTTCACAATCTTAACTAATTTAGATTTTCCTTGTAATTACGTTACCCGGAAATTTTAATCATTCGAGGGAGGGTAATACACTTATCTCCATTGTATTTTTTATGTGCAATCCGTGTGCCATAATTAACAAGAAATATATAAATTAATAACTAATATAGGAAAACGTTTTAAAGAGCAATGTAATAAGCGAGAAAAGTTCCGAGAAGTAATTAACATCCTTTGCAACTTAATTAAATTCTGAAACAAGAGACAATTCTTGAAATTTTAATCAGTATTTACGCTTTTATTTCATCGTTTTAGATTTCTGTAGCGACAGCATGTTATAAAGTTGACGTTTGCAAAGTCAATTATAGTATTCTATTTACAGTAATGGATATTTATAGGATAATTTGGACGATTTGAATATAAATTGAAAAAGTATATATATGTTAGGTTTTTTTTTTTTTTCATACTCCACTCGCAAATTAAAAATATTAGAAGAATTAAAAAACAAAACAATAACAATAATTATTATACCGGAAGTTCGAGAACGAAATTAATTTAATACATAGTACATTAAAATATACTTACCAAACGAATTAAATGTTTTCATATTATGATATTATATTGAAAAGTTATCACGATATGATGTGGATTTATTCAAAATATAAAATATTATGATGTAGGGCCGACTGTGTTTTCAGCATACTGAACTAGATTCAGATACTGAGATGACAAACATGACGGTCTCGAAGAAATTTACTCTACCGAATGTGATGAGAACGATGACTCACTAGTGATGAGCTCATCGCCTAAAACGATAAAAAGCCGACGTGGAAAAATCCGAGACCGTTCCATTGGACATGAGTTATAAATATTTACAAGACCTTAATCGAGTGGTATGTTATTATGTTATTCAATTTGTCTCCGGGTCCATCGATTGTTTTGCCAATTTCTTCGCTTTATTTTTGTTGATTTGACTCTTCGTTTGTGTACTCAGTACTTATCCACCTGTTTACGAGTGCTTAAACATTTGCGTTATGAATAAAAGCTTCAATGAAATCGAGCAACTATTTACAAGGCTCATTTAATTCAAACAAAACAGGTAAGTATATTTATATATTTATATAAGTACTTTCAATTAAACACTTTACGATTTTCAAAACGTTCACAAAACAAATAAAACTGCTGTAGTCGCTGCAAATTAGAATATTTTGTTTTCTCCGTTCCTCTGTTCCGATTGAGAGTAATGATTTTTAAGCTTTATTATTTGAGGGGTTTTATATCTAGTTCAAATATAGAAAATCGATAACAATTTAATGTTCTATTTAATGCATTGTTTTTATACGGTGTAATGTTTCGTAAAAAATATTATTTATTTTTACGCAAAAAATAAATAGTTGTTAATAGTTTTTTTTTCATTTGACTTACTTGTTTCATATTATGTTTACATTATTAGATTTATTTGTTAAAACATTCACAACTGTCGAACGCGAGATATTTTTCTTTCACGAAACTTATTTTTAAAATAATATGCCATATTTTACTTTCGTTTCAACCTAAAATATACAATTTACGTACCACGATATCATAGTACTTATCGTACAGAAATCGACAACTTTCCATGTGATATTTTACATTTAAAAATGGCGAGGATAACAACTAAAATGTGGAACTCAGGTCCCGAACGAAGAACCTATTACTAACTCTCGTTGAAGACGGACATTGTTACATAAATGTTTTGCTAATCATTTTATTTTAAATAGGTACCTCAAATTAAAGCCCTTGGTTCCATTTTATTTCTCCTTAGATTATTTGAAACAAAAGATCAATATTATTGATGTCTTTAATTTATTATACAGGTTAATTTATATAATATATATAATATTATATAATGTAAATTTTTTTTTAACTGCGTGTGCTTGTTAGAAATCTAGTCAAGTATCTTTACCAATGTAATTTCTTCTATAAAATTGAAATAGTATATTACTAATAAAAAAGTTTCGCGTTAATTCTATATTTTTAGGTACCTAGGTAATCATTATATTATAATACATAATTAACATACGAGTATAACGATAATAAATAAATTAATGTAAAAACCAATAATTTACATTTCATTTGCATTTAAATTTGCACGCGATTCGTAAGCTATACTTTAGTAAAAATATACTACAGCGACATCATTTAATATTGTAAGCGTTACCCGGGTGCTTATTTTATAAAATAGATGGCGCAACAGTTATTATCGTTTTGTTAATATTTCTAGCTATATTATAGATATAGATATATATAACTAGCTGAATCTACCCGTCTTTGCCGGGTTTAAGTATAAAAAATGTGTATGGCCCAAATAATAATAATAATTGACCATTTTCCCGTTATCAGCTGACTGCTATTATTATTTAATAGTTTATTATACAAACACACAATATGAATAAATAGATATACAATTTAAACGTACAAATTAATTTTTACCGACCGACCGACTGACGTCGGTGTGTGTGTGTGTGTGTGTGTGTGTGTGTGTGTGTGTAATAAACTAACTAACTAACTAACACGTAAAAACGAGAACCGAGGTATACTGCTGGCCTAATTTGATACTCAAAGCTCTAGTGGTTCCGGTCAGGCGAATTTTTCTAGTTTCACCTTTTGTGAATTTCACAAAATAAAGTTTATAGACAATGTTTATTTGTATTATAGAGTATATTTACTTAATTTCAGAAAGATTGGAACAAAAAATTGTTTACCCTTTTTACCGTTTTTAACCCCCTTAGGGGTGGAATTTTCAAAAATCCCATCTTAATGCGCGTCTACGTCATAATAGCTATCTTCATGCCAAATTTCAACCCGATCCGTCCAACGGTTTGAGCTGTGGGAGGATTTCAAGAAAAAGCACGTTACAGTTATATATATGTAGAGATTATAATTTAGAAAAATAATTGTATCTAGTCTAAATAGAAGCCAACATGCTTTAAAAATATAAATTTTTGAAAGTCGAACAATTTCTTAAATTTTTGTTTTTCGTCAAAAATTATTGAAAATTCATAATATACGTCTAAAACGACCCATATTATAATATGATTATCGCTACACTATATAATGCATATTATGTCATCCTAATGAAAATATTCAGAATATAATTGTATATAATAAAAATATATGCGGTCAGCCCGATCGGACTATTGTTTGCTCGAGTTATAACGTTATTTAATCGGGGCGACCGTTTTATTTACGTTCGTTTTGAACACAAACTCGGTCACGCTATGATGGCAAACATGTCATGTCGATCGTTCCTTCGAGGTCCTTTCGAGTATCCGAGATCCGCCATATTATTTTATATCCGTACGACTACCGATAATACTTATGATTCACTCGATACTGTTCGCGACCGTAAACGTCTAACGCCATAAATATTTATTTAACGAAAGTATTAGGCACTCGACGACCATGGGGCGAGGAGACGAGGAAACGTACGCGATAAACCTGACGCTATTCAAATACGCCGGCTTCTATCAGATGGTGAACCCGGACGGTCCTAGGGTGTTCGGCCGGAACGCGTGCCACGTGATCAACGTCGCGCTGGTCGCGGTCTCGAGCGTCGTCACCGCCGTGGGTTTCTACGGCTTCCTGTTCGGGGCCGAGCACACGGCCGAGACGAGTTTGGAAGACATGGCGCTGTTGTTTTACATCGCGTGCATTTCCGTCGGCAACCTGAAAGTGATCGTCGTCATCAGCCACGCCGACGAGCTCTGGCGGTCGTTCGACCTGGCGCGCGAGTCCTTCTTGTCCAGCAGACACTGCCGGGCGCACTATCGCCGGCTGCGGGACTGCGGCGCGCGGTTCGCCCGGCTCTTCCCGTGGTATTATTTCCTGTTTTTCATGACCGCGTTCTTCTGGATCACGCTGCCGATTTACAAAAACCGCCACGGCGCCGGCGACCGGAACGCCGCCGTCGCCAAGTACAACGTCGTCAACCTGGTCTATCCGCGCGTATCCGCGGCCACGTACAACGCCAACTACGGCGTGCTGTACGCGACGGAGGGCATGATGTGCGCGTACGGCGCGTTCGGACTGGTCACGTTCGATCTGTTCTTGATCGCCATGCTCCAGCTGATATCTACTCAATACGAGATCATATCGTCGGCTTTCGAGAGTTTGAAATCCACCGTCGTCGACGAAAACGGTGAGCCCGCGTGGTTTCCAATCGATATATATTATATGATATATAACATATGCCTAGTATATAGATGTAAATTAAGATTATCAAACCAGTCAGACGTGCAAAAGTAAAATTGTAGAAAAAAAACTTAAAATCGGTGAAAGGCTAGAGAACTATTATAATAGTTCTCTATAGAGAAGACTAAGTCTCCTTCCCCTCCCCACCCCGGTATTCGCGACTTCGTCTATGATTTTGTTTGAAAACCTCGTTATATTATAGTTATTAACTTACACTCGTCTTTATCGCTTCGATCGGTACCGCAAAAACGCCTTATTTATATAAACAGTAAAATCGTTTGACAAATAAAATGAAAACCCATTAATAATACCGTTTAAATATCGGTAATTTACTCACATCGTTATTGTTTTCAGGTAGTAAATTTAATGAAAACTTCGAAGAAGACTTACGATCAATTACGTTAGACTGTCAAAAAATTTACAAGTAAATGTGCTTGTTTTATAACGTTTATATAAATACGCTAGCTGACCCGGCAAACGTTGTTTTGCCATATATTTCTATAATAGTGAATTTTGTAGTATAAAAAATAACCAACTTATTGTAAGTATGTGGGGACGGCGGCGTCTACGATTGAAAGAGGAATGGAATGAAACGCAATTTCGGTAAAAGTTATGTAATAATATTATGTGATATGACGTTGCAAAATCCATACATTTTGGTAAAGATCGCCGGGTTTTCGCTTTAATTGTATATGTCACGGCCAATCGGTCGAGCTTATCGACCAATGACAATAGATTGCCTGCGATCGTATTAGACCGTCCAATGAAAAAAGTTCTATTGTATTAATTCTATTGTTCGTCGCACGCACGCGATTTCGATAAAAGTTGTGTAATAATATGATATTACGAAATCAATACCTTTTGGTAAAGATCTTCGGGATTTTCGATGACATAACAATTTATTTATATAAAATGCAAATTACCACGCACTCGCTGACCGTTGCATCACAAAATCTAGCCCGTGAAAAGTTTTTTCCTGTTTGAGAGAGAAATAACGTTCTTCGTTTTCAACCCTTAAACCCCCTTAGGAGTTGAATTTTGAAAAATAAGTTGTTAATAGATTTTTCATTATTTGATTTACAGAATATCTATGCTTAGTTTCAAAGAATATGTCGAGTAGACAAGCACTACCAAAAATATAATGTCGAAAGTTTTAAATGAAATTGGTGTTGCACTGTTCTTTAATGATTTAAACCTTACACGTTTCTTATAGCTCATTCTAATACTTGAATGCGTTTCCATATCAATTACTATCCTGACTTGTGGATTATTCTCGGTAATCGTCATATCGAATTTTACAACTTTCTGTACAATAATTCTGCTTTACGAGTTCCACGATTAGATGGGTTTAAGTACGACCATAGACGATTATTAATTCGTTAAACGGTGATTTATTTCAGACGATTAGAAAAAATTTACGAGATTTCACGACCGATCGCGTTAATCTATATGGTCGGAGATGCAGTCGGAATGATAACTATGCCTTATACGATCGTGCTGGTAAGACTTGACTTTTTGCAGGATTCATATGCCATTTATACGTCTTCCCCTACAGTGAAATTATAAACGGGGCTCGGAACTTTGTTTGTATGCATTTTGTAACGGTCGGTACGGGCTCTTTTAATATTTTATCGTTGATAATAGATTTATTTTTACCATCCGCGTCGCCGTATCTTTTTTTAATATTTCATTTTCAATAAAAATAAATAACGAATTCGGTATGAAAAAAAAATAATAATACAATTATTTTACCAGCTACTTTTCGAACAGTTGTGCATTTTTCATGTCTATTTGCACATTTTATAAAATAATATTATTTACATATTAGTGGTAAGCACATAATATTTTACAAATTAAAACTTTTCGAAGGCATTTACATACATAGTTCATTGCTTTTAGATTTTAGCACATTTCATTCCGAGTCCCGAATTTATTTATAACTGACCGTTGTCATAAACGATCGTATTGACACGCACTAAAAAATTTATTACTTTAACCAACGGGTTTACAGTGTTACGTGAAACACGGGTCGGTTTTCAATTCCGACGTCTTGACTTTTACGTGGACTCTAATCGTGGCCGGCATTCAATCGTACATTTATTGCAGTCTATATCAATACGTGACCGAAAAAGTAAAAACATAATGTGCCGCCGACGAGGGTCGCACGTCTATTGTCTTGACGGTAGTTTTTTTTCCCTTCAGAAACAAGCCGTGAGTTTTGGATTGTACTGTTCCGACTGGACGTGGTCGGACGTCCGAGTAAAAAAACAAATACTGCTGATGATGCGAGCGAACGGCTCAAACGACCTGAAAATGAGCGTGACTCCGACGATGCTCATCGACTTGCCTATGCTCGCGACTGTAAGCGTAAACACCGAGACACCGCGTCGACGATCGTAAATAGTATTATTAACGTGTGGTAAATTTTTTTCAGGTAATAAAAACGTCGTACAACATAACCTCCGTGTTGATCAATTCTAATATTAAAAAAATCAGGCAGTCGTGAATTGTTCACGATGTCACTCGCGTAAATGTGTTTATCGCAGTACCTACGTATTCTGTGCACCTGCGGCCGTCTCGAATAGTCTGCGTGAAACGTTTCGTCCGTTATCGTTAATTATCTATTTTAATTTACGACGTATTATTACGAAATTACATATCGTCGAATTTCAAAATGCGATCGAGTCGCAATGTTTATAACCACTATAATAGTACCGAATAGTATCATATGTGTATGAATAAATATATTACATAATGTTTGTGCACCATTATTATTGCGTTTTATGTATCGGTTTTTGTAGATCCGAATACCTATATTTGTATTGAATGTGTTTGTGGCTTATAAGGTGTTGCGAAACGAGGACAAGATAATCGAGTCCTGGAGAGGGGATGATGACCGACCAGCGATCGATGCCGGGGTGGATTTTTCTCAAGAGCAGCATCGGTAAATATTAATAATATGAAAAAGTTACTAAAACGGCGTTAAATTTAAAAAAAAAAAAAGAGACGAGGTACTCGAATCGAATGACATAAAGACGAGAACGGGTGACTGATGACGGAGAAATGTTCTTTGAAATTTGAATTCGAAGAACTGTTGCAATGAAAAAATGATTCCGAGTGGAGGACGAACGAAGAATATCTCCTTCGCGTACAATATACATCCAAAGCTAAAAGTTGCATAATTTAAATCTAACCGTTCGTTGTTCAATAATAATTATTAGTATAAAATACAATGCATTATCAATAATTGTAGGTGTACCTATTGAAGAAAAACTATTAAAATTTAAAAAAGAAAAAATGTTGTTTTAAAATAATGGACTGACAAAAATAAAAATCGATGTCGCCAAGTAACAGAAGCCAAAACAGTCGATAATAATTTAATACCTACAAAACGTTTTCCAGTAATAATATATAATATTACGGATACGGATTATTTACAGATACGTTCTATATATACAAATAGTGTAATATCGTATTATTATTGTTGACATACATCTATACTACGTATAATTATATAAGTGAAACGAAATAAATAAATAAGACGCAGTTGATTTGGAGAAAAAAAAACTAATCGTTGTATTTAGAAAAAATAATAATCCTCATATTTTGGTCTGTCTGTCGACTCGTCTAAAATAAATATATTTCGGATTTGAGATCAAACTTTGCAAATTATACCGACGTTTAATTTATACTGACGGCGCGGTGGCATAAGGATGATAGCGTTTCAATAATGTTTTTTCAACTCTGTTAAAAGTTGAATAGAAAACAAAAAATACGTGTATTTTATTTTTATTTTTCAGAAACAGCCGAAAGATAATAATTTAAAATGATAACATTCGTAGACGATCAATTGTGTTATCCTATAAGGACGAATTATATTTCTGAATTTATTATCATCATTCTGTATAGACATAATCCTTATTAAGATAGTACAGTTATTGCAACTGTGTTTTTTTTTACAATTTTGTTATTACCCCGTGATTTAATAGTTTCAAAAAAAAAAAAAATAATCATCAATAATATTGTTCTCAATATTTACATAATATTTTTACCATAGATATATGTGTTTTTTTTTCATTTAATCGAAAAACGCCAACAATATATTTTCATTGATATATTTCATCTCGATTCAAACGTACACTACTTATAACGAAAATCGCGTGAATTGACTCTCAAAATATCAAGTAGAATATAATACGAATAAGGGTGAATTTAATTTTGATGTCTTCGAAACAGATGTTTTTGAACATCATACCACTACATTATCATACTATTGAGAAGTCGTTTGACAAGAATCAATTCGGTTAAAAATGGGTTGATCGTCAACGGCAATAGATAGAATAGGTAAACCAACTCCAATGTAAAAAAATACGTTCTTCGATTCGCGCTTCGAGTTAAAAATATAATTGCGAATCGATGAAAAATAAAATTCCTCGTTGCATTCAATGACATTTGATATCATTATGATTTTCTATTGGTCATGACGGACACGATACTGTAAGACGACCGTATTATCTGAAACAAAGAAGAATCAACGAGATTATATGCGATACGTTATTGTGAGTCGTTCGTTAGAATAAACATTACATATGCAAGCATGGGTAGATCGATGCATTTTGTCGGCGTCACTTTCATTTTCAAACTATTTGAGGAGTTGTTTATTTGCATTGTAAACAGAATGAGCTTTTTCGTACGCATGTTCATCTTCGTCCAATCGCAACTGTACAGAGCGAAATTTAACGCTTCTTTCTGAAAACAAAATAAAAAAAAAATATGACGAAAACTTTCCGCTACGCGTTTGGAAGTGCATTACTTTGTCGGTTATGAGTTGAAACAAACTGCAGTACATGTACGACTGAAGTCCAGCGATTCCTAGCGTACCTACGAATCTAATCGTTTCAGTATTGAAAACCGATCCGTTCGCTTGCGTGCACTAACGGAACACATCGTCAATGGCGAACGACCGCGAGAAAAGTGTTAAATAAATAGAAATATACGTTTGTCTTTGACTTTATGATTAAATGCTCTGTACTTTGTATAATATATTTACCGTCAAAACTTACCAATACGATTAAATAGGGCATGCATATCATTCCCGTTGCGTCCCCTAACATTTGAAGAAGACCGGTTGTACGAGCGATCTCGTAAAATAATTTCAACTGCCTAAAAATCAGAAGAAAAATAAAACATAATAATATAGTCTTACGTCTTTCCAAAGGAATCATTTTTACGCTGAGAATATGTAGTGTAATGTTTTGATTGAGACGCGAGCATATTATATAATAGTTTTTTAAGACCTTAACAAAAACGGGCGGGTGGCGGTTTATGTCAAAAACGAAATGGATTTTATTATTATCTCCGAGATAAACTTATGGAGACTCTTTTGGGTCGTTTAGAGTCGTAAAAGAGATTTCGACAAGTATCGCAAATTCACAAACGATGAAACTATTATCCTTTTTTTGGACGAGAATATAAGATGTGTTTAAAAAAACTTTGTCTTTCAAAAATATTTTCAACTCTCAACCTAATTCTATTTTATTAAACCGACTGCAAAAAAAAGTGTTGGCATTAAAAAATATTATAATATAGTCTTTTCTTTAAAACGATAAAAAAAAAAAAACAATTGTATGCCCGAGTAGTAGTATATAATTTTTTTTATGAAATTGTTAGCGAGGGTCTGACAATAAAACCACCGGTGTATATACATTTTTTATTTCACCACGCCTTTTCTGTGAAACATTGTGTAATAAATGTGTCTTTTATTTTACTATTCGAATTATTTGTGTACACAAACGATAATAATCATAATACCCGAAATGGACTAGTATACATATAACCTAATCCACGTTTTTATTTTAAACAAACATAATGTATTAGGTATACTTTAATGTAAGTGTTATTTTTCAAAAATATAGATACCTACTCATAAAGTAATTGGCAATCCGAAATGAGTACCAAAAAGCTCTCATGAAGTTCTTCGTCGTTTAATAATAAACGATCTGAAATAATAACGTACCTATTATTACGCAATATTTACAACTAAACAGTTATTGTATGTATAAAACATATTGTACGTATATTATTATATCGTTATGTTGATATCGAAAAGCGTTATGAGGATTATTTTTTGTAATTATTTTCCTGTTATATTTTATGCATATAGTACGGTAACGTGCAGGATAATAATAAGAAGTGACACGATTGTTTTATATCTAAACGGTGAAAGTAAAAAAACAAAACAAAGTCTTCTTTTTTACAATATTATTTCTAAATAATAATCACTACCGACGTACCATTTGTGTGGTGGTCCACTCTCTGTTCCATAACTTCAAGCGCGGAAGCCATTAATTCGTATTGAGTCGATATTATCATGAGCATGGTCAATGCAAATAGGTCGAATGCAAACGTTCCGAATCCCGTATAGAAAGCCAATACACATTCTATTGCGTAAAACGCGGGGTAAAAATGATTGTACGTTCTCGGAGTCAGGGGATACCTCAAGTTAATGATGTTACTCTTACGGTAAGTCGCTTCGTTTTGCGCCTCGTCGTCGGCAAAGTGATAGTTATAGACGATCGGAATCATAGCGTACGACGTTAAAGTAACTACAATCAGGCCCAAATACCAGAAGAAAAATGTCGAAACTAAAGTACTACAGTTGATGACTTTGAAATAGTTTTTTTTATAATATAGGTTTGCCAATGTTGACTTGTGTGCGATCCTAAACAGATTCCAAATGTTTTTCGCGTTGCAAATAATCATTATCGTTTTGAAATTTCCAATCGCGAGACAAATGCAATAAAACACTATGAGTACTATATCGAAATCGCTGTTATTGAAAGTGTCGTGAACTTTGGAAAAAAATCCCGTCGTACCGAAGATCGTCATGGCCGTCGTAAAGGCGATCAATGTTATATTTATCAAAATATATACGTTTAAACCGAATATCTTTGGGCTACTCGGGTCGATCATTTGGTACACACCGACTAATTTGAATACCGTAAAATCGATTGCAGTTTCTTTGTCCTCGTTCATGTTTGTTTGAAATGAATAATGTCACTGAAAATTAAACAATAGTCAAATGAATATCCTCACAATAAAAATATTGAATTTATATGCTTCGGTTGTCAAGTATTAATACAAATACCTACATCAAGTTGAAAATATTATTACTTTGAAGAAGTTTTTTTTGTTATTTTACCATACTTACCTAGTAAGGTAGGTATAGTTTACCTAATAATATAAAAATGAATCGCTGAATGTGTTTCTAAGCGCAAATCTCGAGAGCAGCTGAACCGATTTCGCTAATTCTTTTTTAATAATATTCCTTGAAGTACGAGGATGGTTCTTACGGAGGTAAAATTAAGAAAATTAACCCTAAGGGGGTTAAAAGGGGTAAAAATGGAAAAAATCTGGAGCCACTGGAGCTTTGTGGTATTCGATTTAGTCAATAGTTTCGTTTTATATAGCAGAGGCCCCTTAAGAAAGGATTTTCCAAAATTCAACCCCTAAGGGGGTTAGAAGGGATAAATGTGTTAAAAACGGAAACGTTATTTCTCGATCGGATTTTTTTGAAAAATAGCGTACATCTAGTATTCCTTTTGAAATAAACGAAACTTTAAAATAGTCAGCAGTAAGTATTGAATAGGTACCATAAAATGTATACAAAATTAATGATTTTAACGTTTACAAATAATTATATTTTTTTTCGAATTTAAAGTATGTATATCATTCAATACCAATTAGCATTAAGTTTTAATATTTTCTAAACATTAATTAATAAACTAATGACATGGTTTACCATAGAATATAACGTAATTGGTAATAAAATAATAACTTGGATGAAAATACGTTGTAAAATATTTTATGCTTGTTATTATTACAATTATACATAACAAATGAATAACGTGCAATAATAATAACCTATTTTTGATTATCATCAACTTTTCGATAATTATATTAAAATATTATAAAATATTCAACACTACATTTTATTTTTCTAAACATACAAAGATTTATTTCGTAACAAATACTTACCTGGGAAATTGACAGTAGGTACTATGGAAAACTGGTAATGAAATGAGAAGCTCTTTGTGTATTGGCTTAGTGGCAAGGCAGTGCAGTAAAAAGTTCGATTGATACGATAAATTCTTCACTACTAAAGTGTATTTAAACGGTTCGACTTGATTTATTATTACTATTGTTTCCTAAGTGTTATTTGGTATCGTAATGACCGCCCTAAAATCTGGTAGCGAAATGAAGGCACTCCGGTGAGCGTACATTTTTATGTAGGTGCGGTTTTAAACGAACAGCGTTTAAATGACTTATAATATGTATATTTAATTTTGAAAATCGGGCGAAAATACATAATTATTATAATACTAATTAAAATGACCCATATCCTCGTGCGGTTTTATACTATTATATAGATATATTCGAATTCCTAAATAGTTCGCGTGGCCACGGGGCTGTTTTCAATGAATAAATAAAATATTAATAAAAGATAATAGAAAATATCTCGGCTCGGAAGGTTAAAAATCGATTTTTATAAAGTGTACGGCTCACATATGCCTCTAATTGTAATGTTTAAAACGAGCATTGATTATTTTTTTATAGAATATGTAAACCAGTAGGTCACATACAGGGGCGGATTTAACAATTTGCCGCCCCTATCAAAATCTAATTATCAATTAATTTTTCATTTAAGATAACCAAAAAAAATTTTTAATTAAAAATATTCTATTATACATTTATAATGTTACGAGACATTTCATAAACAATAAGATAAGCTCTCTGCTTTAATAAAATACAATCGTCGTTGTCGTCGACGAGTTCCTGGGAAAATATTATTTTGCTAAAAATAAACGAATACAAAATCCACAATTTCAAAATTTTGAAGTGATAGATAAAATGTATTTATATTATTTTTTTTTAATTATATACCTAATTTTACAAAATTAAAATAAATATTCAACATAATTTTGCCGCCCTTCAAAATTTGCCGTCCTCTGCGGCCGCATAGTTCGCAGTGCCTTAAATCCGCCCCTGGTCACATATTAGATGTACGTACGACGACACTTGAATATATTTTAACATTTCGGACACGACACTAAAAAGGCCAATACAATGTTCACATTGTCAAAAAAACTAACATTATTTCGTTATTATGCGCAACTGGTTGGGATACCCGGCGTGCGCGGTTTTCAAGTTAAAAAAAAACGTCATCGGAAAACGATCATTACACTATTTTCAATGACTTTGTTGATGATGATTCTTTTGTTTTCTAGCCTATACCTACTGCGTGTAACTGTTATCGGGTCGCCAAGGAATCTGGAAACTATTGATTAACTAACGTTGTACGACAAATTCGTCATTACAATTTGTAAGCTCATCGAAAACAGTCTCTCGCATTCAACTCGTATTCATTGACTTGATTTACATTCATTATCTTTGTTCAATCGATATTCATTGTTTAATTTAAATCTTTCTGTGTTCATACTTATTATTTTATCAAATCTCGCTGTGTTCTTACATTCAAAATGGGAAACCAAACCAGGTAAGAATTCTACTATTAGACTGTGCGCGTTTCTTTTTTTTTCGCTTTGAATACTTACAATTCGAAAAAAATTTAAAGTTCAAAACAAATGTTTATATTGTCCTAACCTACGTTTTGTTTTTCAGCGGACGTTCCGAATTCAGTGTTTGTACAGACCCAGTTGGTCCAACCAGTTTTCTGTCTCGCAATAGATGCGTCATTTGCGGTTGGTTGTTCCCAACAAAGATGGTTCAGTGCGAAAGTACGTCATATTTGCGTGACCCGAATGTCTCGCCTATTGGCTGTCGGCTTTTAAAAACATAATTAATATAAAAGAATAACATAAATACCACGAACTTTATATTTGTGTACATTTAGTGAAACGTCTGTACAACCAACCGTCTCCTTTAATTCACTTTTATCTGGATTTGACGCACGTTTATATTGATGCTCCCTGATTACAGCATGCCACCTGTTCGCACACGAAAATTGCATTTTGGGATCATCGGAAATACATTTTTACCAAGACGTGACTGTGGATAATACTCCGGCTCCGGCAGCAACGACCAGCCACGATGGAGAATCAACACTAGCCGACCCAGAAAATAGTGAACTAGCGGAAGCAGATAAAATGTGTCACGTAGCTACAGTAGACATACCGGCACAATTACCGAAAACGGCACCGAAGAACTCGCCACCTTCCGCAGTTCCAAAGCCGCAACCGCCGACTGCAGCAGGACAGATTTATGTAAGAAAACACTGCGACTTGTAGTTTCCGCACGCTATTTTACCTGTTGCCACAGGTCTTTTATAATTAACAACTAATATATTAAATTGGTGTATTCATACATAACACAAAACGGGCATTGAGAAATAATTTCAAATTTTCATTACTCTTTTGAATAAAATTTAATAATAAGAGACCATTCGACGTTAATTGAACCTGGTGTTTTCTTTTTTTACAGCCGTCAAAACAGTCATTCAAACTCGACAACAGTAAGTCGTAAATTAAACATTATTTTATCGTTATTAAATCTAAATAAGTTTGATTTTTTTGTTTTTAATTCACAGATAGCTTCCGGAAAGTCTGCCCAGACGTATTGGCTCGCCATATTGCATTTAAGTGCGGCAATTACGAAACCGTGTTGGATCCCTTTTGCGGAACGGGCAGCAATGCCATCCAACTGGCAATTGGTTATCACAAAGGTAATATATTTATATTTTCCAGACGTCCAGTGACGGCGACGTGGATACACATTTTTCTACTAGACTAGATGATGACTATGTGATTTGTCAACTTGAATTTTATTTGAAATTTTCTTTAAACGTAAAAATAATATTTTAACAAATTTTTTTTTTCGTTCACAGTTATTGCCGTCGATGAGTATCATCGAAACATCGACTTGGCCAGAAAAAATGCAAGACCGTATGGAGTGGCGAACAAAATATTTTTTAGAGTAGGCCATCCATACGAAATCTGTAGGCAATTAACAGTCGATGCGATAGTAACTTCCCCGCCTTGGGGTTCATTGTCCCGATTTGACATAAAGGAAAAATTATCGTCTAACGAAGAAACATCGGCATTTTTCAAATTTGCTCGTTGTATAACATCGAGAGTCGTACTTAATGTCGACAAAAATTACGACTTTGTACAAGTACGTTTGACACTTTCAAGCATATATTATACCAATACACCACGGGGTCCCGGGTGCTGCTATAGAGCTATACAAACTCCAATTTATCACCATTTCTATTCCGGACTAATACAATTGATGATCTGACCTTGCATTGTCGGGCTATCTTAAAATTCGAATTAATTAAATATAACAATATCATACATGATAACATTTTAGGTTTAATTTACCTAACAATAATAATCATTGATGTAATTATTATTACTTTCTTTTTTTTTTTTGGTATAGTGTTTGAAAATAGCTCGGCTAGAAGGTTTCTGCCGTATTCAAATCGAAAAAGTTACTATCGACGGCCAATTGCAATTCAACACCCTGTATTTAACACACACTAAGGTATGTTATTGACGTTATATAAATATTTATACGACGCAGAGCGTTTTCCACATGTTTAACTTGGTGTAAAAATATTATAAAAATTAGTATTTTGTAATATGCAATTTGATGTTTCATAGGACGCCCGTATCGCAGCGGTTCAGCCGAAATCACTGCCGACCAGTTTTAAGAACGTCGATCTAAAGACTAAAAGTAAGTATAGAAAAATTACATGCGTTTTCGCGGTTTTCTAAATAATATTGTAGCCTGGCGTGTTACGGTGACTGTCTGATTTTCTTTTCTTTAGCGATGGCGTCCAGTCGAAGCAATTGTCGTCGCCCAGTGTTTGCTCGATTCTAAAACAAAAATACAAAAAACATAATTATGTTAAAAAGAGTGTCATAAGAACATGCATGAAATCTGCTCCGATTATAATCAATTTTTTTTTGTGATAAGACAAAGCTTTTTTCTTCGAACAATAGAATAATCTTCAAACGTATTATGTGTATTATTTTGTACCTGTTTCATTAAAATTATAACAATATATATATAGAGAAAATCGGAACTGTAATGACTCAAAAATTACCTACATGGTTATCTATTTGAAATGACATACGAGAGTTGCTCGGTCGTAGATCCGGTCAATTGCGTATCGGTAATGATTTTGAACTCTAACCTTATCGACACCAGGACGTAGGATTTGAATAATGCACAATACAACACGTTTGAAAGGTTGATGGCAGACTCAATGCAGCGCTCGCACTGACTTCGTGTTCTAGATGCCTTGTTGCTCGCGTCCAAAGGTTATGCTCACGATCAAGCTCGTGTACATACGCGACAGTTAGATTCTTAAAAAATACAACCTCTCAGCCTCGCCGAAAACCGATTACTTTGAACTTATTCATTATAATAACATATCAGGCAATAATAATATTAGTAATAGCTGTAAATTGTGTAAAAAACTAGCATAATTTAAGGACTATTTGGTTTAAATCAAAATGAACAAAACCTTGATCAATGTTGAATAATTACATCATTTTTCATTTTTCATTTCAATTTTTGCATACATATTTTTGGATTAAAATAACTACGATATTTCAATATATTTTCATTTGGAATGTGTCTTTCTTCTGTATTATTTAACATGATATCAAGAAATGAAAGAAATATTATCTAATAATATTTTACATAGAATTTAAAATTCAAGAATTTAAAATTGCAACATTGAAAGCATTTGGACATTCGCTGTATTGAATCCATCAGTATGTGTGATTTTTGTTGTTGACTAGTTGTTGTCAGTGTTTTTTAATACGTTGGATTGTAAAATTCATATTGTTTTTTTACGATGGAAATTAATTAATTTTTAAAATATTTAAGGCACACATTAACGTTGAGTATTGCAATTCGGTCAAATCGATCAAATACATTTGCAAGTATGTCAACAAAGGCTGTGATATGGCTGTTTTCGGAGTAGCTGCTGACAATAGTCATGATGAAATTGCTTAATATCAAATGGGACACTACATGAGCACTAATGAGGCTCTTTGGAGAATTTATTCATATCCGATGCATTATTATATATTACTCATTACTAGAGGTCGGATTTATATTCTCTTACAATATACTAATACAATTATTGACCGTCTCGAACGATTTGAACAAAAAAACTATCTAACCTAATCAATTACAACGATATTTTAGCGTATCTTGGCAGATTTAATAAATAGAAATAAATAAATATAATTCTGTTTATATCGCCATAGGAAAATTCAACAGTCATAAAATATCTTGAAAGCATTTATATTGCCACAAGAGAATTCAATAGTCTTAAAATATCTTGAAAACATTTTAAGAAAAAAAGCTATTGCAATCTCTTTCCGCTTTGAATAAAAAAAACCGATTGCAATATCTCTCCGGCTCATTTCAATCTTTATTGCGACATTGAACAATATTATAATCGAAATGTTCAGACAAGCAAGTTCAACGATGTTCAACGGATTGAAACGGACTTCGTGCGTTTCGAAAATGCCCTATTCTCGTCCGGCTGTAGCCACCAACGGAAAATGCGCGCTGCGACCAGCGGTCGCGAACGTAATAACATTTAAATAATTTAAATAACTATCCAACCATCCGCAAAAGTCGTGTGAAATTTAATATCACCGTATACTTGCAGCCGTCAGCCGACATCAAAATGGACGTGAATTTTTTGCGTTTCTACTCGGACAAAAGAATCAACGGACGCAAGGCGCCCAAGCTTAACAGAATCCTAGACGGTTAGTATTTTACAATGTCGCAACGACGTTATAATAATAATTGATGTGTAATAATTTTATAAGTGCACTATTTCGAGCGGATCAAAGCAAACAATCTAAAGATGTTGAAGGAGAAAACGCCGGAGCGTCCGAAATCGGACATTGCTCCTGTCAACTTTACGATCGACGCGACCGCAGAAAACCCGACAAGAGTCGACAAAACCGTGGTAAGATGGTCATAATAATAACAAACGCATACGATCTTGTTTTATATTTTATAACAATAATATAATAAAATCGTCTCGTTCCACAGCCATACATACAGACGGCCGACTCGAAGAACGTAATACCATCGGCTCCGAGCGATGACGTGCCTATATTTTCCAGCAAAGGCATAAATTGCGACGCACTCGTGAATAGGATAAAAAGCTTTAAGGTGAAAAGCGAACAAAATACACAAGCGTATATAGATGCTAAATATACGTCCAGTGTTGAGAACATGCGGAGAATTCGACAAGAATGTAAGATCATTATTTTATTATCATTACTATCTATACCTAAGGTAACGCGGCCTGAGTAATCTTAAACGGCTCGATGACACTGAAGTCGACAAAAAAGTGTCCACTATAGACTACTATATTACGACTTAAACGCGTAATGTACCTACTCACATAAAAATTATCGAAAAAAACAAACGCATACGATATTATTATGTAAAATGGTAATATTATAAAACCGTATTGTTGTTCCGCAGACACGGAAATTACATCCAAGACCAGAGAAAAATTTGGCAACGACATCGAGAAAGTTCGCGGCTTTCTTCGCCGGATGACGAGTCGATTCGAACAAAACGACGAAAAAAAGAAAAAATGAAAACATCGAAGCTAATTGATTGACCCCACGGTTGTTATGCAGTGGCGAGGCGTGTGAGAGTCGTTTAGGTCGGGGAGACGTTGAAAAATGTCACTCCGCAATCTTTTATTTTTTAATTCGAATTTTTTTTCGCAAGAGTAGTTTCCAATTCCATCATTTGAAATCTGAATAATTAAATCCCCCGTCATTACTACCAATGACAATATTGTAATTTTGAGACGTAAAATGTAAAAACGAATGGGGCGGAAACGAAACGGCCGCTGCGATGTCGGTTTCCGTCGATAAAGATTACCTAATAAATAAAACAAAAATATGAACGACGAAACATGTCTCACAGCGCAACGATAACTGCCGGGTTATCAACTGGGTATCATAAATATATATATAATATATATAATTTATATAACAGCATGTCATAACAGCAGTGGCGAAGCGTCATAAGAGACAATTTCTACCCACTTGTTATTATATATATATATATAATATATATATATATATATATATATATATATATATATATATATATATATGTAATATATTATTTATTTATATAAATAAATATATATGTAATATATTATTTATTTATATAAATAAATATATATATAATATATATAATATATATAAATAAATATATATTATATATATAATAACAAGTGGGTAGAAATTTTCTCTTATGACGCTTCGCCACTGCTGTTATGACGGACCGGGCGTGAGTTGTGGTTTTAAGGCCTCGAAACGAAAGGAAACTCGGATTCTATAAAAATTGATTTCAAGAAATAATTGATTGAATTTTAATTATTTGTGTAAAAAATATAGTGTTCCCATTTGAAAACCCAAAGTAAATGTTGCCAAAGGATATACTCATTAAGAAGTAAAAAAAAAAAAATGTTAGATGAAATAAAATTCAGAATTCGAAAAAAAAAGTATAGTTCGAGCATAGATAATAAATGTATGTAAAGTCAAATTGTCGTATAGTGTGTTGTTGGTCTGCCTATATTACGTGTGTACACAGTTTCGCGTTTTTATCGAAGTGAATTCTCGTTTAATAATCATATTTTTAAAAACTGAAAATTACTATTACATTGTTATGTATACCTAATCGTCGTTTTTTGTTTGAGTTTGTTTCCAAAAGAACAACTATAATGTTAAATATAATTTATACATAATGCGCTTTAGAAGTGATTCTTAAACGAAACCGATTAATGATAACGAAAGTAGACTTTTCGAATTTTTTTTAAATTTCGATGATTTTTGGATTCACTATGTTATAATAAACTACGAGACCGTACCACGTATGTATATAGGCAGACCAACAACACATTATACGACAATTTTATCGAGTTGTATCTCAACTTTTATTTCACATTTATAAGTATTTTAACGATATTTACAAATCATATTGTAGGCGGGAAAATCAATGCACGTATTGGTCAATAATTATTATTATTATTATCATTATAAGTTTTTGTACTGAATAAAAATCAGTTGAACTTCAGTTTTTGATTAGTTCATAATTTTCTTAGTAATTTTGACTGCCGTTCATTGATTTTCCTTTTGTGGATTAGGCCTATCCGGGGAAACCACATTAAAAAAAACGCGCCGTACGCAATACCTCATGCTTTTTCAAAAACATCGCATAGCATACTTGGCTATATCTAATGTTCTACGAGTTAAGGTGGTGTGGAAAATTGCGTTGTTTTCAGAAAAATGTATTTAACACAAATTGCTGAATAATCTAAAGACTAATGCGTTTTTTTTTTTTTTTTTTTTCGACATACCGTTGTCTTGCCTGAAATCCTGTCAACGGACATTACGTCGGTTATATATATATATATAAAAATGGAGCCAAAAATGTAAAACAATTCATCAATTGACAACGGCTGGGCCGATTTGGCTCAAATTTTTTTCGTAATTGCCAGGAGAAGGTTTTTACGAAAAAAAAAATTTGAAAAAACCCAATTAGGGGAGGTGCTGAAACGGGAATTTTGTGATGTACTTTTGAAATTTTAAATGGTTGCTATTGGTTATAGGAAAAAGTCAGCCCATTTATATCATATAACCCATTTATACATATGTACGTATACCTATACTGTAACCATAGTGACCATTATCATTGTTTATAAATTTTTTTGCGAATCATTTTCAATTAAAATATATATACGTGTTTCATATACTTTTTACATATACGTACATACTTACAATAGGTTAGTAATTTTTCATAATACAAAATCCCCGTTTGAGCACCTCCCCTAGGGGGATGTATATAAATAAATCTTCAAACTTATTTTTCAAAATTCAACCCTTAAAAGAAGGGGTAAACTTTTCACGGACTAGATTTTGAGATGCAACGATCAGCGAGTAATTTGCATTTTATATGAATAGATTATTATGTCATCAAAAAACCCGACGATCTTTACCAAAAACTAATTGATTTTGCAATATCATATTATTACATAACTTTTATCGAAATTGCGTGCGTGCGATGAACAATAGAACTTTTTTCATTGGGCGGTCGAATACGATCGCAGGCAAATCTATAGTCATTGGTCGATAGTCTCGATAGGCGTATACAATTTTAAAGCGAAAACCCGACGACGTTTACGCAAAAGGTATGGATTTCGCAACGTCATATAATATTATTACATAACTTTTACCGAAATTGCGTGCGCGCGCGCACCATTCCTCTTTCAATCGTAGACGCCGTCGTCGCCACGCACTTACAATAAGTCGGTTATTTTTTAAACTGCAAAATTCACTGGAAATATATGGCAAAACAACGTTTGCCGGGTCAGCCAATATATATATATATATATATATATAGAAGAAACAAAAAAATCACAGAACTAAATCTAATTTTCGTGAAGTTTTAGCCATTATGTTAAGAATATCTTCTCAATTAACTTCTACGTCTCTATGACTCTATGTACATACTCTTTTGTACCCACGTCATTACACAATAGGTATAATATTATTTTATTTATAAATACTGTTTTAGTTGTTTTATTTTTTTTCAATTATTTTATCAAATATGAAAATTTGTTAGTATTTAATTTTAACATTGCTTTCGCCGGTGTTCCACAAACACATTGTAATATTTCACCTACCTATTAAAGTATAACATAACAAATAACATTAAAATTGAATAAGAAAATATGTAACTATACAAAAATCAAAACCGTATCGGCTGAATCGAATTGCCGCGCGACCATCGCTTTCCATGAAACCGATAGTGCCGTTCGTTATCGGAGTTAACGTTTGTTATCGGTGATAAGGACGAGGTCGTTAATATTGTTTACGTTCTAAAGTTCAAATCCCAACGAACAGCTCGGACGCGAACGCTCAGACGATTTGCGACTTTCGCGGCTCCCATATCTGTCTACCGTGTCACGCGAAGTTTAATCTCGTCGCCGAATCGCATATTCGTCATTCGTCGCGACGTCGTCGTCGACGTTCTCCGAGTGCCGTTTGCTCCGTTCTCCGGGCCATGAGACGGCCATGTCGGGCGTGAGGCCCAGCGCTTTCTACGGACCGTCCAAACGCGGCGGCGGCGGCGGCGGCGATCGGGAAACCGCGGCGCGACGGAAAAAGACGCGGCGCGAACCGTGTCGGCTGATCAACGTGCTGAAGCGGTTGCAGGGGCCGCCGATCGGATGGAAAACGTTCGAGCGACAGCAGGAGGCGCTCGACTACGCGGCCGGCAAGTCGCCGGGGCTCATGTCGTTCGCGTACGAGACGAGCACCGGTCGCCGGTACTTCATGGTCGCGCACCCCGAGACGTTCTGGTACTACGACGCGCGCAAGCCGGCCGACGAGCGACACACGTACGAGATCGTGCCGGACGGCCGGCCGTGCAAGCTGTACCTGGACCTGGAGTATGACCGCCGCGCCAACCCCGAGTCGTGCGGGCCCCGGATGACGGACACGTTCGTCCGGATCGTCGGCGGCTTCATGCGGCGCGCGTTCGACGTGCCTGCGCCGTCGCCGCTCGTCCTGGACTCGTCGACGGCCGCAAAGTTCAGCCGACACGCCATCTTCCCGGCCGCGGTGTTCGCCGACAACGCGCACGCCGGCCGTTTCGTGCGGCACGTGTGCGCCGAGATGGACGCGTTCCTCGCCGAGGACCACGACGACGGCGCGCGCTTCTGCGACGGCGTGTCGGCCGCCGACGTGCTGGCCCTGGCCGTCGTCTCGGCCGACGGACGTCCCGCGTCCTTCTGCGACCTCAGCGTGTACTCCAGGAACCGTCACTTCCGGCTGTACCGGTCGTCCAAGCTCAACAAGAACGTGCCGCTGGTGCTGTGCGACGACGGGCCGTGCCGGCCGACCACGACGGCGGCGGAGCACTGCGACGACTGCTTCGACAAGCGGATATTCCTCGAGTCGCTCATCACGCACGGCTGCGAGTCCAAAGTGTTGTTGAATTTCACGAACGCCGCCGTCGCCGCTGCCGTGCCGGCGGCGGAAAGTTCCGAATCGCAGACGACCGTACGCGACGACAAGACCGAGTGCCAGTCGTCCTACGATCGGTCGCCCTTCCCGCGCGTAGACAAGTTCATATCCGACCTCGTGTTCCCCGGGAAAATCTTCAGAATCCATCATTTCCCCTCGGTCAATAGATTGGTGTACAGTATCGTGAAGAACCGCTATTGCGGTAATGTCAAGCGGCAACACAAAAACAACAACGTCAAGTATGTGGTCGATCTCAACGAAATGTATTGGTATCAAAAGTGCTATGATCCAGACTGTCGACAGTATCGATCGGACGGTACAAAGTTGCCAGACGAAATTTGTTTCGAATACGCCGATAGAATAGTGGACAATTTATCCGACAGTCAACTTGTGGAAGTCGTCGACTCTGCTCTATTGACTTACGAGTTATAACATTCGTCTAAACAATTTTGTTCCACCATCAATATGGTCAGGCTAAAAAATGTTATTTAAGTATTATTTGTTTTGATTCCTTTTATTTTAAATTTATGTTTACATAATAAATGTTTATTTCCATTTTTAATATGAATTTTTTTTTATTTCAGTATTGAAAGACAAAAATATCAGTTATACCTAATAATTACAATTTAAAAAGAAAAATGTAGAATCAATAGAAAATTAGTTCATTTCAAAGCAGTATAATTGTAGAAATAACTATAGTATATTCAACCTATTACAATTGTGATTGTGTAGTTGAGCGGGTAAATTAAGTTTTGGCATATTAATATTATATGCCTTTAATATAGAGAAGTCTGATCAAAGTGGGTGCCTTTACAATAAAGCCTGGTGTTGTAAATGTCTTCCAAATAGACGTCAGCAAGTGTAAGTCATTGTTGTCTCAATAGTTGAACAATTGCTATTCTGATTTCTTCAGTTTCAACATCAATAGATTCTATGCCAGTCATAAGATTTTAAGTGTATAAAAATAGCCCAAGATTTTCTTCGAGGACTTTCAATTTTTATGGTGAATATCGATATTTTTAATTACATTATAATAAAAAATAAAAATAAATATGTTTTAAGGTCAATACTCATAAAATAATAACAAAATATTTTGGTATTACATTATAATGTCTGTTAATAATAGTCAATGTTCAAAAATAGCACCAGTCTTAATCATATTGTAGAATGAAATGAATTTTAAGATTAAGTTAGTTGCCATTAAACTCGGATTTGCCGGGACACTTCCGGTTTAGTGACTTGTGTCCCTAACCTCTGGACGTTCTAGTGTTCTGGTTTAAAAAATAGTTTTAAAATAATACCAGATTTTATGTTTTATGGAAAACTGATAGATTTATTAAGCACTCATATGTGCAGCCAATAAAAATTGGGACAGTTTTATTTTATTTTTGTATTTAACATTTTAAATTCTTAAAAATTAACTCAATAATAAAGTGAGACCCAAACTTGCATAGTTTTATATAATGTCTAAGTATTAGCACCTCTAGTGTACAAAATATAATGATCATTTGGCCAACTATTACTAAGATTACTTTCTACTAAATAGTAAATACTAATGAAAAATTAAATCTTTTCTTCTACGTATATTATCTAGACTAGCGGTCCCCACAAGGATTTTAAAAAGGGCCAAATAATAACTTTAAAAACGACTTGCGGGCATTTATTTTTAATGATTAAAAAATATATAAATGTATAATTAAAATTATATTTATATAACATCGAGATTATAAAGTATATTATATTTTATTTTCACTATTTAATTTTGAATTTTAGAATGTAATTTTCGTTTTAGTGAGGGCCGTACAAAATTTGTTAAAGGGCCGCGTAATGGGTATCGCTGATCTAGAGACATATATCTATTATTTCATAATTATTTATTTTTATTTATTTATTTAATTAATTGTTTCAACAAATTTTTTGTTTTTAAAATGATTTTGACATTGTTTAAAAATTATTACACATTTTTTTTTTTTCTTAAAATATTAATAATCCCTAATGAAACTCTCAAGTATTAAGATAAATATTATTGTAATACTATAATTTCATTTATTTTTGTAGAAGCGACACAAAACGGCGAATACATATTAAAAATTAACAACGGAAGAAAAATATTGCAGTAATCTTATGAACCTTTACTTTTACCAAACAATTTTAATGATTTTTAAATTAATAAATTATTAGTTAAAATAATAAATACAAAATAAATCCAGTTTTTAAAGATATTTTAAAGCTTTGTTTTAAAGTTTTCTATTTAGTTTTCGACTGCCTTAAAATTCGTACTACATATTTATGGATACAAAAAAAAAAACTTCATCGGTATATAAATATAATTAATTTTTTTATAATTCCATCCATCATTGCAAAATACAAATAAATGCACTGGCAGTACAATTTTTAATACTTTTGTTAACACGTTGAAACAATTATATTTTACACTAGTCATTAACGTCGTATAGTTAAAAGTTATACAGGGAGATGAGCACTAATTTGATTCTGAATTTTGGTTTTGATTTCTTTAATAATGCTTTCATCGACTCTATCTCTTGCCGATAGTTCTTCTAGAGCACACAATTGTTTCTAGAAATAACGTAAACTAAATTATAAATTCTTTAAAATACACAGAAAATTGTTAGGGAATTATATTATTTACTTGTACATCAGCAAAAACTGAATGTTTAAAAATTGTCGATCGATCATTTGATAGTTCATTAAAAACTCCATTGCGAACAGCAGTTAAGGCATCACGATCAATACACTCCATGACAATTGTTTTTGTATTTTTGTCGTCAAACACCATAGAAACAATTTTTCCAAATAAATTAAAATACAAAGTTTTCGGTACATTGGCTAAAATTGAAAAAAAAAAAACTTAAAATGTTCTCAAAATAATTAAAATAACTATTATAGCACATTTACCAATTATATTAGAGTACAGCGATTTTGATGTTCTATGTTTGTTTTTTTCTGTAACAATAGTCAAACATTCTGCCAAAGACAAATACTCTGGAAATTTAAATACGCACTTGTGCCTATCTTCCAAAGGGTTCATAATAGGTATTTTTTCTAGCTTTTCAGCTTTGACAAAATACAATGCGTTTAATTTTATCGGATTCAAAGGAATAATCAAAGAACGATTAATCAAATCATTTTGTACTTGGCACACTAATTCACAAAACACCATACCAGATGTACAATTCTCAGCTACTGTAGCCATTGAATGATGTTTCACAGTTACAGGATAATTTTTATTGAACAAATCTACACCGAAAGAATGTAAGCCACAATTTGATGATGAATCTTCACTGTCTGTGACACGAACCAAGAGTTTCCAAATTGCGGAAGGAAGTGTTAACCACGCACAGTCTGTGGAGAGCTTGATCGCAAAAATATATTCATCGTGGGAAGCTCCTAATTTTACTGCTTTGGCACCTAGAATTCGAATACATAAACAATTAAATATACTAAAACTGTACAATTAAACTCACTGAACACTATAACCTGAATATATTAAAACGTCCAGTGAACAATGCTGGGCAATTAAATCCTTGCGCGCTACAATGGACACAGCATCGATGTATTTATCCAATTTTTCATCTTGTTTCGCTAATGATTCAATATTTATGCATAATTTTTTTATGTTTTCCAATACAGTTTCTTCATTGAATTTACATTTTTTTTCCTCTTGAGTGATCACTTCATATTTAGGAGACAGCTTGTAAACTTTATTCTGTTGGGTCATAGCAACAATTTCATTCAACTGATATGTGTGTAATGAAAGAACTCCTAAAATGTATAGACTGAAAAACAATCGTTTTGATGATAAGTTATTTAAAACTAAAATAATACCTTTCAACGGAGTCATAACTTGTTTTACAATTGTTGAACATTGTATGTCTAATGTTATAATAAATAAATGAACACCATCACTCAAAATAAAAGTTTGGTCAACAACAAATACAGCAACCACTTTTGTAACTGCTAGATACACAAATGACGATGGGACGTTTTCAACACAATTTATGACAGTCAGAATCCCACTGGATGATAGTAACAGCAATTGTTTCGATTCTAAAAAGAAAAAAAAAATCAAAATTATACAGATGCATTGTTTAAACTTAAATTAAAAATATTTGAAATTCAAATAACAACTTTTGATTTCCAAACTATTTCCCTACGGTTAAAATTTCTCTCAAAAATTTAATTTTTTATTTAAAGTAATACAATTTTTGTGCACCATTAGAGGTTTAATACTTTAATAGTTTATGCATTATTACCGAAATCCCTAAATTGAATGTGCACAATTTTTTGTGGACAATTTAAAAATAATGACACATTTTTACAGGTCACATCTGATGTTGTACAGTATAGTTTTGATTCTTCTGTGGCTATTATGAAGATATCTTGACTATCTATGACACTTAATCCAAAAAGTTCTCTTGCTCGTCGACTGCTAAACCAATCTCTCCAAGTACAAGACTTAAAATGAGTAACTGAAAATGGAAACTAAATTTACATAAAATTATTACAATTTATTTTATTGAACATAAATCTCATTATAAATACCTGTTTCTGAGGTATAATTTGCTTGCTACAAGTGTTGGATATAATTGGTTCATTGTTGTCATACATGGAAATCCGTAATAACTGTATAATAATCCATTCATTTAATGTTGTGATCAAAGCAATTCCATCAGAATAACACGTTGCTCCAAAAGTATCACACGGATACTTTTGTGAGTATAAAGAAATCCACTCATAATTATAGGACAGAAGTTGTTGGGAAACTTGAGCAGATGGAGAACAATTAAATAAGTCTGGAGAATCACTAAAATATGACATAAAAATTAATTTCAATTAAATTATTGATTATGCATCATTAGAGCATATTATAATATAATAATTACTATGTTACCGTTGAATTTGTTTTAGATGATAAACTGATCCAATTTTATCGATACAATAAATGTTCGAATCAAATGTAAACACTGATAGTATTGGATTACTTATAGACAAAATCTGGAAAAAAAAAATTATGTGTTAAATAAATAAGTCTACGATGATCAATGTTTTATTTAAAAATAACAAAAACTTATATAAATAAAATACTAACATAAAATAAATATTTGCTATTCCTAAAGATATTAGTTAAGTTAGGGCCTGTTAAAAACAGTAAAAGTAAATAATAACTATAATAAGCAATGTCATCGTTATACAATAGCTTAACCTAAGCGCTAAAATGCTCACAAAAAAAAAAGTTCATACACAGCTATGCCCCTGATATGTCAGTTAGGTACGTTTCAATGATCAACCTTAAAATATAAAATAAATTGAAAATATTTTTCATCATTAAGTTAGTTTTTATTATTAACACATCATACAGTTATCAATTAATGGTTTATTTGATGAATAAAAACAATATATACATAATTATATATATCTAATCAATTCAATATTATAATAAAAATATAGTATTCATTTAAAACCAATAAAATAGATCATGACTAGGTAAAGTGATAAAGGTAAAATAATACAATATTTACCGCAAGTATTGTATTTTAATAGCCAAACTACTCACCACAGGTTCAACGGGATTCCAAACAGTAGCCTCGGATAAACTCTTCAAGGGATACAAAACAGTAACACAATCGTCCCACGAAACGAATAACGGATTTTCGTCATTCTCATGAAAATGTGTACACTGAGGATTAGAGTGTAAATATTCCGACTTCAATTGTAGTTGTTTGATGTTTAAAGAGAGCTCCATAATGACAACGTTTTGGAAGTTACAAAAAAGTCATTGTTGCAATTAAAAATATTTTAGTTGTTACACTTGGTTTTATATTTGGTACTCGATTAAAATATTAATGTAATTAATATATTATATTGAACTCGATATACTCGATGATTTAAATTAAACTTATTCACGAATCGCGATTTTCAATTGTTATCGTTATCGTCGTTCTCATAGGTTTCAAACGAACTGATTTAATCCGATTGATAAGAGAATTGGCGGTAAAACGGTAGACCCGAGACAATGAAATACGTCTTGACTTTAGAAATGTTTGAGTTTCCCAAGTTTTCATCCAGAGTTCATCTATAGGTATGGTGACCAGATATTTAAAAAAAAAAAAGTACATCGGTATAATATGTATAGTATAATATATAAATGGATAAAAATTATAATAGAACATAAATTTAAACTCCTTTATTACTTTATTTTAATACTTACATAAAGTATCATAGATTTTTAATCTAACAGTTAAAAATAAAATATATATATTATAAAACTTAAACCATGTGACTAGCATAAAAAACAAAACTTAATGACAAACTCTTAACAACAACAAAAAAAAACAACTGGTTATTACTTCAATATTTTTGACATATTTTAACTCAAACATTAAATTTACTTAATATTAAACTAAGTTTAATATATTAATAAGCAATTAACTTAAAAAGGAACAAATATCACTATTTTAAATATTTTTGAGATCCATGAATTTCTTTGAGTATTTTTTGATCTGTTTTCAGCATATTAAACATTTCATGACACGTTTCATCAAAATTTGTATAAACTTGCATAACTGATTTTAATGATGATACTTCTAGTTGTGATTTTTCAGAAGTCCAATATTTGTTGATATGTGAAAAGAGCCTTTCAACTCTTATCATTCGTTCTTTATCTTTTACAGCATTATATTAATTTTACTTTTTTTTTCGACCATTTTGACGAATTTGGGTAACTTTAACATTATTTCATTTACAGTTATTACATCATTACAAAGAAGTACATTTTAGTGTACTTTATCAATTTACGTAGGACAGTAGAAAAAGTATTTAAAAATCAGTACTGTCCTTATAAAATAAGTACGTCTGGTCACCAGATCATCTATAGGCCCAAATTATTCTGATTCTTCGTTACACGTTATTTTCTTGAAACTCGACACTCGAAGAATGCTCGTATTGTCCAACGCGTATTGAAATAAGCACTATAGACGGTGTTGCATGCTGCAAGCATCGCACTATGGTTATATGGTAGAAGCATGGATCGAATATATTATTATGTGAAGGCTTGATAGAGGCATACATATATGGTATTATATGAATGTGTGGGAACTATGCACATGTTTGGCAGTTACCCAAAATCATAGTTTTTATGTCTAGGATAAAAGATCAGCGTTTAGAAAGCTACTTCCAAAAAGTAATAAACCAACAAGGTTGACATAACAACGGACATTTTACTTCGGTATTTGTGATGACGGACTTTGTATAGGCTGCTTCAAACTGTGCCACGGTCGGACAATAATATTGTCGAAACCGCCTTAAGCTCGAATCGCACCGAATAACATTTCCAAGCGAACCCGGTTAAATGTACAACTTGATGTAAATTGCAAATGTTTGGGTCTCTATAAGTTCAATCTGTTACAAGCGATGCCAATTTCTAAATAATGTCGCGTCCCGCAGCGGCTGCGCGCCGTTATATACACTAGAATATCGCATAGATTACACGATAGGCAATTACAAATTATAATGTATTATAACATCGTTAAACACAATTTTAGTAAAATACTCTAATAAGGTCAGATTGTTAATACAGATTAAAAAGGCCACACGTGGCACACACACATATAAATAGTTACACAGCAGTAAGAATACACACACAGTCAAATTATATCACTGAAAGAAATATTTGGTAATTTTAACCAGAATACTGTAACTGAAACCAAAGTTTTTGGTTGCCTCTGTGACAACAAAACGTTCAGTAAAAGTTACAATGTAGATTATGTTATCTGACTTTTGTAGTGGTTCCCGTGTTTTTTGGTTATATTTATGCATTCGAGTCTGTCAAATGTTACCAAACTAGAGTCGATTATTTACAAATTCGTTTGTAATATTTGCCAAACAATGTTGTAATTAAAACAATATTTTTGGTATAGGTACTAATTCTTCTTATACAAATAGAACATTTTGTTTTGTTAAACCTACAAAATAGTAAGGTGCTGTTTGTAACTATGCTCAGTGGGGTCTATTATTCATTTTAAATAAATATAAATTAAAAGAATAAAAATTTACAAAAATGTTTTGTTAAAAAAAAACTTTTATTTCAATTTTTACATTTTTATATATTATATACATTTTAATACATTAAAAATAATTTCATAATTATACATACAAAAATAAACATATAAAAAAATGTACATATTACGATAAATATATATAAACAAATGATAATATGTTCACATACGATTCGAGACCCCAAGTTTTTAGCATATCAGCAACATCATCATCAGCCCAATTTCAGATTTCTTAAGAAAATAATTTATTGTCTCCTATAGGAGATTTACCGGAAACCAAATCAGACGAGTTTTAGCTATGCGACACTGAGCATCTTGACGCCAGTATGCGCCAGAATTAGGATTAGGGATTTAAAACAGTTGGAACATTTCAGAACAATATTAAAACACTTGGAATCTTTTCAACAGTTTAAATTAAATCAACGGACTTGGAAACGTAACACACCATCGCATCGTTGGATTGATTAACGCACCGTGTACGATCGATTGCGTGGCACGTAACAAAACACACGTGATTATATTAATATTTAATGGTTAATGCTCATAAATAATAACACAATATTAAGATTTAACATCCTGTATAAAGGACAAATGCCCGATAGAATATAAACGACTAATTATCGACACGAGAACGTATTCTTCCAATGTTAAGTTCGATCTTCGATGCAAAGATTTGAAAGATTTCCAATATTGTGTTTTCAAACACGTTATAAAAAATTACACCGAAAATTCCGCTTGTACAGTGTTCAATGTCCGTCAAAACTATGAAATAATATTCATAATATAATAAAAGTATTATGTATTATATAATATATAATAATATTTTATCGGTATGATTCCACGATAATACGCGGAAAGTGCCCGCGTACCGACAAGGTTGACCATAATTTTATTTCTTCGAATCGGCAACACTGTAACGTATTATTCCGCCACACCGCCGTACCACGTCCATGTCGCGTCAATGTTTCGTCTTTGGTTACGGTACGACGTCAATGTATATTTTATTCCATGATGAAAGGTGTCCATTGTACGGAGGCTTCGTAATCGTTCGGCGACGACTATCGGCCGCGGCCGTGTGAGTTTGTTGCTTAATTCCTAACCGTTTTCGAACACTTGGCCGCTCGTGCCGCCGCTCACTCGCCGTCCTTGGCTCACTTGCCGTTTGTCTCTTTCTCCGCGACTGCGGCTATGCCCTGTCCGCCGGGCGAAGACGGCCGACACGAAGACGAAACCATCGAAAACCAAGAATCGCCCACGTTGACGGATCGCCTCAACAGGTATCTGTTGCGCGCCTATTTGGACAGGCTGAACAAAGAGGACGGCGCCGCCCGGACGAACGGCGACGACTACGACGACTACGCGACCGCACGCGCCCGACCGGAAGAAGCGGCCGCGTTTTCCGATTGATCGCGATGGACGACGACTTCGACGTCAACGATCTTGACGATTTGGTGGACCGTCATCGTGGCGACGAGAACGACGGTCTGCCGCCGCAGCAGCGGGACCGCGAGGACGGCGGCGACGGAGACGGAGACGGAGACGACGAAAACGACCAAAAGAGAATCGTCCCGGTAAAGATACGCGTGAAGAAACCGCAACCCAAGTTAAATGCTGAAAGGTGAATATTATCGAGTTATTATTTCTCCGAGGTGTGTATTTATTCGGCGCCTTCTAGTCCATTTTTCCTGGACGATGGAATGATTTTTACTGGCAACGCTTTCTTCTGGTGCTGCACCTTTCCGACTGACAATTATCGTATACATAATATATATGTTATATACCGAATCAGTATATTTACCTATGTGTATAATCAATTATGCATTAGATTTAAAATATTACAGTAGTCGGTATTTATAATATATTATACTTATTTTTATAAATTCCTTTTATAATGTTTCTATCAACTAACCATCTGATTGTTTACATATTTCTTATACACAATATTGAAACCTTATACCTTTTTATTTATGTTTTTTGATTTATTGCCAGCAATAAACTAATAAAATTTCCATACTAAATCATTAGATTTCTAATATAATAGAGGACAGCATTTAAAATGCAAATTTAATCTTTATTTAATTAATTATTAATTATTGATGATTAAAATACTAAATTATTTTTTATGCATTTCAATTGCATCGAAATGTCTGGCACTCAATTTACCTATAGTCTCAGTAAACACTGAGCTAGGCGACCAGTTTTCTTCGAAATTTGGTACCTTTCTTTCATGGGACAGACTAAAGTGCTGAATTGTCATAGATTTTGTTTGTTTGGAACGTCTAAATAACATTTGAATTTGTATGTCTAGATTATTATAACTTAGGAATCTTATTAATTGTATCTTTCATTACTACAAATATATTTTTTCAAATAGTAAAAGCTCATTTTCAAGCTCACTATTTGTTTTTTTTTCTGGTTTATTAAATCATTAAATGCTGAAAAATTAATTTTTGTACCATTCAAATCAATTTTTCATATTAACTATCATTTGTTATTAATTTTAGGTTAAGAGGCCCTCGCGGGTTATCTGTGCTTCCAGCGTGGTTTGAGAATACTCAGTTCAAAGGAAAAGGGCATGAATCAAAAGATCTTAATGCTGTTATAAATCGCCTTGAACAATGGACACATCGATTATTTCCCAGATACACATTTGATGATACTATTGATAAGTTGGAAAAATTAGGTAAGAAAAATGAAATAAAGGTATTATTAAAGCGAATTAGGATGGATCTGGATAATGATTTTGTAACTCAAATGGAGGATGATATTGATGATGTCATCAAACCACTACCCGCTGCCCAAGATGATATATTTGATAAAATTGCTAACACCATAGATATATTCCCTGTAACTTCTACTCCAAGTGTTGGTCATAGTGTGTTAACTGAAGAACAGAGACAAAGAATGATGCAAAATCGTATGTTGGCGGAAGAAAGGAGACAAGCTAAGATAAGAGCTCGTCAAGAACAAATACTGCAAAATGCTGATCCTCAATGACAAGAATAAATTTAATTTTTAATTAACTTGTTTTTTGTAGTGTGTCAATTCTAAATTATGTAAGTTTTTATTATAATATCAAAGATTTAAATTTGTTTTAAGAATATTTAGGTTTGCAAAAAAATTATTATGGAATTTGCATAAATGAAGGAATTTTTTGATTAAGCAGTTGATTTTCAAATGCTATTAACAAACTTTATGATTAAATGTGTGCAATAGATAAAATTATAATTCAAATGGTGAGATACAATAATTGTATGAGATAGGAGACATGTGATTGATATAAGTTGTAACGTGCCACGCAATGTATCATGAACAGTTACTTAATCACTCTTCAATCCTTCCGACGATGCGATAATTTAGATAGTTTTCAATAAATTAATACTGACTTTTAAGAGACTCGTCTGAGACGAGACTTTTAATATAATAATTGGTTTGTTCATTTTGCAAAAAGATGATCGTTCTAAGTCCTTAGATTTTACTGTAACGTGCCACGCAAGGTATCGTAAACAGCTACTTAATCACTCTTCAATCTTTACGACGATGCGATGGTTTTTTAAATAATTAACAACTTTAATTTAATATAAATATACTTTATTGAATATAAACGATATTTGTTCTAAGTCCTTAGATATTTTACTTTAACTTGAGAATAATTTTAATAGTGGACACACTATAGTACGTTTCACAACAACTGCGACTCGACGCTAGCGCGCCTCGTGGTGTTTTTTCATCAGGGTTTCTAAAACTAGCGCGTAATAATCGTAATATAGCGTGAAGGTGCTCAGTGTTCCTAAGCCAAAACTCGTCTGATTTAGTACTGATTTTGGGTTCCTTATATATCCTGTGTTACGTGCCACGCAAGGTATCGTAAACAGCTACTTAATCACTCTTCAATCTTATGATGATGCGATGGTTTTTTAAATAATTAACAACTTTGATATTAATTTAATATATACTTTATTGAATATAAACGATAGTTGTTCTAAGTCCTTAGATATTTTACTTTAACTTGAGAATAATTTTAATAGTGGACACACTATAGTACGTTTCACAACAACTGCGACTCGACGCTAGCGCGCCTCGTGGTGTTTTTTCAACAGGGTTTTTAAAACTAGCGCGTAATAATCGTAATATAGCGTGAAGGTGCTCAGTGTTCCTAAGCCAAAACTCGTCTGATTTAGTACTGATTTTGGGTTCCTTATATATCCTGTGTTACGTGCCACGCAAGGTATCGTAAACAGCTACTTAATCACTCTTCAATCTTATGATGATGCGATGGTTTTTTAAATAATTAACAACTTTGATATTAATTTAATATATACTTTATTGAATATAAACGATAGTTGTTCTAAGTCCTTAGATATTTTACTTTAACTTGAGAATAATTTTAATAGTGGACACACTAGCGTGAAGGTGCTCAGTGTTCCTATGCCAAAACTCGTCTGATTTAGTACTGATTTTGGGTTCCTTATATATCCCCTTGTTTCCTTGTTATTTCAACTTTGTTGGTTTTAATTAGTTTTTTCCAATTATTTATTTTATATTATTTTAATATATAATTATATTTATAAAATAATATTTATTACTTTTTGGAAGTAGCTTTCCAATCGCTGATCTTTGATCCTAGACATAAAATTATAATTTGTTGTTCTGTGTCATCGTATTCCAAGGTTTACATCTATGTGTAATTAATTAACCTGTCATTGGGTAATTGCCAAATATCTGCATAATTCCCAAACATTCATATAATAGTACATCTTATATATGTTTCTATCATATAATTATAGTGTGATGCTTGCAGCATGCAACACCTCCCCCTTTAAAAAAATTGATTTATGTTTGAAAAATAGAAATCAATTCCTAAGTTATAGCTATCATCTTTGGACTCAGAACTTACAATTACAATATTTATGTTGATTACATGATAATACAATATTTTGACAATACAATAATTTGTTAATTTGATAATATAAGTTAATAATATGTTAGTAATACAATAGTATGCTTAGTGCAATAATATAATTCTGTTTCCTCTGCCACTGCTATCTGTTTAGCCTCTCTCATCGTAGTGGGGTTTCTAGCTTTTACTAATGTTTTTATTGGATCTATTAACCCTCTTATGTAACTTGGCAAAATCTGTTCTCTCTTCCATTCCTGAATTGATTTTGATTCTTTCTCATCTCTATTTTTTGAAATGACATCATTTAATTTGTAAATTAATTTTTCAACCCTTGTCGTATACGCGTGTACATCCTCTCCTTGTAACATTTTTATGGAACCTAATTGCGCCTCTAATACTGATGCTGAATCTTGTACCTCGAATGTCTCTATTAAATGTTCTTTTATGTCTGCCCATTTACTCATATCTCTATACCTCATTGCCTCAAATGCCTCACCACTAAATCTTGTAGTTATATATTTTGTTAATGTTGGTACATGCTTTTTGTCTACTGATTCTATTATTATATCACATGCATTAATAAATTGGGAAACATCATCTATTCCAGTTAAAATTGGTACTAATTTAAATGCGGTTTCTATTCTTAAATCACTAGCCATTTTTTGTTTTTTATCAAAATTTAACGATATATGTTGTTTATTCGGATTACTCCGTGTTTTACGTTCTTCTGAATTTAACTCTTCTTTAATATTTTTATTTTTAATTTTTTTATCTTCTTCAATTTTTATATTATCTAATCCAACAATTAATTTATCTTCTTCACTTTTAGAAATATTTTTTTCCCTAGACACCGAATTTGTTTCTTTCGATGGAGACGAGTTCCTACTACTTTTTTGGCTAAAAAAAAATTTGATTCTTACTTTTTATATAACAACAAAAAAAAAAATATCTACCTATTACACATTAATCCTATAATTCATCAATAATATCAATATTTCAATAATCTCTTTTAAATTCTTTCAATAATACTCAATATAATAACCCAATAATAATCTCAATAGTAATCTCAATAACTTTTAATATTATAATTCCCAATATAATACTCTCAATAATAATTCATAATAATCCCATAAAAACTCCGGGTCAACAATTCAATGACCACTAATGCAGCATGCAACACACCATTCTAATCTCTAATTAAAAAATATAGTCGTTGATTTTAGCTGTAATAAATAATGTTCAATGGTGAATACAAATAGGTTCCCATTATTTTATTTTTATTTTTGGATATAACTTTAAAATTTGTTGAATACTTATGAGAAAATTAATATGTGTAAATGTGATTATGTATATGTTAAAATAAATAACTTTGAATGTACAAGTGTTTTTTAATTGTATTATGTATGTATTATATATTCACATGTACATTTTATACAAATATGATTGCATTATTTTTTACATTTTATAAACTTTGAAAATAAACAATGAAAATATTTGATAAATGTATGTGTATAAGTTGTATAAGTATCTTTAGTATCATCTGTGATGATCAACGAATACAATACCAGCCGAATATTTACAAAATAAGAACTCATCATATCCAACCTTTGATGAAACTCAAGAGGTAGGTAAATATATAGTAAAGTTATCTCTTATTTCCTAGTCACTTGATTTCAACCAAATCAGAATTCGGTTTTGGCGCTGTATCTAATATATTTTAATAACAAAGTATTTTTATTAAATATATAAAATAATGTATTAAAAGTATTAAATATATAAATAATATGAATACAAATAAAGTAAAGAGGTGTTGCCCGGAGTATTATTATAAAGAGTGGACAATTTGTCACGACCGGAACTGAATAAAATTCATCGCCAGGTGTAAAGCACTGAATTTAAAATGAAACGTTTGAATACAAATGAAAATTATTTTTACATAGAGGTATAAATTATTATTATTATACTAACCCAAGTAAAAAAGACATGAATTAAAAGCAAATCGAATTTCTTCGCGTCTTTTAAGACTTCTAAAACAATTCGTTTCACATTAAATGACAAAATTTAAAACTAAAATTTTTTCTTTATAATAATTATTTATCTGTGACAAAAATCATGGCAATTTTCACGCGACTCGCGGAAACTCACGGGAGTGGGAGACTTAAATTTTGAAAACAAAATATTATCGCATTTCGTTTGAAAAACCATTACCGATGTATAAGAGAACCCCGGGCGCACATCTGTGGACTATGGCCCATAATACGATTGTATTATGTCGGCGCTTTATTTTAGGTGTCGTTCGAATGACATTATGATGAAAATAATTTCATATCGAATTTGTTATTGAAATACAAAACTAGTATCGTATGGACTTTCACTATAATCGTTCTTCCATTCCAATGCTCTATCGTGACTATTCGTTAATATTTTAATTTATCAACGGCAATGTTAACAACACTCGCGCTATCCGGCCGGAATTCGATACTTTCGCGAATTCGTTTCGGCCGTTTTCCTCTCGATGGAAAATATTTATATGCATCGTACCGGGCCGAGTGCAATTTCCGATTAAAAATATTGACGCGCCAAACACTCCGGGTGAATTTTATGAAAAATAATAATATCGAACCGTCATTGTTTGTTAAACCAATACGTTTCGCGTTGTGCGCGAAATCTTAAACGGTTATTTCCTTTGAATAATAGACTGAACGTCGTTATTTATCCGTCCATATCACGACGAATAGTAGGTATGGCAACATTTATATTTTAATAATTAACACAAAAACATCGACTTAATGTTATAAACAGTGTAAAAAAGATAATAATCAATATATATTGATAGTTTTCGTGAATGTAAATTTCACTATCGGCGCTGCCTTATTTATTTTCAATTAGATCCAACGTGGTGAAAAACACGAAGATAATTCTTGTAAGTATATTATTTCAAAGCGTAGTGTTTATACCTGTTACCCGCGTGAATGCCAGAAAGCTAAATACGCGCACATAGGAACCGCTACCCCGCCTTTTTTCACGATTTAGCAAAATCATAAAAAAATATAGCGATTTTTGCACCTTAAACGGCGCGCGGCGTAACAATCGAGAACGGATCAGTAGGTTTAATCTGATTATAATGATTACGTGATAGATAGTTGGCGCTATGAATACGTAATAATCATGTAACATTAATTGTAATAGTAATAACACCGTAATGAATGTGTTTTCGGTGCTGCTTTATTTATTTTCAATTAGATACAAAGTGTTGTAAAGGTGAAAAACACGAAGATAATATTCTTGTAAGTATATCATTTCAAAGCGTAGTATTTTAACCGTAATATTATATTACCTAACCCGTTACCCGTGTAAATCAGTCAGAAAGCTAAATACTCTACCCCGCCTTTTTTCACGAGGTAGCAAAATCATAAAAAAAAAAATTGCGATTTTTACACCATAAACAATCGAGAACGGATCAGTATAGGTCTAATTATAATGATTACGTAATAATTATGTAACAATAATAGTAATAACACATAAATGTGTTTTCGCGTGGGAATAAGGTAAGTTCACGCGAGTACAATACTGCGCGGCCAACGAAAGCGCTGAGCTTTTCGCGCCACCCGACCAACGACAGCTGGGCTGCGCGCGCACAATACCGACAGAAAGTTCAGCGGCGGCTTACCCGATGCAGGCGGACGATCAGTCTGGTGTCGTCGGCGGTTCGGAGAGGTTCTTCTCGTTTTCGACGTTGCCGTTTAAATTTTTCTCCGCGGTCGATCGTGTTTTTCGTCAATCGTTATTTACCTCGGCCGCCGACTAATCGAACTTTTCAATCGTGACTTTTTTTTATTTCAATCGTGACTTTTTTTTTTTTTATCGACTTTTCACTTTTGTGCATCTACTTACTTCGTGTCTCACAAGCCAACACGGACGCCGCCGAACCCCTCCAAACAGCGACCAACCGACAGGCCGTAAGTAGTACCGTTTATATTTATTTACAGTCTATAGATAGCGGCGACGGCTCTTGTGTCGTCGACGAGAAGGGACCGTTTAATTTTCGATTATTTTATTGTTGTTGGGACGCCGTTGTTGTGCGTCGTCTATAATATGTGCTATAGCATATTATCGTATGCTATAGTACAATCGCGATTTAAATTTAAAATTAGTCTACGTCAGTGGTTCTCAATCTTTTAAGGACCTAGACCCAAATTTTCTTCCAAAAATCTATCTCGACCCCCATAGTATGTATTACATTTACAGAATAAAATAGTAGTTTTAAAAAACAAAATTTTTTTTGTTGCTATTACCTCGCTATTACCTTGCTATTAACTACTATTTAATAATAATAATATATTTTTCGTCATTTTTTTATCGAAATATTTTTGCGATAACGACGTACCGAAAATATCCGTCGTAATAATTTCGACAGTATAATAGATAATTATAAGTCGATTATAGTAAATAATAAAATTTCCAAGCCTATAAGGCTATAGAATTTAAAAAAACATAAATTTCTTACAATTCGTATGGTTAAAAAAACTTCTCGCTACCCACAGTTTGAGAAACGCTGGTCTGCGTCGATTGACAATAATTCTTGAAAATACTTTTCTCATAATCGGAAACCGTGTTTTATACGCGAGTAGAATGTTCATATTAGTTTTCAAATTATCATTGATATTTATACGTCTGGACGGCACGGTGTGTCGTCCATACGCTTGGGGAAAATCGCGGCTTAATTGCATCTGCACGCGCAGGTTCGCGCGCTCGCGTTTGCACGATGTTTAAAATATTCAGGGTAACTTGGACGACAGCGTATTTCGTCCAAAAGCGGCGGCTAGTGATACGCGGCAGTGACGTAGGCCCGGGCCTACCCGCTTTTTTTAATAATTTTTATGGAACGTGCGATTTTATTTTAAAATTAAATTTGTACACGTAACTCGGTGTATACGGGTAATTATCGGTCAACCTTAATTTTTGGACGCCGATCGAAACGCCCCGCGATCTCATATCAACTATTCATTCATTTTTATTTATTTAAAAATATTTTATCATCGATATTATTTCATAATATTATGATCTAAGTTTTGCAAGTCAGGTTTTTTATTTTTATAACTAAACTAGCTGAACATACCCGTCTTTGCCGGGTTTAAGTATAAAAAATGTGTATGGCCCAAATAATAATAATTGACATTTTCCCGTTATCAGCTGACTGCTATTATTATTTAATAGTTTATTATACACAATATGAATATAGATATACAATTTAAACGTACAAATTTATTTTTCCCAACCGACCGACCGTCGTCGGTGTGTATGTTAAAAACTAACCAACTAATACGTAAAAACGGGAACCTAGGTATACCGCTGGCCTAATTTGATGCCGTCGTCTAAGCCACGAACCGCCACCGATAGATAGGTATAGTGGGCCATACGACCACCGCCACCCCGCCTTTTTCACGAGGTCACAAAATCATATTTTTGCCATCCCATACTAAAAATCGTGATTTTTGCACCAGAAACTTATGACAATCGAACAGACTAGTTATTATAGTGGGTTATCTAATTTAATTATAATGATATAAGATAATAATAACCCGTCTTTTTTTTAATTGCTTTAATAATTCGTAAACATTTTTATTTTCAAAAATATCCGTCAATCGATTAAATGAAATCAAAAATACCTATTAATTTTTTTTTATAATTTTGTTTTATTATTATTAATTGTTTATCTACGACTAGTACACCTAATCACCGGTTAAAACGAGTTGTACAAATTATTTTACAGTTTTAAAATGGGTAATCTCTTGTTTGATTAAATGCACGTGTTAACGATTCATTTGTTTATGGAGGTTTTTTTTTCTGGAATAATTTGCTACCCCGGTATAGTTTTCCCCGAATTGCGCCACTGTGCGTGCACAAAAAAAAACCTTACGTTTGCACAGATTCGTTTATATCGTGTGCGGTGTGTGAGTACCTGCTATATTATTTCATAGTTGAACTCTTATTTATAACTTAAAACACTTCGAGTTCAGCGCGTGAACATAATTATATTTATCACGTCCGTCGTTCAGAATACCTACGTAAAAAAAAAAAAAAGTAAAAGTTTTACTGATCGTTACAATAGTTTTCATTGAAATAATAACTAGGTTATTCCTTGAAGTGTAGCTATCTATCTATGAACAATAGAGTTTGAGCAAATAAATAATAATTTAACTCGGGTTATATGAATGTATTTCTGCATTGAATGTTTTCGGCCGTTTCATGAATAAATTCCGAGTGGAATAGTAAAAAGGATTTTTTTTTCTACGGATTTATCAGGTATTTTAAGGGGACACTGCTGCAGTCTCTGCAGCAACTATACCCTCATAAATACGCCTTTTGTGTACCGCAGTGAAGAAACTCGGGCCAAAGGGTTGATAAAAAAAAAAAAAAAGAAAAAACACAGTCGACCAATAATTAACTCGGTGAAATGATAATTTTAGTAGTCCATAAAAAGACGGGAAAACTTTTTTTCTTAGAAAATAATTAAAAAATAATATTTCAAAGTGTCACATTGTCTTCGCGACTTTGATATATAGTCGATAAAACGTAATTAATACTGTACTGCCACTTTTCAGTAGTAACTAGTCTCACAATTAATTAAGCGCCGTATAGCAGTATAATATTGTAGTCCCGTTGAAAATCATCTGTGAATATAATACACCTAGTGATAAAATGAAAATTCGAGACTGAGCATTAACGAGTAGATAAGTTAAAGTTAAGTGGATTTTTAATTTAACGCATTAGTTTTAATTTTTTAATCAACTTAATTTTAACTTAACTTATTTTATTTTTCTGTTAGGTACCTTTAAATAAACGTAAATTGTTTTCAATTGTACCAGTTATTATCAATTTTGAATTTCTCTATAGTAAATAAAAATACGATTTTTATTTACTCATAATTTATTCTAATATTATAATGTTAGTTGTTAAAAGTTACTATTTTGTAGTGAAAATAAAAATATTCTACTATTATGATTTTTGTTTTTTTTTTTTAAGATTTATAAAACAATTCAATTGGATACAAAATACAATTTTAAACTTACTCAAGGTAAATTAATGTTTAATTATTGATTGAATTTTAAATTTAATTGATCTTATTAGAAAACGTCCATCACTATTACCTACTTAAAATTTTAATTGAAAAAAAAAATTATAAACTCGAGATGACTGAGTTAAAAAATAACTTGCCCGGACATGTGAAAATTACGATTAATGAATCCGATAACGATTAGCAAATATATTTCCGTATGGAATTAATAGTGATAATAGCAATAATACGACCGAGTTCGATGATGGCGTTATGAGTTTTTATACAAAATGCGCGATTTAGCGTTTTAAAAGTAATCATGTAATTTTCATTTGATATCGATCTGCGTGGTTTGAGTGAAAAATCGATTGTGTTATATTTTAGAGCCCACACGGATCCACGGAAAGGGGTACACTTCCTTAATATTCTCCTAGTGACTTTTAATTAAATTGTAAAGTCTATTAGTGTAAACCATACAGCTCTTTACTTCTTCCTATAAAAGCTAGGTTAAACCTAGTTTACCTAATAATTAATATCTAATCTACGTAGTATAGATTAATTCCATACCAGCGGTTCTTAACATTTTCTAAAATACGGACCCCCGATGAATGATTTTTAGTAACCTTGCGGACCCCTTACCGATTATTTTTTTTTTACAAAATATCTCAAGTTATCATCATAATAAATATTGTAATAATATTATTTAATGTTACAAATCGCACAAGTAGTTATCTACATAAAAACATACACGTTTATACACAATTATCTCATTGATTACTCACTTGATCGATTTCATAAAAATTTGATGTTTAATTTTTCTGGAGTTCCGTCCGGCCGTCTCCTCTCACGCGAACCGCCGTCAAACTTTTATTATTTTTTATAATTAATATAATCACATTTTTTCATTTATCGTACCGATTATATAGTGCAGGTTGTATATTTTTCAAAACAAAACTGGTTTGATTTTTAATATTCTTAAAATTTGATTTTTATTCACTTAATGCGATGGACGGTGTTGCATTTGAGACATTAGTTTTTCAACACCGGTCGGCTCCAATAACCCAACAATTATTGTAATAATGCACTCATGTCACGTACGTTGTGTGGCCGGTCGCGGACCACGGTTTAAGAACCGCTGATTCCTTAAAAATTTAGCAATATTCACATATCAACTAAATATTAAATAACACGCACGTAATACAATTTGACAAAAATGTAGATTAAAAATGCAATCTTTTTTCAATTTTGATTCTGAAAATTCATTTACAATACCCGTTGTGATTATTAATACTAAATCAATGTAAAGTTGTCGATATCTATTAGCTGTTTAAATAAATATTCGATATCCGTCGCTTTCTGAGCCTCGAGTTCAACAGCGCACGACCATCTAAGTATTACAATTTTGTGGATAATAAGTAGGTAAAAACTTACTGTTAATTTCGGAGTAATAAGTGCGCCCTTGTCTCTATTAATGCCCCCCTCTTCTCAAATCGTGCCTATATTGGAACGAAAAATAACAATCGGATTTATTTATCGGTAGGTAGATACTATTATTATATACTGCACGGTTTGATTTTCGCAACGACGTTTATGCAAAAAATTGTTCGAAGAAAAAAAAAAAACATTAAAAATAGTAATATCGATCGTTTCGTCTTTTTACAAGACTTTTGAAAACCTTTATGATAAAAAATATTCATCGCGGAGTCAAATATTTTTATTTTTTTACTAGCGAGCCTCGGGAAAGCCTTTTTTTTGTTTTTTTCTTTGAAAAAAACATTGTAGTACAGCCGAAATCATTATCAGTGCGAAATTAATAATGCATTGACGCTCAGAGCGTGCGAACTCGCGGGGGATGTTTAAAGAAGAAACACAGACAAAGAAACGTCGTCGGAGTCGCATAATGACACCTCTGCAGCGACTCTTGTTTACGCGGTGCGGTCGCACTCTCCCGTCTCCGCCCGCCGCCGGTTTCGTCACTGTCGCACACGCGTGTCGTATAAAACTATACATAATATTATAATGCACTCGCATTAACATATATAAGCGATTCGATGTAATATCATCGTACCTACACGTTTTCCCGGCGCCATGTCATGTATCATATACAGGGTGATTTTTTTTTTTCGTTACCTAAAAACACTCGGTTTTCCGTAAAGTACCGATTTTTCGAAAACTTTGAAATTCCTTACGTTATTTTAACATTCTTATGATTTTCTAAACTTTCATCGAACGATCTTATCTTTTTTTATTTCGCGAATTGTAATCTTAATATATATTAATCTATATTATAATACATTCTCTTGGTTTAATCTTTGTTCCTCTTGGTGGCTAACCTACAGAGTTGAATGTTCTAAAAAAGTTTCTTAGCAATGTCGATTCTAAAAAAAAAAAAATAATAAACATTTCAGAGGGACTATAAAAAACAAAGAATGAATTAGGTATTGTCTATTGATGTCATTAAATTTGTTTTAATAACTTCTTATACTAGTAAGTACATTAAGTACATTTGAATATTCAGATGTCTGCGAGCAGCCAAACTTTCCGATCTGGGGCTTTCTTGAAGCTCTGCCAATGGTTGTGTATTAATAGGCAGTGGCGTAAAATTGGCTTTAATTTTCGGCGGTGCAGCGAAATGTTTTCACAACTTTCTTTCAATACAGAAATCACATTTTCATCTAATTAAAAAAAAAAAAAAAAAATCATTTAATATTTCACTTAAAAACTTTTTCATAATTATGTTATATAATATATATTATAAACATGGGAATAAAATTGATAATACAAACTAAAATACGGTATATTTTGATAGACTATAATATAAAGTGCGCGTCAAACACGTCAAAGTCTTAGCCCATATTAATTAGTTGACTTTTTTTCGGTTATAACGATCTACTCAACCACTTGGCCCGTGCTTGTGTTATTCCATCGAAGTTTTTAGCTGGTATGATTATCATATTTAAACCTCTCGTAACGCGCGTTATTAATCGTTGGAAAACAATATATAAATCGTTTTTAAAACAAGTACAGTCAACTCGCGATATAACGAAATTCGATATAACGAAAATCTTGATATAACGAATAAAACTACCGGTCCCTTGAAAATATCGCGGTATAACGAACAAATGTAATGTATTTTGGTCCCCTCGATGTAGCGAAGCGTTTTTGATCAAAACTCTCGCGATGTAACGAATTTTTATAAATTTGGAGCTTTCTATTACGAATTTTTAATTTTAATTAAGATAAGATACATGTCTCTAGTGTATAACTCTATGAAAAATATATAAAAATAAGTATGAAATGTTTGGAATCTCTGATTTTAATGCTAGTGACGGTTGGTTATCTAATTTTAAAAAGCGACATAACTTGGTGTCATATTATTATTATAGCATATTTTTATTAGAAATATTATTACATACATTTATATTGAAATTAAACAATAAATATGTATATACTTATATGACTCATATATTTTATACATATGTATACGAATAATAAAATTTTGAATTTTTATTTTTATTCTCGTTATAACGAATTCAATTGGTATATTCTCTTGATATAACGAATTTCGATGTAACGAACTTTCGATATAACGAATTTTTTTCTCGGTCCCTTGAAATTCGTTATATCGCGAGTTGACTGTATGATATTTCTCTTTTAAGTCGGTGCGCGTCTGATATGAAATTCGAGCTCGTCTCCGTCGAACACTCTCTAAAATCAGTGACTATGGATATTTTATTCTCACGTCCGCGTGCCAGCGTGTATTTATCTCGACGCGTCAAATTTTGAATCGGAGCTTGAGTTGTTCTCGGACACCCACGCGCGCACTCGTGCACACTCATCAGTCGCCGCGGCGGCGGCGTTGCCTAGAACTCTGCCCGTGTCGGTATAAATTATCGGTAATACGTATACCGGCGGCGCGGCGGAAAAACTCTCGCGCGATTCTTTTCGTCTCTCGCGCACACGGGGGCCACGACGGGGGTATATAATCGTATTAACGGGATGCCCTTGCCGGCCATCTCTTCTTCTCTGCTCTGCCTCCTCGCCGGCACGCACGCGTACACCTTAGACTGGGGAGAGAAAAAAAAAAAAAACGTGTTTTCGAGCGCCGGCCCAAAGTTGTCAAATTACCAAAGTTTATTGCGCACGCCCTCCCGTGGGATAGCTATATATATATATAGGTGTATATATATATATATGTGTGTGTGTGTGTGTGTGTGTGTGTATGGCATCGAACCGGAGGGCGACGGCGTAAAACTTCATTTTTCGCTTACACAAGCGTTTCCGGGGTGTCAGCGGACGTGCGGGGACGGTGCGCGGGTGGGGCGAATCGCCGGCAACGTTTATTTCCGCGACGGCAGCCGCTGCTGCTGCCGCCGCCAATTCGGCCGTTCGAGAACGCGCACTTAATCATCTTTTACGTGATCGCTATGTGTATACACGTGTACGCGCGGTACGCATACAGGGTGTTTGCCGCGCGAGCCCCGATTAAAAACGTCCGCGAGCCGAAGACGACGAAAAGATAAAAAAAACTCTAGATTTTCGTATAATACGTCATGTTTTACTATGTTTTTCTACGGGGAAAAAAAGTAACAACCCGGGTTTCGCCGATACCCACGACTATCGTGGGCAGACGCGCAGTAAAATTTAACAAATTAAAGCCGATGGCCATATAATAGAGGAAATGAATAAATCATGTTAATTGTGTATAATATAATATAAACTGCATATAGTTTTAGGTGCTAAAAAATAAGAAAAATAATAACAGAAGTAATAAACGGAGAATTTGGTGCAATGAGTTTTTTAATTGATTTCGATAAAAATCGCAAAAACAAACCATTGATTTTAATGTCGGTTAAACAAGGGTTTTCGCTATCGGATTTTTGTCCATGTTGCGAGTTTATATTATTTACATTATTTTCAAAATCCTACGGCTGTTTTAAAAATGTAAATTTTCTAAAGTAAAAATTTGTTGTTCTTACGTTTGTACGTCGACGCCGACATTGATTAGCAAGTAAAATATTACCTAATTCAATTTTAACAAACTTTAAAAATTGTTTAAAAATTAATGACGCGTAATTTAATTAAAAGTTTTAAACGCCGGAGGTTTTTTTTTTAAATCGTATTTTTATAAAATGGCCGTGTTGATGAAAATAATTAAAATAAAATTGTACATTTTTTTACTCTTGCAAGCCTCTTATTATACAAACTATTGAAATCCATTTAAAAATATATGTTTATATTAACAATGCAGAATTAAGTATAAAAATAATTATCAACAAAAAAAAAAGAAGAAAACTTTTGTAGAATAAAACATTATAAAGTTATTGCATCGGTCGGATCTTCGCGAGACACCCTGTACACAGAATATATATATGTACACATACAGTCGGTCCTTAATATTTTATTTCATTTTATTTACGCCTCTCTCCCTCTCATTCGCCCCTCTCTTTCTCTCCGTTATTCCCTCCCTTTCTTTCTTTCTCTCCCTCTATATTTCCGTCTCTGTCTGCCTTTCCGCGCGTTCATTCTCCGTCATCCGTCCGCGGGTCGTCTGTATCGCGTACAGGAAGGGAGGAAACTTTTTACCACGCCCTAATTAACTGTTTATATATATATATATACTCACTCACACACATATATATATATAAAACTTAAAACTGTTATTTTGCAGTAAGGCCGCGGTGATGATGTGACTGCAGGATTGTCGGGAGAGTACCGGACATAACCCGTCCTTCCATGCCACCCCACCCCCCTCTAAACTATCGGTACGCTCGTCTGGCCGGACGGCTATTACCGTTATATATATATATATATATAGGCTAGGCGTGCGTGTTTTTGAAAATCGATCGGATGTCATTTGATTTTTGATATTTCACGGCTAACGAGTTATTTTCCCGTACACGCGTGGGAATTACATACGCTGCACACGTTCGGCGGTATGGTTTTTTTCGCCACACTCGTACGAGTCTAATTGAAAATTAAACACGCGATAATATCCTTTTGTACGAGAGAGAGAGAAAATACACGCGCTCTCCCCCTTTTTTTTTTTTTTTAAGCGTGCGGTTTTCATCGCCGCCGCAGCAATCGGTTTGCGGCAAATCACAAACGGGGTTTGTGTACGTTGTCGCGCACGCGCGTGTACGCGACGATCGGTCTCGAAGTTTAAATAATAGCCCCGCGGAGGCGTACCCGAGTATTTATGCGACCGCGGGTCGCACGAGTGAAACGAATCTAAGGATTTTGCATTCCGCACCACGCCCATGTCCCGATGTACCTATCGCGGTCCGATTCGAATTGCGGTCGTTCGATTTCGTTCGATCGCGAGAATTACAATAATCGACTACGGGTTTTGTATAATACGCAGTTCACTCGTCGTCCAGTTCGGTGTACACTCACGATAATGAATTTGGTCCGATTCCAATCGAAACCGATAATAATTGTGTTTCTGTTCGGACCGGTTTCGACGAGAATACGAATTCGATAGATTGTGCGGTTCTTTTTCAATCATGATTTATTATTAAAACAATATTATAGAAAATATAATATAGCGTATTTAGGAATTTTTCACGAAAGGGTGTTGAGATAATTTTTCCAACAAACATCCACGGGGTAGGCTTTCTATCACTCAAACACATTATCTATAATTTAAATTAATTTTTATTGGGCTTGATGATGATCCATTTTAGTTACTTAGTAGGTACTCTTTTTAGCATTTAATTAAATACTCGTATATATATATGGAACTTTGAAATTATTGGAAATATTACTTGTATAAAAGAGTTGTACAGAAATCCATATAGACCAACAGATCCCTATCGTATTTTTATCAAAGAAAAATTTTTAAAGTTATTATAAAATGATGGAATCTTAAACATCGAAATAATTTTATTATTATTTAATACCCGACAACACACGCACACACATAATATCTTTTATATATCTAATATTAAATTAAATTTTTCGGATTAATTTATTGCTAATTCGTTAATAACTGATCACGAATCAGCATTGATGAATACCCGCATAAATATTTTTGCGATTGTTTCTGAAAATATAATCGTTTAAATTACTTTAATTTTTGATCCAAAATTCGTTTAAGTTTTCAGCTCAAAAACTCATAAAACTATTTCATACTGTCTATGATATAATTTAGTGACTAGACGTAATAAAAGCCATTTTACCTAATATTATAAATATTATAATGACGAATGACTGAAATTATTTACCTGACCGATGAAACGATCCATGGACACTTGAACCCCTCGATCATTACTAATATATTTATATATAATATTATAAAAGTATATGAAAAAAAAAAAAATCATAAATAAAGAAATAACAAATTATATTGTAGCCGTAAAATGATAAACATTTAAAAAAAAAAAAAAATTAAAATTTTTTACTGAAAAAATGACTAACGTTTTATAAATATAAATAACGTGGCTTTTGGTGTGTACTCATTTTGATAGGATCGTTTATTTTCATACTACCTATCTACGTTTCACTGTCCTAAACGATTGTTTGAACCTACTGCGCACACTTGTTTTCAACGTTCTAATAATGTAAACATATTTCCGTCGCCATGTTATCTAACAGAAAAAAAATTTAAATAAAACCTAATTTAGATTTTATCTGCGTCGCGATAGCAGCACGGTTGACATGTGTTCAACGTTGCTTAGCGTTGACATTTGCCATATAGAAAACTGGATTTTACAGTCGCGCGCACGCAGTTTTTTTTCTTTTTTATATATTCGTTGGTTTTTTTTTTAGATTTCTCCGCTAAACGTTGAATTTCTACAATAGCGTTTAACGTATTTAAACATAAAATTTAAATGAATTTATATTCACATTCTCCACCGCCGCACGAGAACTTTAAATTCCGAAAATGATAACGTTTTTATTACACGCGCCAATCGATTCGATTCAATTCGATTGAATTTTGACGACGGAAGTCAACGCACTATTACACATTTTGTAAAAATTATTTTTACTGATTGTGTGTGTACCTACTACAGCGTTGTAAAGAATACTTTTAAAAAGTATTTAAATACTTTTGCTCGGGTATATTTTTAAAAGCATTTAACTACTACTACTCGATTACTAGTTTTAAAAATGCACTCTAATAATACTACTCGAATACTATTGAAAAATATTTATTTATATTTTTTCTCTCTCTAGTTCGGCACGCATATAAACATTGATATATTTATTTTGTTTTCTCACAAATCATAAAATAACGAAAAATAATTAGTGCGTCAATTATACAAAAGTGATTAGTACAATACGTATACTATATGTATAATGTGATATGTAAAATTACATTGAAATAAAAAAAAAAATTGAAAATATTGTACTGGTAGTATATTATGATATTTATCGAAAAAGTAAGCGTTTCGTATGCTTTAGGGCAATTTAGGGACAAAAGTATTTGAAATTACCATCGAAAAGTATCGAAATAATTTTATTCAAATACAAATACTAATATTATATTATATTATAATATTATTGCGGTCATGGTAAATATTATTACTATTCGCATGTACGCCACGGTTGTTGTGGGCTGCGACAGAGATGAACGGATAAATATTATTAATTTTAGTCTGTTGGGCATGACATAATCGTCCGTTGAAAAGGCGTTGTATTAAGTCTGTCATGCGATCATTTTGAGCTATGTAAGTTTTCCGTCTTTCATCCCGTACGACTTACGATCGAGGCGCGCCGCCCGCGTTGTCTGCTAAGCCTTGTTTGCTACGCCAGGTAGAATTTATATCATGAATAAAATAACCTTCGGTACGGAAACGGCAATTGATACCTATACATTTATGCAAATTTAATATTTTACAAAGGACTAAGACTCTCCCGACGCGACATTTCATAATAATTTGTATTAAAATAATAATCGAACGACATAGTTTTGACGTAAATAGTAATTAGTTGGTCGTTTTGAATTGACTCAGAAACATTTTTTTTTAAAAACCCAATCGTTATTTTTAGTTGGAATTTATTTCGGTAAAAGTCGATTTGTACGAGGCGTTCAAAGAATTTTCTATCGAATATTAGAAAAACAAGTCTGTTTTTTCCAATGTTTTAATATCGGTTTGAGAAATAATTTATAGGTAGGCATAATTTCGACGTTTTACTCGTTATATAAAATCTATTATTATCGAACGATTGTTCGATATCGTCAAGTAAGTGTCGACCATACTCGTATAACACTACAGATTTATTTCTATCGTCAAAGGTATACAAATAGGAATATTTGTCGATATTTTTTATTCCTTTAGTATTTTAAAACTCACACCGCCGTACTCGATTCGAATTGTTCGTAGAAAATAATACCATAAATTAAAATAATTACATTGACGGCCGCCCGCGCGTTGACGGCAGTTTACGTATAAGCAAAGTACCGCCCGTGTGAATATTCAGAAAAGAATGATCTATTACGTATCATAATATTATGTATTCGCTGCGACCCGAGCGAGAGACAGACAGGCGACGACGCTAGGGAAACGTTAAGAGTGGTGGTAGTGACGCACAATAGTCGTATTCAGTTTGATACATGGTTTCTGCAGTTGATCACAAAACAGGCACGTATGACACGTGACGGTACGGAATTATCGTGGAAAACAATGATATACTTTCGAGCTGGTAAAAAATGCGCGTTCGATATAGACACGCGCGACGACTGTCAGACAGGGTTACGATGGTTTTGTCTAGAAAAGTGTGTGACAGAGGTTGGGTTCGGCGGGTCGAAAATACCGCCGCGCTCTCCGGGGGGGCCGTCTGTTGGCTGCGAATAATAGAAGAATTTAGATAGGATCGAGTGGAAAAACTCACGAATGATGATTAGGCGGTACGACTTCAATCGATAAATTAAAACGCGATAAACTCGAAAACGGTATAGAGACCTGGTCGAATCGGACTCTTCGAAGCAAAAAATAAAATAAAATTATTGAAACGCGCGCCAGTGTGGAAAACAAACGAATTCTATTATAATATCATCCGTCTAGTCCAGTGATTGCTAACCTTTTTTTACTCGACGCCCCTTTTAGATTTTCTCACATCGCCCCCCTTCCCCACGGACAAATTAAAAAAAAATTATAGTTTCATTTTTATAATCAACCATTTAATCAAACCAAAACCCTATAAATGATTTTTATTTTAAATTCTTAAATCTACTAAAAATATTAATTATATAAATATAATCTAAAATTGGCTATGATTTGGCTGATATTGCAGATACATAATATTATGTATACCTGCACAATTCTGAATATTACTTTTGGTACATTATTATTCTTGATTGTACGTAGTCGACTATACATTTTATTGTAATAAGTTATGAACAATAAAAACAAAAACCACAGTAGAATCGCCACGTTAAGTAAAACGCCCGTTTTATTTCGATTTTCTATACGACTCGTAAATAGTGGAAATATCGTGTAGGTGTATCGGGAAATAAACTGCAGGCGGTTCGATTATACATACCATGCGCGACGTTTTACTTAACTTTTTTTCTTTTCTGCCCGTTTGTTGTTTAATACGTTAATTTCGGCTGTGCGGAGTTTCATTGCCAACCGTATGGCTTTATATGCGAAAGTATTTGCAAAAACACTATTGTTTGAAACGTATTTTGAACACTTAAAAATGTATTTCCGGCGATGCTGCCTGCCGCGTACGTATGATTTTAACCTGCGGGTCTGAACGCGGCCGAAACTTTTAGCTTTCGCGCTAGAGCAAACACCGAAAATATACACGTCATAAATTTCTCGCCCGCATTGGTGATTATCGATATATATATATATGGTGCGACACAATTTATAAGATTAGCACCGTCGACGGCCCGAAAAACTGAAATATCCTTCGTTTTTCCGTATTGTATTTTGCTCTCTTAAAATAATAAATCGATAACCGTATGATTTAATTATAACCCAAACACGAAAAATAAACATTTTAATTCCTCTTGGTATACAATTTTAACAAATAGTAGTTGGGGTTTGTTTTTTTTTTTTTTGTAAACTTTCGTCTGGAGAAATGTGAATTGACCAAAAATATCCTATTCAAAAGTAGCAGGTCTTTCGAAGACTGGTTAGTAACCAGTGGTTACGTACACATTACTGGGACTCGTTAAAGTCACTCTCTTTATTCTAATTGGTTTTGACGTGGCGCGATATTTTCTAGCCCAATAAAGAATTATTTTGTTATATCGAGAATCTCGTTTTGCTACTAGGAAAATATCACATATGTGTATCTACATTTCACTAGTTTTCGAATACGACACTAGTTGATCCGAAGTTTTTGAAATAAATCCAATATACCGTTGGTTGTTACAAGAGTATCACTTACACGTAGCATAATTATATACACAAAATTACTTTTACATCGTACAACAGTTTGGCGTTTGCGTTTATAACGGGTCGTGCCACCGAAATATTATCGTCCCTATTTAATAAAATCGACAGCTGCATATTGTTGTACAAGTGCCCATAGTATAGTTTGATTTAAGATTTTAGATTTTGAATTAATTTTTATAATTTTCGTCTTTAAATGTGTCGAGTTTGGAAATCAAATTATGTCTGCTATTCTCTTGCGAAACTTTCGAATACGAAAAAATCTACCGAGTTACATTACAAAATTCTTTTTGAAAGTTTTCCCCTAAACCCCCTTCGTATCTGTGTCACTGGTACGCGCGGACTAAGGCGCGACTTGAAAACTCGAGCCCAGAGCGAAATGTCCGATGGGCCTACTATATATATATAGATACGGTTTGAGTGGGCGCTTAAGGATTTGTCATTGAGGGTCGCCGAAAAAAAGTTTAAATCCAGCGAAACCCCGAATCGCAACAACAATAAAACCTTGCGCCGTTGTTAAGGAACTACGCGCGTTTTTAGCACTCTGACTTAAAAATTCAACACGGAACATCCCCTCTTTTTTTCGTCCAGTAATAAGCGATTAAAAATTCAAACGGTAAACAATACATTTGTTTAAGTTGTTTTTTCTCTCTCTCTACATATCACTCTCTACATTGCGTATTCCATCTGTAATTCTTTCGCAAACGTAATAACTCGAGGAGAGAGGGGTGTAACGACTCGTCCGGCTCCCCGATCGTTCGGGACGGTCCGACGGGCGATTATCGTCCGATAATCGTCTCGCACTTGGCGACTTTGACGACGACCACGTTCACCGTACGCGTCAATACGTTTTGTGTATTAGGTAATATAAATGTATTATTATCACCGCTTTTGGTACGCTTACCTGGTCGTGTAGACTCCAATCGAAAAGCTATACTAGATCGGCGTTGTTATTATCTTTTTCTATCAATTGTAAACGAAACTCCAAAACGAATCCGTTTTCCGCCCCCGAAAGAGTGCTACCACCGAATTATTCCTTACAATATAATACCGCGCGCACAAAGAATTAAATACGGTCGGACACGCGGTGTTCTTTCCGAGTACACGGCTCGTCGTTATATTATTGTTGTTGTTATTGCCATAAACGTAGGTGCGGCAGGCACGCGCGAGACGCGTTTAATATACAATATTATAAATATAGTGCAGGCGGCTGATAAACGACGGCGTTTAGAAGTTAATTTCCATTGTTGCCCCGTGCACACGCCGCCGCCGCCGTGTAGGTACACGCAGCTCATCTGCTCGGTGGAAAATATGCACAGAATCCACTCGTTTCACACTAAAAGCCCTCTACCATTCAAAACTTACGGCCTTTTATTCTTAACGCCATTAAACTTAATGGCTCCGTGTTCGTGTCAGCGGGCCCTGCATATCCGCGCGTTTTCTCTCTCTCTCTCACTCCACACTCGCTCACTCTCTTTTTTTTCTCACGGGTTTGATGCATTTTAACCCTTTCACTACCGAATTAAAAATATTGGTCAAAAAAATTATTTTTTTGCATATTCGTAATCAGTGATCTAACAGTATAATATCCCAATTTTTTTTTTTTTTTTTGGAACATTATTAAAAAAGTTACACATACGTCCATTACTATGGACACTGGGAATTCAGGAAAAAATATTCTTATCCATTCGATTTCTTTTTTTTTAATAAATGGTATTGTATTGACCTAATATTTGATTTTTAGGGACTTCGGCCACTGGCTCTTGGGTTTGCTCGATTAGATTATCAGATTCGTCGTATATATCTGCATCTTCCAATACTAAATATTCATTTTCAACTATCCCCGAATAATCATTGTTCTCAAATTCTTGTAGAAGAAACTCTAATTCATCCTCGGATGTTATGGACAAACTACATAAATCCCTTATATCTCCCTCTCCCAAAAGGTTTAAAATTTGGTGCCATAATAAAATCAAAACACAAACAACACAACACAACAGCTCAAAATCGCTCATACATCGTCAAAATACAAATACGTTGTGATCGGAATAATGTAATAAAATAATAATCCCAATCAAAAGTACCTGAACCTCCCACTGTAAATAGGAATCATAGGGATATATTTATCATAATGACGCTTAATATACAAAAGAAACAATAAGTATATGTCTATTGTATCATTGTTTTTGATTTCTAATACCAAGAGGCAAGAAATGTTTGTGCCGTCGAAAACGGTCGTTGGGTAGCGCAGGAACTACCAGTGCCCATTACAATGGACATACGTATTATCACGTATAACTAACAAAATAATTGCTAAAGGTGAATTCTATTGGCGGCATAAGGTTCTTGATAATATTTATGATATAGAAAAAAATACGCAGTATAGCCAACACTAATAATTTAGCTATAAAATGAGAAAATATTTCGATATTTTTGACATGCTGTAATACACGATGTTTTTTTTTTTTAATTATTTATTGACAAGAATTGATAATAGTTAACGGAATGAAAATATTTTTATAATGTTCTACAGAACTTATAGATTGCTATCAATATTAAACATTACCAAAATTGGTAAACAGTAAGTGTGGAAAAAAATTATAAAGTCATGTCCATTGTAATGAACAAGGGTAGTGAAAGGGTTAATAGATTTTTTCCCTCTAAACGAACACGCGTATGTGCTTGTATTTTTCTTTGAAAACTAATGTAAAATATTCATATTTATGATGCGCGCGCGCATACGAGTAGTTTATGTACGTATTATACGAATCGCCGGCAACGCGTTCGACACTGTTTTTTTCGAACCGTCCGTTTGAATATTCTATTTTGTGAATGATCGGTGATCTATATAAAATACAGATAGTCAAATTTAGTCGACGGAATATTAAATGAAGGTGTTTATTTTATTTTTTGCGGATTCCGATTGAAAACCGTCACATAATCATCCGTTTACGCCTATCACGCGAACCCGACACGACCCAAATATCAAATAATAATAATTGATGTTTTTATCGAAAAATAACTATTTTTATTTTTTTTACTATTGTGGAGTTTTATTGCTCTTACTACGCAGAGGATTTATTAGTTTTCCAACGTTATTTATTTCCATTGTAGTTGATATTTTTAATTCTCTACTGTGGTTTTACTATTTATTAGATTAGTTCGCTTCTCATCTACAATATAAATTAGATTTATTCAACAGAGACATATTTGTTATTTAAGTTTTATCGGAGCACAATCGATACTTTTGAATAGACGAAAATATTCTTTAATTTTTCGAGCAATTTTTTTCACAGAAAATGCGCGCGCGTAAAAATCGATTTACGATCGACGACTCTGAAACACTGGCGTGTTCAACGCTCTCTGAATGAAATACGTACAGAAAAAATGTAATTTGAATTTCGTGTAGGTCCTCGGGAAGGCTACAGATGTGTCATTGTCATATTATTTTGTTTTTATTTTTTATCTATTCGAAAGTAACATAATGAGTCTAAGTTGTCGTAACAATTCCGAGCACGAGTTTTAAACACGCGAAACTAATTATTTATTTCATCAAAAGAAATATAAACAAAAAATAAAGATAAAAAAAATACCACGCGATGAAATTCAACATTTTTTTTTTTTTTCTGTTTTTCATCGGGTAAGAGTGGAATGACTTTTCTAGAGTAGGTACTTCTCTGTATACAATTTTCCGATCTTATAAGATGTCACGCGAAACTTTTGTTGCAGTTTTTAGTGGTTTTACAATCCAAAAAAAAAAAAAAAAAACTATAACTTGATAGCAGTAAAAACAATATACTCGCCGCTTTGCTCTGCAGAATCTTAAACAAGTGAGAACGAACGCCGGACGTTTAGTATAGTCGTTGTGTTCATCTGTGTACAATGTGCGGGATAACGAATTCTCGCATCTGTTTCTTTGCACGGTAAGAGATTATAATATATCTATTGTACAGAACCAATTGGTTATTAATAAAATGAAAAAAAAAAAACATTAGTAACTATCATATTCTACCGATTAGAGTCTCTCAAAAACGACTCGATATTTTGAAATCTGGGTACGCGCGTAAGGTTTTTTTTTTTTTTTAAATTGTTTATATGGTCTGACGAGAAACCTGATGTTACTCGTAAGCTCTATAAAAAATTGTAAATCTAATGTCAAGACCAGAGTTTGGATTTACATGCATTTGCATATTTTTTCTGGTCAACCACACTCTGTATTCTAAGTAAGCATAAAATGTGTTCCACGAAAATGTGATTAAAAATACGATTTTTTTTACAACATATTTTTGCATATTTCAGATTTTAACGGTTTTTAGAGTATAGTTTACTACTCTAAGGTCGTGTTTGGTCTTTTTATAGCGCACTGTTTTGTGATTTTACACGTATTTTCGTAACGTTTTTGCGATCGATTTAATATTACTGCTCGGTGTAGTAAAAATCATCAACGTTAAAGAAATTATAATGAAATTAAAACAATAGTTACCGTAGTCGTAATACATTAATTCAAGCCCGGACTCATAGTTTTTTTTTTTCAAAATATGCTTTAAATAGGCATATTTGGGTATTTTCGGCGCGTAGGTTTCGAAGAGGATATTTTTTAGCGTATGTCCGAGTATTGGTAATATAACAACGGTGTAAGTGATTATCATGTTATCGGTACCGATCGAACAATTATTTCAAAGTTTTTTCCAAAGCGCTCGACAACGCGATGATATTTTTCTCGAGTTATTATGAAACTCTTCCAAGTGAATTTTACTTTTTACTAAATCGTCCGAGTCTTTTTCTCTCGCTATTTATTTATTTATTGATTTTTTTTTTTTTCAGTTTATTTGCGATGACAAAATCTTTTGTCTCTTCTTTTTCCCTCTTTCGTACTATTTTTATTATTTTTTTTTTTTAAATACATTTATTGCAGATCAATCTATACATGTCAATACCACGCGCGCAGACTTTATCAACGACAAGGCTATTATATCGTTCAGTAGGAAACCACCAGTTCAGTAGGCAGCAACTTTATCGATATACCATAGCGGCCAGACCGCATATATATATATACGTATATATTGGTAAGATCTCTCCCTTAAATTATCTCTCATCGCCGCGGTATAAATCATCGGGGAACACATAAACGAGACAAAGTTTGCGCAACTAACGTTTTCCTCGCCCGCCCCCGCCGCCCGCTAGAGAAACGCGCCCTGCCCTAGTTCTTAACGGAATATATTTTATTCCTATAAAACGGTTTTGCACGTTACCTTGGGCGCCCGGTCTCAGACACAAACGGCTGACGCGCGCGCGGGGTCTCTGTGCGTCAGCGTGTAAAACTTTCCCCTCTAAACAATAGACTTCAACGGTCCCATTATTATCTTTTCGGTTTCGTTTTTATCGAGAACTCAATCTCTCGACCGAAAACTCATACCTCGTATCTTTTATTAAAATCTCTAAAAATATATAAACGGGTTACGGACGGGAATTGCCGCGCGTGAAAAAATAACCGAGTAGACCTATGAATACGAAATACGTTCCGGAAATACACCTGCGATAGATGATTTCGTTTTTTTTTCTCCTTCTTCGTCTAACCCCTCGGTATAACAAACGCAAAGTCGACTTTTTCCAAATGGTATTTAAAATATTTTCCCAAGAAAGTTTAACAATGAATTGTCTTCAAACGTTTCACGTCCATCATATTCGATGTCGTAAACGATATTATTTTCAATGTGTTTCGTCTTTGCGGTAACGTCTTGAAATTTCGAAATGCTATCGATTCGATCGAAATAAATTACAAAACAAGTCGTATTCATAATATTATATTACGATAGTTACTATATTATATTTTGATATAAAATCATTTTTCATTGATATTTTAATTTAATATATCCGAGTCGCTGAGCAGTGTTTATTTTTTTGTTACAAAACTCGATAACATTAAAGTTGAAAAATAAATTAATACGATTTATACTTTAAAATAATATGAGTGTACAATTATTTTTAATTCGCAAATATGGCGATTGAAAATCATACTAAAACATGAGATTTAATTATTTTTCATAAAATGGATAAGTGCTGCGAGCTCTCCTCTTTTTATTATTGGTAATTTTTTTTTTATTAAACTTATTATAGTCGCCTATACATACAAATTCAACAAAAAATTAACGTACATAACATGTTAATATAATATAATCCCTAAATAAAAAAAAAATAATCGAAACGTTTATATAATAATATTACTAGATACCGATTTGTATTGCCTCGTTTTTTTGTTATTGTTATGGAAAAAGTAGTTGTTTTCAAAACTACGGAGAAAAATACCCTATGCATAATATTTAGGGGTTCGAGCAATGTGTCGTGTCCGCCGGGGGAAATATCGGTATCCCGTTGGCACACAATGAGCCTATTTCGAAATTTAATACAAACACGTATTCATTGGATTTGGATTTCGTAAATATTTATAGTCGTATATTGCACTCGTGTTGTTGGTATAACGCGTACTTAGAACGTTGTCTCGTTTTACAATACCGTGCAAGTGTCTCAACCTAAAGTGTTTTTCGCGAGATAAAAGCAGGTATACAGGGTGATGATTCGTGGATTTCGCGTGTCGACGAACACCGGGTATTTTCGAAAAATATTCACTTGTTTTCGGTCGTTTTGAAATATTTAAGATCCACGGGCGATTCAAATATATTTTAAAGTAACGTTTTTTCCGCTCCTTTTGTTCTGGATTAAATTTTCGTCGAGTTTTTTAATTTTCACACGTCGTCCTATATACTTGTTAAAATATTCATAAAATTTAGAAAAAAAATAATTTTAAAAAGTCAAAAGTTTTGAAAAACGTTAACGTACATACGTATATATTTCAATGAAAATGTCGTTAATTTTATTATCGCGCGTACGCCTGCAGAGTATTTTAATAAAATCACTGCAAATCTTCGCGTATTATTATAATAATCATTGTCAAAGTATAGAATATAATATTACCGATATTATAGTTGACGCGAATTAATATATTTTAGATTACCCGTTCGTGTTGAACTCGCGTTGTCGATGACTATTTCTTCTCGTTTAACTGTCCAACTCACCAACGTTGATCGAATTTATACTTGTTATCGTGATACATTTGAGATCTAAATTTTAGTTGTTCAACACAAAACCAAACGAAACTATGAATTATATTTAAATATTTCTGTTTTTTAATTTTTTATGGACAGAAAAATAGTACTTTTATGAGATAAACAAAAGTAATTTATGAAATGGAATCAGAAAAAATTAAAAACCACTAGCTAAATCATCACTAAAATTGAATGGAAAAAAACCTTAATACACAAAAAGTAATGATAACTTATTTTTAGGTAGTGTATGTGATGTTAACACTCAATTATATTTATAATACTGATATATATATATAAAAGCATATTTTATGAACTACTTGTATTTGATACGTCTTGTTAAACCGAATAGATTTCATCGGAAAATATTATATTAAATACATGAAAATTAAGAAAAATACATTAAAATTGTTTTGAACTCGTTATTGTACAGAACGAATTTCTGGCTTGGTTGGCTGTGAATCGAGTGAATATAGAAATAAACGCAACTTCCGAACCCTAATAAAAACGTTAGTTTTTTTACGTAGGTACGCTGCGATTACGTTTGTTACGCCGTATTACGAATGGCTAGGGATTCGTTTAATTTTTTTTAATTACGATTTTTTTTTTTTCTTGGTTTTTAATGAAAATAATAATCTGCATTGGTGGTCAAACAAGTGAACTACGTAACGTACGTTTATTTTGTGCTGCCGTTATAATATTATGTCATGCTGCACTTGAAAACGTGGACTACACGGCGACGCGTTGTGAAAAACTTATATTTCAATCGAACGCGGAAGAAGCACCACGGCGGAGTGGTGTAATTTAAAAACTACGCGATCGATATGAAAATACTGTTTGAAATGATAAATAATATATAAATGGACGTTTATAAATATTTAAAACTGCGAACGATGCCCGGCAACGGAAGAAGCGACATTAAAAACACGCAGGTTACAAGGGGGGGGGGAGGGATAACACCCATGGGTTCTTCCGAATTCGACAAGAGACGTCGGGCCGATTGGATAGATTTTCAATCATAATATCTCGGCGGCAAGTCGAAATTTATTGTGACGGGGCGTATCCAGATCGGTAAATAAAATTTATGACTCTATATATCCACTATTACGCGTAAACGTAGGGAGTAGGTATTACCGACGACGAAATCGCATGTACACGGAGCACAATACGAACGATACAGTTATATTCGGCACGATCGGAGCGCATTTTATAGCTCGGCGCACAATGGCCGCGAATTTTCAACCCACGGTCGTGTTCGTAGCTCGACATGGCTTTACAACATGTTCTATAAATCGTCCTGATCACGGCGGTGTCCTATTTCGAGAGTATAGATCGTGAAAACAAAAATAGAAGTCAAAATATTATTATACGTACATTGCACGCGCAACATATATTATTTTTTAAACGGCAACGACTGTTTTTAGCGTTAGGATCGGCCGATTTTTTTCAACTAATACTAATTCTGACTTATAAAACATGACCTCGAACCATCGACAATAGTGATGTATAATTTAAATTTTAAAATAATTGAATGTTTTCGCGTAATTTGTATTTCAATATTTCCTCCGGAACATCGTTTTAATGGGGACGTTTGGTAGAAATATTTACCGCGAAATCGTGATCACATACGTGTCAATAAATGCTAACGTATTCATTCATTTTTATCGTAGAAAAAGATCCGATTTTCTTCATTTCTCCGCAACTCAAATCAACGACCTCGTCGGGACCATCGTTTCGTCTTCAATCGTTTCAAATTAAAACTTTCGATTTTCGTTGTCGATTTAAACGAATATTTTACGACGACGAATTATTAACAGTTTGAAAACTTCAACCGTTTTTATACAGTGAAAAAGTATCATCTATCATCTGAGTATAGGCGCCACGCCGTAGTAGATATTAGGCATTGCTCTTCGAAAGACCAATTCATCGATAAAATACGTGAAAATGTACGGTTGGCGTGCGCGTAATATTAGCTGTTTTATTGAAGCGTGTTTATCGCCGTTCGCGGCGTTCCGACAGTATGAAAATATTAATAAACATTCGTATTTTCAAGTGACAAGGGTAATAATTTTTATCGATCGCGGCGGCCATACGTGACGGAGTTCTAAAGCGGCTGTTGGTACGTCAGAAGTCAATCTGCCGTGCGAGTAGGTGGTGCCTATCAAAATAGTTTATTGAAAATGCACAAAGTGCCCGGAGAAGAGGTTTAGCTTTCGAGGACAATAGCCAAAGAAGAATAATAGTTACCGGAACGGCGCGCAGCTCGTGGATTTATCGAATGTACGTGAGTAGAAATTTATTATCTGACAGAGCGTTTATAATTATTCGATAAATAACATCAGTCTTTTTGAATGCGCTCGATGTTTTCGATTATTTCGTCGTCGGAATTAATGTAAAAAACCTATAATCTGTTTTGAAAATACGATCGAAATTATATTTACGTGTAGTAGTATCGGTAATAGTTACATACATTTGTTTCGTCTCCGATTTGACGCGAACGTTTTAAAATGACTTTGGAAAAATTCAAGTTTTATTGACTTTATCTGAAACAATAGCCGCGATAAAAGTTCGGTAAATAATGAATAAGTAAATAAGCCGCACGAAAAAAAAAAGAAGAAAATCGATTCAACGAAAATTGTGCGAAACGATTTAAAATAAAATATTTTTGCCATATTATTAGGTAAAACATATAAAATGATTTCATTTATTTTTTTTTTTTCTCGTATAATAATCGAACAATAATTTTACGAGCTTTGTTTCTGCCGTCATAAAAAAGCAATATAAATTCTATTCTACACAAAACAAAGAAGCAGTGTATAATAATTAATAATTCAATCGCTAATTATAGTTATTTGCATATTGTAATTATTGTATACAAATAATAACCATAAATAGGAACGCGGAAACAATTGTTCTATAAGTAAAACAGTTGCTATAGTATTATTATTATTATTATTATTATTATCATTATTATTGACACGATTCAACAAATTCCATTCGTCAGAGTGTGTTACAATAAAATTTTCATTTAGTCAAATTCAAAAGTTAATAGGTACGAATAATACGCAGCGTAAATAAATAAATTCGTTATATCGTCTAATCAAGGGGTATTATCAGACGGATGGAATGTATTTTTAAACGAATAACAATATTTAAATTGCTTGTTCGGCGTACAATGAGTTTGGTATTGAAACGACAGCGACACGAATTAACGACACGTTCTCAGCTGACGATAGGAATTCAAAATCTTAGTGAAATTGAATAATAACATCGAGCGGTAATAAAATCAGTTGTTTTTATAATGGGTACTTTATTTTAACACAATTTAGTTCTCATAATGGCAACAATCAAGACGGTACGTTTTCACGTGCGTGGAATTTGTTACCGGTAAAATCGTCTGAAATCAAAACGATCTTTAGGCGTTTCGAGATTTGTCGTTTAAATCCATCGATGTTGAATACAAATTATTATCTTCAATGCTATATTATCAAACCGTTAATGAACAAATGTTGGTCGTTATGTAAGTAAACAAAATCAATAATAATATTACTATAGTTTACTATATTTTAACCACTATGGTGCATAGGAAAAATACAATTTTTTTTGTTGAAAAATATAAGAATGGTTAGGTAAACATTTCGAGTTATACACTATACCTATACGCGATCAGTAAACTATTCGAACGGCTTTGTTTTATCGGATAATTTCAAATGAAATAGTTTACTTTTCGGCTGAAATACTTACGATGTTATTATTTTTATCATTTGCCGTGAACTTTGCGACCATGTGCTATGCAAATGTAGACGTTTTAAATAATTACGTGTAATAACGTATAATAAAAATTTATATTAATATTTTATAAAATTTACTATTACAATATTACTATTTTTACGATTTTTTTTTTTTCATTTTCAATTTATCATAAATTTACATGTAAAATAAAGCCCATTACGTCGTCGTCTACTTTGAAAAAAAAAAAAAAAATGTCAACGGATAAAAACGTGTAGATACCTTTTTTTTTTTTTTTTTACTTTACTTTACTCGGAATTTAAAACTAATTATGCCACAAAATGAGAAATAGGAAAAAAAAAATCGACCGAGTAAAAATAAGTTTTCCATTTATGTTTATATCATCTTCACGACTTTGTCCGAGAAATACAATTATTATTATAAAGTGACTCCAATTTTTTTTTTCTTTTTTAAGGTTTCCACGAGTCAATAAAATGCGCAACTCAATATTATACGACGGGTACGTCGTCTCGTGTTATAATAAATGTACGATTTGTTGTCGTTGTTGACGTTGTAATAATACGATTTTGCCTCTCGCCAAGTTCGCGTCAGCGAAGTCCTCACCTTGTCCGGTCAATTTTATAACGGTTTAACCTGCATAATGTTATTGATACACATACGTTTCAGATATAACGCGCATGCCTACATAGTTGTATCGCTCCTCCGATGCGTAGCCACCTATAAAAATCTCCCTTTACGATCGCGCGCGGTTTCCCCCGAGATTGCCCCCCCCCCCCCCCCGAAAAAATAAAAAATGATAAAAATATAGAATATAAAATATATAAGTTTCACCGTTTTCAAAGTTTTCCGTTCGAGTTTTGATCCGACGACGAATCAAAAAACTACACGCTTAATGCACGTCACCGAGGCTTAACGTTTTCAATAATATTCTCCGTACAACACATAAAATCGTAATAATAATAATTTTAGATACAACACACACACACGCGTTGTTTGAATATGACATGGGCGTCGTTCCTTCTGAAATGTAATTTCAATTAAACACTCGTTTATTATATAAATTAATTTTTGTTTGGTATAAACCAATTCGGTTTGTTTTTTCTTACTTTGGTACGAAAAATACTTAATAAACCGTTATGAAGAAAACGTTACCATATTCTTATAATTAGATAAATTTATCGGAAACATAAATAAGGAATAATGATTGATAATATTATAGGGCCAGAATTTCGATGACTTTTGCATTTTTTTTTTTTTTAAAGTTTTAAACGATACTTTCAAAGCTAAATATGAGCTTCAATATCATATGATTCAGAATATGAATTGGGTTTATTGGGTTAACTATTTTTTATTTAGAAAAAAAAAACACTTCATTATTACTATTGTTATTATTTTACACGTGTTTTGCTTTTTCACTGGCAATCTTAATTGACTGTTATAATTTGACATTCATTTAAAAATGTTGTGCTACATAAATAGTAGTGATTATTGATTTAAAAACAATCAAACAAATACAAATAATTTTTTTAACAAATTTATTAATTGGTCATTTATTATCAAACAAGTTATTAATTAATTTTTTTCGAACGTGTTTTAAACAGCTAAAATTATTTATAGCGTTTTCAAATGTTTTATAGTACAAACTGTACTTTTTTTAGAGTTATTAGAGTACTTCCCTGTACCAAGCGTGTCGTAAAACACTCAATATTAGGTCGTCCTGCTTAGGGCGAGTGCATTAATTTATCATGCATAAATCCTACGCGTTAAACCTTAGTGGCCAAGCATTACAATACGATTACGAACTATAATAATTATTACGTGCATTACGCACATGTGTGTACTATTGTAACACGTGCACGTGTGTACGAATTTATCTACATAAATATTTATCTACATAAACATTATAGTTTAATTAGCTTATGAAATCTGTGTCGAAAACTATTTTCTTTTGATAGATCGATACGCTCGCATAAATATTGATCGGACGTTTTGCCCTTGGGTTTATTGTTTTGCTTTAAAAAGACATTAATCTCGATCCGGCGAGTTATTGTTTTCGAGAGCCTAGCCAACGTTTGGATACCAGTAAAATAAATCGATTTTAAGTTTATTAAAGATAAAAAAGAAGAAAAAAAAGAAAAAAACTATTTTGTTCGATAATAAGAAATATCGCATTTTGCTTACGTTTTTATACAACACTATGTATAATCCGTAACTTTTTAATGAACACATCCAAAGTCTTTTGTAAGTTTAATGTGATTTCATAATATCGGAAAAAAACAAAAAACTCTCGAATAAAGTATCGAGAATAGTAAGTTTTCCAAAGAATAATACGATTTTTCATTCTGTCCGAAACTTGTAAAATACCCAACTGTGAATTCTCCAGACCAGATATTATGGACTCTGATGTACAACGCTCGAATTAATCAAGAAATCATCACCGTCTGAATTCTATAAACACCACAAAGGTGTACAAACTTTTTGGACTCGCTCTTTTGGAATTAGTGGTTGCTTCGAACCCTTTTTAAAATCAAAACATGTAGGTTCTGTGGGAAAATAAAAAAAAAAATCGCGTTGGATAATATTCGTACAACAAACAAGTCGTTATCGAGCGAATTCGTTCGTTTTTCAATATCGTTATTGTGAAAACAATATTGTTATTATTATAATAACGTTATCGTTGTTGTATTGTTTGTGTTTTTAAATATTCGATATTCTTTCAATATCTCACGCCCGACCCGGCGAAGACGCACTTTGGGAGTGAACGATTCAAGACGTTTGTCAATTTAATACGCGCGAAATACAAAGCTTTACACGGCAACTGCAGTGTATACACACAAAACGATTGCAATTATATTCGTGTTCAATAATAACGGTGTTGTAACACCCTGCACTATGTGAAAACTTATAGTTCTCGTTATTTATTGCAGCACGACGTCGTATATCGTCGAAACAACCGTCCGATCGATCGAATTATTTTCGACTTAAAAAAACGCCGGGGAGATCATAACAATTGAAACTGTCTGTGAGAAAAAAAAAAAAATAACAATAATTCTCGTGCCGCGAGTGATAACGAGCACAATAATAGAAATAAAAAAAAAAAAAAAAACCGACTCGACCTAAAATAAAATTATAAAAGGACGTTTCGACGAAAAGGATCGCGGTTTTTTTTTTTTCTTCTCCTTCGCCATCTCCACTTTCGCCAATCACGTTCGTTTCAAGAGTAGTACCGCCGGCCCGAGACCGACATACCTACACCAGATACGTATACTACAATACAACCGGCAACGAGCAAACAGACGTGAATACCGAGGGAAAATTTTCCAAGGGTGACATTTTACCAAATATTAAATTATCGCCAATAATATCGTAAGGACGTGTGTAGAGTGATAAATTTTTTTGAAAACTAGAAAGTCCGGGGGCTGAACACAAACGAGAGAAGGCGACGAAACTTTTACGAGTTATTAATAGACCGATCATAACAAATGATAAGTGGCGATGATACCTCTACGATTTTGTCGACGGTAAAATATAATGAAAATAAAAAATAGACGCGATCACCAATACGCCCGCCAGATATAACCAACCGCGCGCATCTGATAAAAACTAAACATTCGAATGCGAATATTGCAATTCTCGACTTACCGCGGTCGAGGATACCGATATATTATTATTATCATGTCGAGCCTTGCTTTATCGCCGAGACGTTTTTTTTTTTAATCGTATGCGATTTTTGCGGGCGTGAAAAGTCAAATTTAAAACCGGTACATTTTATTGTTTACAATAATAGCGGTTCACTGTGTTTCAGTTCATAGGCGTAATGAGGAATCTACAATCGGTTTTATAATATTATAATGTGATTTTTCCATCGATAAACGCGACTTGTTCTGGACAGGGTAAATCTCAAAAAAGTAGTCCCTATAAACGTAATGGGTTAGTATGCGTACACGTCTCGTCGCGTATGAAATTCGACGGTAGTTTTTCTGGAAATCGCGGGAAAAAATTAAGAAAACGGAAAACGTTATCGGGACACGTTTCGATTGTTTTTTTATTTTATCGTTAACGCACCCGCCTTTTACTGGAAATAATTTTCGAAATGCGATGATCGTCACCACCATTATACATATTCCACGACGATACCCACCGCTCCGGTGAAGCAAATCGAATTTCCAGTGCCGGAATCGCAGACCGGACGACGACGTCTTTATACTTATTTCTCAGTTCCGACGCGATCCGACTGAAGTTAAATAATATCGGTTCGACACGTTTCGACGCGGCGATCGAATAAATATTCCGTTGGAAAAATCCTTGAGATTGTTCCTGGAAAAATTACACGCCGCGCGCAAACAATAACGCAAAACTCGCGATATAAACGCAACGGAAAATGTAATTTACGGATAATTTAATTGATTATTAATATTGCAGTAACGACTGAATATAGTTACCTCGACGCGACCGCCTCGGATGGCGTAAATGTTTCATTTAAAGTGCGCCGCGGCGGAAATGAGAAATTGAATATCGTATTATTATAGCAGAAATATTTGTTTTTCATTATCACATAATATTATTGAAACGATATCTTTGTTATAATAATTCGAATTCGTATTTGTCCAAACGTTGTGCTATTGTTTGCGATTCGTCCGTTTTCGTAAAAAAATAATGACGTTCCGTTCGTCTATGTGTGAAAACAACGGTTTACATGACTTTTCGCGTTTTGAAATCACACTGAAAACTTGTGTTGTTTGTGCAAGTTAGTTTTATTCAAATTTTATAAAAACACGGAAATAATATATTCAATTTGATCAATACGTATGAACTATTATTAATTATCAGGCTAATATACATATTTGCATATTTTTTTTCAGTCGATCGCAACAATATAATATACGGAATAAGCACAAAATATATATTCCACAAAATAGGTACGTATAATAGAATATTTATTTACTTGTTTTTTGCGCGTTTCGACGTATTTCAGTTTTTAGAATAATATATTTTATCATTTTTGTTTTCAGCTTAGATTTGATCTTTTACGATTTATAACGAAATCGCACTAATTAATTCTAATGAGTTCAACGATAGACATCCGAGAAATTTAAATCATGCAATGATTTCAAACAAAATTTGAAAGAAGCATAATCTATATAAACAAACGCGAACAAACAGAGGCAAAAACTTTTTTTTCAAAAAAAAGAAAAGAAAAACGTGATAAAAGAATCGCACGCCGTATACTATTGACGATATATTCTATAATCGTATCGAGAACGTTTTCGGGCGTTTTTAAAGTCGCGTAAAATGCGCTTGCAGTTGTGCAGATGTAAACGGACGAAAATTCGACCTTGGACAGTGGGCGGAGGCGACGACTATTTTAACTATAAATAACGATTAACAATAAGACGAAGGAATTCTCTACTTGGCAAAATTTTCTACCGGACGTTGGTAAAAATAACGATCCCTTTAATGTATAGGTGTATACTTGTGGGGGGTACATGCAAGTGTGTGCGTGTCGAACATTGTTGTGTTCGCGGACCATAGTATACCACTACCACCGGGTTGATAAAGATTTACGGTCGAAAATAAAGCGGAGGATTTTGAATACACAAGTACCGAGCCACGAAAACCTTTTCGTAAATCGTGCATTCGATATATTTTTAAACGTTACTATTTTTTCCCCTTTTAAAACGTACTCATAAACGTTTTTCAAGTTTTGCACACCACGTGTGTATATTCGTTCGATATCGGTTTAATAATAATTTTACGACGTCAATGTAATATTGTGACCGTGTTTATATTCATTTTTTTTCGTTTGTTTTTTTCTAGCCAATCACACGTCAAACGTGCATATAATATTATATTTCAATACCGATTACTATTATATAGTACAACAGTGGTTTGTTTTACGATAACAGAGTCGAATATATCGACAGACGTACGTGATACACGGTGTGATGATCTGCAAACAATTTAAAATTCTAAGCAGAAAAGTAATAGTAGATTTTTTTTTATCGATGATGCGCGTTTCATCGTTTCTCATAACCGTTAAAAATATAGTCTAGATTGGACGTTGAATGGTATATATGTATTAATTTTTTTTAAATTAACCTTTTTTGTAATAATCTCGTAGTTTTTTTTAAAAATTCCTACAAAACGACTATTCATTTAAAACGAAGTCTTACCAGTTCGTTACGGCAATAATTTAATCATAACTCACATAAATAAACTCTATTTTTGGATATTTTATTGCGATTTTGAAATTCATAATCCTTCCCTATACGATACTTCAGTATCAGTTTAAAAGATTCTATCGAGGCGTACGGTTTTCATCCTCACCAGCACGATACCTAACCCCCGTCGAGTAGTCTATGGTTTACCTACCGCTGTTTTGAAACTTTGAAAGGTCACGTCGCGGGACATCTCGGTAACTATCGCGCACAAAAACAAAGTATTTAATTGAAATCAAGTTTAAAGATTTCGTATTTGACCGAATTCGGTATTTAACATGTATAAATAATATCAGTAAGATGATATTCTACGTAATAATATTTCTAAACAATTTTGTCGGGTTCCGTTTGATATTTTTTCCTTTAATTTTCCCTACTAATCATACACCCATAATAGTTTTCAGGTAGCGCAATGTTAACGGACGAGCTTGAAATCGGGTATTTAGGCCGGCAGACAACATATAATGATATTATTATCTGTAATATAATGTATAACCGCGTACGATTGAACGTTGAATTTCAAATAAGTATCTGGAAAGTATGAAGAAATTATCGCTTAGTCAACGATTTTGATGAGCATTCGAGTTGTAGAGACAAGGGCGTCTTAGGGGTTCAACACTTCAAACTTCTTACTGCGAACATTTTAAGAAGTTTCGAAACCAATGAATTTTCAAATACAATGAAATTAATAATCGTGAAAATAAACGTTTGAAAAGATTTTAAATTAATAATAATGATATAATTGAATTATTTTACCATAAACATTTCATTGTATTGTACAATGAAAAATGGTACTACGTTAAAAACCCATCTTGAAGTATTTTTGTTGCGCCGCGCGGAAGTACAGAAGGACAAATTGATTAATTTATACACTTATCGCGGTAAAACTATATAATAAATGGTTAATTATACCGAAGAAGCGTTATTTTAGCCATATTTATAGCGATTAAATCGGAATTAAGTATCGTTTTTTATTATATAATGTTTGAAACCCGCAACTCGCGGTAACCGCCGAGAACAGTGTCGTTATTTGGTCCGGGGGAATGTAATGTCCTCCTAAAAAGCCCAATAAAACACTATAAAGTAAATGCATCGCATAGCTGGTTTTCGAAAACAACGCAGAGCGCATTGAAATCCCGTAACTACTCATTACGTCATAATAAATTGCGATCGCGTTCTGGACAGACCAAAGGGCTACGCGAGGCTTCTTCTCGGCACACACATTTGTTCAGATTCAGCGTGTTTTGAACGCCGTCGTCGCCGGGACGTTGCGCAAGCTCTTTGAGAGCTTAATACGCTCCGCTGGCCGTACGCCGCGGCGTACTTTAGTTTACGACCCGAGTTTATTTACCGAAAAATGTAGTCACCGGATCCGCGAGTCGGCGATAGGTCATCGTCTATTATGGATCTCGCCCGGCACCGGCATATTTTGCCGAGATGACGTTCAAGTGCGCGAACGTTGCCGTCGGGGCAGGTACGTCTGGCGCCGACAAAGTTTTTCCAACTAGCCGTACTAACCGCTGTGTGACGGCACGACGACGACGTCTGCCCGGCGCACTCGCGGTGGTAAAACATTGTTTTGAAACTCGCGTCCGATGTAACATAATAATTATTATATTTTGTATTCTTACGAGTGGGTATGATTTCATTCAGTCTCTCGTTGGCAAATAACATCTTACGACACGTTGATACGTTGATAGTTTTTACTTTCGTATTTTCGGTCGAAATTCGTTATAGTCACTCGAAATCTCTCGAAAACGTCGGCGGTAGTACACGTTCACATACGCGCGCGAAAATAGCAATTACAGCGCTATCGAAGCCAACCGGATAGCGATGACCAGTGACCACGATACGACCCCTCGTCAACCTGACGTCGGTGACAGCCCTCGTCCTTAACGACCCTTATTTTTATGCGCACTGGTGCGAACATGCGTGCTTAATTTGTGCACCGTACGAATTGAAAACGTACTACGCGTAGTTACTGTTTAGCGCGACGTTAACGATTGCGCTAAGTAAAATCAAACGAAAAACGTGTCGCGTTACCGCGTCTGCTCACAATGGAAATCGGCAGCGAGTGTTGCGAGTTTTCCGCACACGAGCCGCGATCCCCCCCGCGCCCGACTATTCGCCGAAGACCCGCGAGCCGTATATAAATAAACGTCGGCCGTCTAATCCAGCGGTCGGAAACCCTGGTCGCACCGGTGAATTAAAACGCCGAGTTGTCTTTTTGAATGTAACTCGTGCATAATATGGCGCAAGTGCAGGTAAACGTGAATTAGATTTGCATTGTTAGGATAACAGCTACATATTCTCCCGTCCGTCGTATTGGTGAAAAGGACTTCGCCGCGGCGGTGCTTGCATTACACGTGTGCATTATTATCTTGTCCTGGTGAAAGAACACGCAGCTTGCGAGTATTTTCGTCGCCGCGACAGTATATTTTATTTCATACATTTTATATTTACAGTTGGATATTCTCATAAGACCATAGTTCAGATTAACAAAGAAAAATAACAAAATATCATAGCGTACAATGTGCATAAAAATATAGAAACAACATATATATTATAATACGTATAATCTATAGATACGAGTGAGTATGAAAATATTAGCAGAGACTAAAAAATTTTAGTAACAAAATGTAATTTTTATTTTTCGACTGTAATCATATTTTTTTTTTTTTTTTTTAATACCTATCGATGATTTTACTGCGAAGATTTACTCGATTATTATAACGTGCGCCCCGAGACGAGTATGACGTGCGCGTGTATCGAAACGTAAATAATATTTCATTCGTTCGTTGTGATGTTAATATATTTAATCTTACTCGATGTTTTCTACGCGGTTGATTGCGTTTGTGTATACAATACCTGGGGTACGTCGAATAAACTTTTATAAACAAATAATATTATTGTTTGCGGGTCGAATAAATACTTTTCACTTCTCCCCCGCCTAAGAATAATCAAATTAATTTCGAATAAAAATAAAGAAAAAAAGTTTTCGCAGTCATACTTTAGTCGTCGACAAAGGTCCTCGTGTTTAATTGACTAGGATTTCGAGTAGATATAGGTAATATTTTAATTAAAAGTTCTCGAGATTAAACGCGTTTGAAACGAACGAACGGACTTTCTTATTAATTAAATATTATTATTATTATTATTACCTACGCAGATATTTCTGGCCGAGAGAGTGGAGGACGTTTCCGACGACGGCGATCTAACTAATCTATAATAATATTATTATAACGTCGTCGTACAATAATGTTATTTATTTTCATTTCGTCGTTAATTCGCCATAGTTTTAGGTACTGCAAAACAATTATAATAATATCGATTAGTTTCCTTTCGTACGTCGTTTGTGTAGTTTAACGCCCCCCCCTCTCCCCCTTTCGTAAACGATCGTTAGTCAGTTGGTACATTTATTTTCGATTAATCGTATTGATTTAAAACGAGATACTCTACACGTGACATCGTAAACACTATTCACATTTCATAAAAATAACTTTCAGTTTAAACGACAAACTACGAGACTAGATCATAATATATCAGGGCGGTTCTTTATACGAACGCTATTGTTTTTACCGGTCGTTTAAAAAAGCACAAGTGAACAAACGCCGAGCGTTATCCTTCATAAAGTATTATTCATGAAAATGAAAAAAAATTCATGTTTTCAATCGGCTGATTACACGTGTCGCGCGAGTGAAATCTCACATTAGCCCCGGCGACGGGCAATTGTTTAAGAAACAATGTTTTTCACCCTTAGCACGCGCGGCTTTATTCAAAAGCCGTTTATAATAATAACATGCGATATCGCCGCCGCGAAACCGCATCGAGGGATAAAAAAAATAAAAAAAAAAAAAACGACGTTTTACTGTATATTGTAACGATGTGCACTATGCGTAGAGCGAGGAGGGGATTCGCGGGACCTATAGAATCCCCCTCTCCGAGATTTTCAAGTACCTGCCCCACAGGGTCGTAATCCTTTTTATAACGAAAATAAAAATAAAATACTCTGTAATTGAATAGGCGCGCGCGCCGGTTACCGCAGTACCGTCACACGACGTATTACGTAATAAAGCTCTACGCGTTCGTTTGTTTATATTCGAGTCTGTCCGAGTCCGATTGCAGTCGAAATTCGCTCCGGACGAGAACGTTTCGAAACATAAGAATAATCCCGACGCGGGTCACCACGTAACGTAGTTTTTCGCGGATCGATGGGGGGAAGGGAGAACGCCCTTGTCTGTGATATAATACAAGTGACTCTGTACGCGTACGGGGGGTTAACGTTTACACACACGTAACACGGGCGCGCTCGTCTGTTAATTTAGGTGCGTTACGTCGGAAAAATCGCGTGCAGTCGAGCGGGCGCGGCCGTCGTCGTCGTCGTCGTCGTCGCCGCGCGACTGGTCCGGGACGAAACGAGAGAAAACGGCGATCGCCGACATTCGGTTTGCGGACCTCACGGACCACTAAATGCGCGTGACTGTTAAATTCCGCGAAACACTCGCACCGCCGAGTTCTTGAACTTTGAGAAACTCGGGCGATTCTCAGAGAACTCTCGTTTCGTCGGTGTGAATTTTTAAATGCAATCATAAGTATAATAATTATAATTATCACATCATAAACGATTGTCAAATCATGACTGTAATACTCGTTTGAAAGTTTTGCTTATTTACAGTGAAACATCACGATGGTTGCATTAGAGAACGCACGCGTTTATTATTGGGTACACGTCCATCTAAGAGCGACTAAACTCGGTAACGACGCGCAGGGAAAAAAAAAACTTTTGTACTTTCCGAGTAGGAATTACTCGTTTGCGTCAAAATAGAAAAAAAAAGGTACGATTTTATAGGCAGTCGTTTTGCTCCGAATTTACCCGGCGCGCGGCGGCGCCTAGACGTTTTGGTGTAGTACAGCAATGACGTGTTTCGGATTTATTGACATGATATTGTAAATTAATATTTTATGTACATTTTTTTGTGGATTTTCAGAGTATTTTTATAGGTTTTTTTTTTTCGGGACGTCCAATATCGCTTTATTGAAATGGATTTGGCGAAACGAATCATTTCAGTCGTCGGCCGCCGTGTGTCACGTATACTATTTATGCACGTAGGTGTACGTATTGTTAATTGGCGCGTATTCATATTATTCATGTCGGAGTTTTAACGGGTAATTTAATAAATAACCTATTACTATGAAAACGAATTACCCATGTTATGACGTTGTATTCTACGGCGATATTTTTACATTTTTAATAAGTCACGACGACGACGCGCAGTGTATAAATTATTATAATAATAATTGAAAGAATTTCATTAACTAACCCGCTTTCTTTTACATTTTTTTTTTTCTTTGTCGCGTTTTTCAACGTTTAACTGAAAATGCGGTAAAACGGAGACGACAAAAAAAAAAAAGAGAAAAAGAAAAAAATAAAGAAACCCTTTACGTCGACGACTAAAAACTAATCGACTTCTCGTGCGATTTTTCGACGAGCGAAACACGCTGTTTTATCATCGGCCAAGGTAATTATCAATTTAAATTTCGTTTTACCAGTGAGCCGTCGTCGGCCTTTAAAAGGGCCGTTTCGGCGTGTGAACGTGCCCTAGAAATCGTAATCCGGCTCCGGCCGTCGTCGAACAAAGTGGCCGCCGCCGCCGCGGGTAGATGGTCACAATAATGTAATATTATACACTAGGCGACTTTGTCACGCCGTCATCGACACCGCATAAGTCGCATACGGTACGATGCTCGCGCACGCGCGTCCGGTAGATCACACGCGGCGGTCGCGGGGAGGTATAAGGGACGGTTCGAGCGGACGCGCGCATGACGGAGCGCGCTTACAGGGTGCTTTTTTTTTAAACACGCTCGCCCGTTTTGCACGCCGCGCCGTTTATTCGGAAAACGTGTGAAAACGCGTTACAAAAGTTACGGTTCGTAGACGTGGCCCTGGACTTACGTGTTTTGTGCATTTCGTAACTCTCGAGTCACCCCTCCCGCGCGTTTAGACCATCTGTCCTGTGGCCATGTCGACGTTGGTTTTAAACCGTTTTGTTTTTCTTTAAATACATTTTAATATTCGAGTAAATATATTATGCATTTTCCAAAAATCATAATTTTAACGAACGCATGCGAGTATACTGAAAAAAAATTCACCCTATATTATAAACGCGTACATACACGTACACGGTGGTAGATGATAAACACGCCGCCGCCGTGACTTCAGAGTTCTATAACGGTACGTTTTAAATGTGCTTTTTCTTTTTAATATTCTGTACTATAACGCAAAATGTTTTCAAATGGATTTCAATACACGGTGATATCGCGAGGAAATAATAAATGTGATTCTAATTTAAAAAATAAAATGAAATCGAGGTACCTGCGGTTTTGTAAACACGATTTTTTATAATACGTCCGCGTTCAAAACATCAAAACACTCCTTTTAATATTAGTGGTTATACGTCTCGTTAATTTTCAAAGTGTGCTGAAATGTATATAATATTATAACTGAACTTTGCTCGTCCGTAATTATTGACGTAACGTTCGTTAAGGTACGCGCACGTAATCAATGCGGTAGGTTCACAGCCGTAATCAAGAAAATCGACACGATCGTATAAATTCCCGAAAAATCGCATGGACGATTATTAACGAACGCGACTCTTGCAACACCGCGAATTTCTTTTTTTATAAAATAAAATACAACATAAAATGTACGCTTTTGTGGATTTCAAAAAAAAACAAACAAATTATTAATATCATAAAATATATGATATGAGCGTGAGAAGAGTCGCGGTTTCTCGAAATTGTAATTGTTGTGAGGCGGGACAAAAACACGATTGAAAATATCAAACGGAAAAACGAAATATGGCTGTCGTTCAATTTTAAATGATATCAACTTCTATTTTGATACCTACTGGATATCAAAGGTACGTTTCAATGTAGTTATCTATTCGACTTAGATAAGGCTTAGAGTTTATGTATTATTTAAAATAATAATACCTCCATACTCTGACCCTATCACGACTGGTGATCCATAAAAAAAAACTTCTATAAAATACAAACAAATAATACTGTACATTTTTGTTTATTGAATCGACAGTTAATTGGAGAACAGTTACGACATTAATAGACACTAGATTCATACTTTTGAAAACTTTCGGAGAGATGTCAGAAATATGCGCACATTGTTTAATATGAGGTGAGACAATTTGTTTTGGATATATGATAATTTATAATGCTAAGGTGTAGCGGTAGGCAGTGGTGGATTTTAAAACTTTCAAACCCTATGTGGAAATTCAAACAAATCAACATTGCGTTACAGTTTGTATAGTTTAGTCAGTTTAATGTATGAATTTATAGCTTTTGTTAAATTAATGTTTTGAAAAAGTGACTTTAAAAAATTAATGTTGTGTGTATGTGTGTGTGCGTGCTCTGTTTAACTCGTGGACGATGTAAAACTATATAATTTGATTTAAATTTGAAACAGCTAAATCTCGAGTTTGATAAAAGTAAATTAAAAAAAGAAGAAAAATTACGGTAACGGTGGTTATGTGAGTAACATTATTGTTAGTAGGATTTAATTCAACTACTTTATGTACTAAATCAAAGAAGAATCGGATGAGACACAAGGGACAGGCGATTTATATCGGTGAATTGTGCTCATCAATTTGAAAGCAATGTACCATTTCTTTAGAAAAACGGGTTTGAGCCGAGGAGACCGGACGTATGGATCAACTTTTATTTCCAAAATCATTGATTAGAAATTCAAAGAAATATCATCAGATTTCATCCAAATGCTTATGAAAAAAATTTCGAGACTTACAGGAAATTATTTTTGTTTTTTTCTACTTTTTAATGCACAGAGTTCAACAATATTGTATTACATAATCATTTACATTTCCAAGTCTATATGTTGATGAGATCGAAAGTTTTGTACATTTCTACTACAAAAAATCTATAGTTAATCGTCGTTTTATAAAAATTTAAAACTCATATACATACTTATATTAAATAGAAAAATTAATTTTCCAAGAATAATGTGATAATAAAAAAAAAAAAATTCAAATATTTATAAAAAGTAAAAATCGTTTAGAAAATCATGCCGCGTACTTGGAAAACGGTAATACGAGTATTCGGTGAAAATAATTTTTCTACGTAAAACAAACGAAATCATTATTTAGTGAAAGACCGGTGACGATTCGCTGTCGTTTATTTGGAAAACACTTTGTTGGACAAAAAAAAAAACGTTTGAAACGGCAGTTTTCGAACCGAGTCGCGAGATCGCGCACGGATCGAAACGTCGCGATAAGAGAGACAAAAAAAAAAAGAAGCATCGGCCGAAGCTCAGCCGACGATAGTGCCGGCGATCCGAAATCGTCTCGGTCGTCGCGCGACACCCTGTCGTGGGCTAGGACGGTTCGGCGTGCGTACGTGCGACGACGGCGGCGCGCGAACGGGCGGGCCCGGCGGGGCGATCCATTCATACGGCGGCGTTACATCAAAACGACCACAAACACGGCGCGCGGCGGCGGCGGCGGCGGAGAGCGAAGGACAAAAATGTTGATTCGATTAAACCGCCCGCCGGGCGCGGACGATCCGCCCGTCTCCAGTCAGCCGGCGATCGATGGCGACAATCGATAATCGCTCGACTCGCAGCGTTGTATCGAACGCCGATATCCGACGACGAGCCGCGCGCGCGTTCCGGGCGGCGATATTTTAACCGATCGATCGTTTCTTCGACAATGGCGATTTTCGACTTTATTGACCGACGGGGTGACGTGGAAAAAACCAAAAAAAAACCACGCGAATATATCTCGTAGGTACTATACCTACATCACTATACCTACATCTCCGACTGTTGGAACCGATTTCTCCCGACCCGTCTAATAGGTATACTGCGCGTTAATAAAAGCCTGGACGATCGCGTTTCGATCGCGACTCGCATATTCTCGTTGCATTTTCAAAAAGAAAGTTAATCGAGGTACGCGACGTGCCTGTGATGAATTTGACGTGACGACGACGGATGGCCGACGAACCCGGTTTCAATACCGTATACAACGCGCGACTTACTTTCGACCCATTCCGCACAAATCGGCTATGGCGTTAGATTTTTCGAACGGAAAGATTTGGTCTCGAAAATTAAAAATAAAAAGTCTCCCTCGACCAGCCGCCCACTGCAGTGGCCAATACGACATAATATACTCGTATATACGTGTTTTTTTTTTTTTCAGTATTATTTATGTAAACAGATAGGAATACAAATGTTTTAACTATTATTTAATAGATATAATTTGGCCGAAAATAATCATTACAAGTCGTCTCGTTTTCGAATAGAATTCGATTTAATGTTATTTTTAAATTCATACGTTTATCGTACGTAAATTACGATAGAACAATACAATATAGTTGAACAATTACTACGGTCCTATGAATGTATTATTTATTTTTCTCGTTTTTACAGGTATTATTCGCATTGCTCAAAGACGGCTCGGATACAATGGACGTTGCCCGGGCGAACTCGACACCACCCAAAGTTTAACAATAACTACTGTCGGGGCGATATCAAGTTCGCTCCGGTTAGTGATGACACACTACCCGTTTAAATATTAATATTACCGTCGATTTATAATTCGAATATTATTTATTCGGCGACAAACGAATCATTCGGTGGCGCACGGAAAACGCGAACGAATCGAATAATATAATTCGGATTATTCGGGCAGACGATGAACACAACTGCACACAGACCTGTAGTGTTGACTATAGTGGTTATTAATGAAGTTCTCCGAATTAAACGAATAATTATTCGACAGTTTATGTAGTATTCGAAAGTGGAAAGAATTATTCACTATTCGATATTCGCTTGTGCATCAGTCATTACTGCACTAGCCACATGCGGCCTGCAAAGCAATTTCGTGTAATACATTTATAATTCATATCAACGTGAATATAGTCCATTGAATTTCAAATTATTGAGTTGCGAATTAATAATTCAATATTCTTAATACTGTTTTTCGCAAAGCCCAACAAACCTCGAGGCATAGTTTTATCCGGTGTGTTTCCGAAACGAAATTATCAGCGGGAAATATTTCGTCGGGTAAAAAAAAAAAAAAATGCAAACTGCAATTGAAACGGCTTGGCTTTTGAAGGGGAGTTGACGTGACGATTACCCTCTATCCGATCGACTTTTTTTTTAAAAAAAAAAAAAAAAACGAGAATAATTGGATTTTCTTAAACTCGAAGCATTGCCAATGGATCGTAATAACTTAATTTATTAACCGTTATTAAATATTTTTTGATATCTTTTTAATTATCTCGTCAATGCGAATTATGGAATTTAAATAATGTATTTACTGCAAACTGATTACGACGTCGTTGGTAGACCACGGTAATAGTTAATGGTACGTGGTTATGGGTTGTGGTGTTACGTGCGCTACTTAACATAAAATAATTATAGAATATTTTTTATTACTTACTACCTATATTAGTAAACTTCATACCTACATAGCTAATAAATAATAATCGTATGCGCTGCTCTTGCTTTTAGTACTTCGTTTAATGCTTTGTTTATTAAATTAAAAACTTGGATGAGATCACGCGTGTGTAAAAGTAGATTAACTGGCTTAGCATTACTAAGTAATACACGCTGGGCTATAATCATAGACGCGTTACCGAGAGGATCGTCGATAGAATTTTACCTTTGAAAAAAAAAAAAACGGAACAATGAAATGATTTTCTATTATTTTCCATTAGTACTATTACATTGATTTTAAATAATTTCAGTTCGTATTATAATGAAGTTGAATAAAACAAAAATCCAAAATTTTCTCAACTCCATGATATATGCACACCGTGATCAAACGAAGCGCAATCGAGGTATGAAGATTACACGCGTTTAAAGAATTGAAATCAAATCGGACGTCAACGAATCAGTCGATCGTGTTGAAAATTAAAATAAAAAACACCAATTCGTATTTATTCGCCGCGTGTACGTTTTTTTAAACGGTTTGAACGGTTCAAATGACGGCCGGGTTTAAACTTCTACTTATTTTGACCAGATAAACATAAATTGAAGTATTGATAGCAAATATTTTAAGCTGGTCCTACAAGTCTAAAGATTAAATGTACACGGCCTTGATTGTTCAAAGTCTTTATGAATATTTTGTTTAATAGATACGAATACGTTTTTAATTTAAAAACAAATTATTGGTATGAGCCCGAAGACTCCTTCGCTCACTTGTTACGTGAACACAGTGCGAAGAAACGTGAATAAAAAATATAATAAGTATCCATGTGTTATGAAAAACTTCCACAAGCCTCGGAAAAGCTCGCGATTCGAGTGCGATAAACAAGTGGAGAAATAAGCACACGAGGCTGGAGATTGAAATCGGACGAGTTAATATATATCGACGAATTGTTTTTGAACATTTTCAAAACCAACGACGTTCTTATTGCTCTCTAAAAGACGATTCCGAACGGTAGAGGTGAGATGGATCGGTTACAAAAAAAAAATGGTCGTAGATTTTCGCGTTTTTATGGAATTTTATCATTCAAATGATTATCGAACGACAAAAAATCAAACCCGTGTATTTCCAACGTATTCGAATTGAACATCTACTCGTGAAATAAACTCCGAATCAAATTTCCAAGATTTTCCAAGGGGAGGAGAGGAGAGAGGGAGCTAATGATTCTCCTGAAAAATGCAACTAAAGACGAACCGTATACAATTTGTACGAATCAAATATTGTTTTTAAATTTAACAGTTCTGGTACCTATATGATAATAAGTAAACGCATCGCGGCCGGATCAATCGTAATGAATGAAATAAAAATACTAAAATAAATAAAAAAACATTCATTTATATTACCAGTTGGGGAAAAATCATTTATAATTAATGATTTAATATTATAAAAAAAATGTGTTTCATTATTTACTTTTATTTTACTATTTAATTTTATTTAACCAACTAAAAATGTACCTATCTAGTCAATATTGTGCAATCAACACATTAATATATTATAAGTTTTACATTTAGGATTAAGTTTCTCCTGTATCGCCGACGAGACGTTTCCGCGACGGTAAACAGGGCCAAAATTACAGTGAAAAAAAAAAAAAAAAAACAATGAAAAAAGTGTAATAATAATATTGTATTACTGGACGGGGAAAATAAGTCATTATTATTATTAAACGTACGACGAGAGTGAAAAAAAAAAAGAGAGAGAACGAAAAAGAAGCGAGCCGACTCGACGGTTATAATACCCTAGAGCGGCCTAGACGGCTCGGAATCAAAAACCGAGCTGTGTTCCGTGGGAATCGAAAAGCGGCGGCGGCGGCGCGGTGGCTTTTTGAAAATCGCCGCGGACCGCGTCGTGGGCGCCGAAAATCGCGGCGTCGTACTATCGATAGTCCGGGCGACGTCGTCGTTCGATAGCGGCCGCCCGTACACACGCGACCCGGCGGCGGCCGCTCGAGCCCGGGGCGGGGGGGGGGGCGAGGGGGGCCGCTGCGTACGTCCGAACGTTTCGCGCGCGCGACGACTACGACTACGGCGGCGGCGGCGGCGGCGGCGACGGTCGATACCGGGGCAGCCGCCGCCCGTTTCGCACGCCCCGAGCGCCGCGCCCCACGCCAGCGCTCGCGTACCGGTTACCATCGCACCGGCGTGGTTCCGGCGCGCACGCACGCGCGCTCTCCGGACCGTATTATAGCGCTGGCGCGCGCGCGCGCACCAATAGCCCGTAGTACGCACGGCGGCGCACACGCACATTGTCTCACGCCCAACAACGCACACACAAAGTGCTGGCCCGCGCGCGCGCGCACGTCCCGCAGTAGTACGCACGGCAGCGGCAGCACCAGCACCCGGCACCGGCAACGGCGGCAGCAGCAGCAGCAGCAGCAGCAGCAGCAGCAGCAGCGGCAGCGGCAGCGGCAGCAGCAGCAGCAGCAGCAGCAGCAGCAGCAGCACCACCACCACCGGCGACGACAGCAGCAGTAGCAACGGCAACGGGACGGTACATTATTATCGTGTCGTGCGCGCGGCGCGTCGTTTTCGTCTCGTCGTCGTTTTAATAATATTATTATTATTGTCGTTATAAGTGCGATAGTGCGTTTTTTTTTTTTTCATTTCCGTTCGGTTTTCGTTCGTTTCCCCCCGTTTTTTAACCTACCGCTCGTCCATTTCCGCCGTCTCTACTCTCCGATCTGTGCGCGTAGTCGTCTCGCCGCCGTCGCCGCCGTCGTTTATCGCAATAACAATAACAATATCGCACCGTCCGTCGCGTGCCGTCGCCGTCGCCGCCGCCGCCGCCGGCCGTCCCGTCGTCATGCCGGTGGCCGTCCGCGAGACCCGCGCGCGACCGACCACGCCGACACGCCGCCGCCGCCCCGGACGCGGTCGCTTCTGATCCGCGCGCGTCACACCGTGTCGTCGTCTCGCGCCATGACGGCCGCCGCGGCCACCACGGACGCCATAGCCGTCGCATCCATCACGGCCACGTCGAGCGGACGCGACCCGTCACGGCGGTAAGGAGAGCGCGCCACCCCACACGCCCATCGTCCCGCGCGGCCACGGTTTCGCGGCCGGCCACAGCCACGGCCACGACGACGACGACGACGACGACGGCGACGACGGCGGCAGCGGCGCGGGGTTTTTCGTCCGGACGATATGAAGTGCTGCTGCGTTTCGCGGGACGCGTGAACGAAAATGCGACGACGTGACGCCGCGACCGCACTAGTCACTTCAACTACTACTACTACCACTACTATTACTGTTAACGCTATTACTACCACTACTGCTACTACCGATACTACTGCTATTACTACCACTACTACTACTACTACTCATACCACAGCGGCGGCACCTACGACTGTAATTGTTGTTATCGCGGAGACGACGAAGCCGGTTACGACGACGACGACGACTGCAGCGTTGCGAGCGTCCGAGGCCACAGCGAAAACATGAACACCACCGCCGCCGGACTGCTCATGGCCGTGTTCTTCGTCTGTTCACAATTCTTCCGAGGTGAGTACCCGCATTGATCGCCGCGACGTTGTTAACGATTCGCGCGGACGCGCCGTCGTGACGGTTTTTTTGAAAAACAAAATTCGGCCGGCACACAGGGAGGGGGCGTCCCGAGAAAAATGATAAACACAATCATTATGAAATGTAATTATCCTGATGTAGTACCCGATTCGTATTATAACCACTCGGTCACGTCCACGATAAATATACAAATTTTTAAAAAAAATCCAGTCCTCTGAAATATGCAATAAATTTATCGTCATTTTTACAGCGACAATGTAATAACGATGTATCAAAAGCGTAGTAGTGATTTCAGTATTATTTTTATTATTATTATTATTACAAGTAATAGTAATATTAATAGTAGTAGTAAATAGTAGTAGTAGTAATAGTAGTAGTAGTAGTAGTAGTAGTAGTAGTAGTAGTAGTAGTAGTAGTAGTTGTAGTAGTATTTTATGATTGACACGTTCGAGTTCGCTGAACCGAGTCGACGGGATAGCGTTTTCTGTTTTTCCGTTTTATACATTGCGAACCGCAGCGTAACTCGATTTTAATCGGCGGCGACATCGATAACCGACAAAATTGAATTACCGAGAAGGGTGTAACTCATACTCGCGTAAAATATTTATCCAATACTACGGACACACCGCCGGAAATCTTTACGTCTGGAGAACTTCCCGACGGCGGCGGCGCTCGCTATAGGTTAGGCGACGAGCTTTCCGTACTCATGAAATACGCGTTTATATTATTTACGACGATTCGATTGTGGTGCGAATAATCGTTTAGCCAACGTTTTCGCGTCTGCTCGTGGTACGCATGTCATTACGATAAGCGCTAAATAAACACGTTTTTTCTTTCCGTACTCTCACTCGAGCCGTGTAAATCCATCGAGACGCGTTGGAAAATGCAATATCATAATGTTTTTATAAACTGCCGGCGGCCGTTGTAGCGCCTACCGTTTGATCCGTAATAATCATTACGTCTCACGAATCCGATAGTTTTCATTCGTCCCGGTTGTATTTAGAAAATTAGAATTTCATCCTTTTATCATAAAATGTAATAGTTTAATAGAAAGTGGCGTCGGGCGGTAAAACAAAGATGTTTTCTCGTACAGTTTGAATTTCATTAGTAACTTTCAGTAATAACTACAGCGTCGCGTATCAGGGTGATCTAACGGAGATTTTTTACGTCTACAGCGCGATCGACACGTACCCCACTCGTTCTGTCTGACACGTGCTCTCGGAGATCGTTTGCGAAACGAACGATGGCACGACGATCGTCGTAAATCTTTGCTAAAACACACGATGTATTCCGCGTTGGAAATATTATCGAATTTCCGACTGTAATACTAGCTAATACTGCGCGTCATATTTATACTCGCCCAGTCACCATATCATAATACAATGTGTAAAATAACGTTATTTGCACTCGCATTAAGTGGGACGAGCGCATGGCGTTCGGAAATTTCAAGTGGACATTTGTTTAAGAACGGCGTAGTAGATGAAATTACATTTTATGATATTATATTTTATAATAATAATAGTGATAAAAGAGATGAACAATTTTCCCTTCCTCTAGTCGTCACGACGACGCCGAAGACGATTATTTAAAATGGTTTTGATTTCATTATTCATAACTAATACGCCAAATTAATAAGCATAAGAGGAGTCGTCCGATTTTATTACAAAAGCGCATTGTAACGAAATAAAAACAATATTCGATTTATTTATATGACGTATACCATTTTTTGTATACAATATATTTTCGCCTTATATACAATTGAAATTTCTCGTTTTATTCGTTTGTTTACTTAATTTTGTTTTTTGTTTTTTTTTTTTTACAAACAATGCGCCTTTGGTTCTATAAAAATGATTATCAGCCATTTATTTATGACCTTTTCTCTTTGGAAAATGTAAAAAAAAAAAAAACTCGCATATTTCTAAGACAGTCGAAATATATTTATATAGATACGTAAATTTATATATAACATAAATTTTAAAATAACGAATAGTCAACGGTTTTTTTAAAAACAAATTAAAGTTTCAACATAATGCCGTTTTAACTCTTTAATTTGTTAATTTGAAAATTAATTGACTTTAAATAACACACAGTATATGTATAATACGCGTTTTAAGAAATTGCAATTCGTTTAATGCAATTATAATATTTATTACAGATTTAATAACGTTGGATTACGAATTGACAGTCGTTACGACAAACGAGTTGTTAATAAATAACCCGGTAAAGTGATTATACGGAAAGAAAAAAAAAAAAAAACTGAAATCGAATGAAAGAAAATAATAATCTCCATTCGTACTTCTAGAATACGTTTCGCAGTATTAAAATCCACCGGATATACGTATAGTGATTACAGTCGAGTTTCTCGTGAAAACTTCACAATAGTAATAATTGCTACTTATGAAAATCATCGTTAAGTAGGTACACTTTTCGCATTATACGAATGTATAATATATCGTTGCAAAAAGTATTATCATTGATTATATAATAGACTATTATATTATATTATATAATAGTCTATTATATAATCAATGGTATTATAATATTGTGTTCGCCTTCACAATCTGGACACTGAAAACATACTTGACCCGCGGACGACGGGATCGGTATCTCTTTTCTTTCTTTTTTTTAATAGAAAATAGAACATTAAAGAAACGTCTGGAGAAGGATTCTCGAGAACGTTCTCTGGGGAATCTTCGAAGGGAACTGATATTGTCAACTACTATTCTCGTGCCACCGCGAATACATATAAATGTTTGGTCACCCTTTAGGGGAATACAGTTTATTTTAACGTAACAACGTGGAATCGTTTTTTTTCTTCTTCTTCTCATTTTAATGACTAAGATTCACAAAATATGTTATCGTTATAAAAAGATATTTATTTTTTTTCCCAAACGTTTTAGTCGTAAACGGATTTTCGATTTCGAGCGGAAACGAGAAAGAGCTTATTGATTACAGAGCGTTGTTTTTTTTTCCACGGGGAACGGTAAAAGTTTTCGAGAGTTTCATAATAGACTCTGTTTTTATTTGATCGAAAATTGGTATAGCCATCATCCGTCGGTATACGTTTAACGTTGAAAATCACAAATGTACAATTTGATTTTAACAACGAAATCAGTAGACGCCGATCGATTGCTCAGAGACTCTGGCGTTCGATCGGTACAGATGCGTTTACGAAACAACGTTTACGATTTGAATGAAAAATCGTTGGGTTCGCCGTGATCTTTTATCGTTTTCCAACAAGTAAAACGTATATCTCTGGTGCTACGAAAACAATATCGAGTGTAAAACGAAACAATAACCACTGCTATTATACCGTTCAATTAAATCAATATCGATAACGCGCGCGTAAAATAAACCGTCACATATATTATGGCTGACCTACGAACGACTAAAGTGCGTTATTATTATCGTCGTCGTATAGACGTCGCATCGGGCGAGCGAAAACTTTATGTGCCGAAGACGTTATTTACAACGCAGTCGTGGACGAGTTACTTTTGAATATTATTAAAATATACCATTACTTCGTCACGAAAGAAAATACGAAACGTGATTGTTACGAAATTTCTTTTTGCGCCGCGCGCGAAATGGTAAACACATTTTGGAAGAAAAAAAAAAAGAAAAGAACTACCAAACCGAGAGTTGTTATTAAAAAATCGAAAGGAGAACAAGGACGTGCACCGCTCCTTCTCACGCGTACAACCGAAAATATGAAAATTGTCGAAAACATTTCTACGTCGCCATCCTTTACGTCGTTGTTTAAACGAAAATTGTAATTGATCCGAATGTAAAATTTACCGCAACGCGATAAGTGATAATTACAACGCGTCTCGTCGGTCTCGTTAGACTTTTGAAAAACAACGAAATCGCGCGTCTACCGCCCAAGACCGCCGCCGCCGCCGCCGCCGTTGGTTTGTAATAATATTATCTTTAATTTATGCGTATCCGCGTAATCGAACGCGCAATAGACACGGCGATATTACAACAGGTATAACGTTCGCGACACAGGTAAACCGCCGTTAAACGTTTCGGTCGTGTTTTCTATATGTAGAGAGAGAGAGGCAAATCGTAGCTGTTATTAGACGAATATAGACCGAGAAGACCGGACGGTCTCGCCGTTTTTATAATAACACGCGACGTATCGTCCGTTTTCTTTGCAACAACAACAATGGCGCCCCGGCACGTCTTTCGGAATATATGTGACACGCAAATAACTGTTCCGTCCTTTGTATATATCACGAGTTATACCGGCCGCCGACTAAATGCCAAAACGCGCAGAGTAATCACAATGTAACGTCACAAAGGTCACGCCGGGCCGGCGTTTAGGATCTGTGTCCCGCGTACTAATACGGAAATAGACCCTAATAATCCCGCCGTATTACGTTTAATGTAAAAATGGGGACGCTCTACGAGGGGCTTTTATAAAATTCAGTCTCGCGGACAATTAAAACTAAATATATCGTACGTTCGTACGCGGCGGCGTAGATAATTCTTAAAAATACATTATACAATATTATTTGCGCCCGTTATTATTATTAATATTGTTACGCGTTCGGTTGTAATCGCGCGCCGCGACATCGGCGCGCCGCAGTTTTATTCCCGACGTAATTATTATTTCGGCTTATCCCGGGTTTTATTAGATTATTCTCGACTTTAAATTGTTTTCGAGTTCGGGCGCGCTTTCGGGACCGTTAACCAAAAACGTGCGCGAACACAACGCCCAACGCGCCCCACATATCCTACGTACGATTGTATATTATTACGTTTATGGTTTTTGATTGTTTCCGATATCCGCTATGATATATTATTATCATCGGCCGTTGAGACCAATATACGTTTTGGATTTCGATTCTACCGCAATGCGTGTGCTTTTTTATAAATATTTTTCTGACAAATTTTCATTTATAATATACAATTACTATTTTCTAGCTTTCGGAATGTTTTCACTTTTTCTCTACTATTCATAAAAAAATATTTCGTTTTCATTCCGAAACCGATTAGTGAGACGGTTGGTTTTTTTTCGAAATAGATCACGTCGCGCATAGGACCTTTTCCGTTTTCGTACGCATTTCAAACGGCCCTAAAAATAACTTCTACCGTACGAGTAACGCCGCCATTCCCCGAAATTTCAAACGGCACACGGGGTGGAGGTTGAATTCCTTAAATTTGCGGAGTTCCTCGTGTTCTCCTCGCACGACGAAAATGGTTTCTAATTTAAATCAAAGGCTTGCGCGGAAAGACGATTACCACTCGAATATGGAACATACGAGTACCTGAATAACTGTAAAAAGTTAGTACCCGATGTACTGAAATCGAATTAGCTTTCAAATGTACATAAAATCATAACGATATTGCCCTACTTGATAATAATAATTCGTCGAAAAAATATTCAGACCCACTCTGTAATTAATCGTTTATTTAACAAAACGAAAACGTTTCGAATCAGTATCAAAGTCGCATCTGATGATATTTTTTTCGATTGAAATTTGGAAAATTCCATGTTATTGAACTGTTGAAAATATTTAACTATTGGACGTAGAGTTATATAAAAAAAAAGAAGAAATTTAAAAAAATAATTATGTTCAAATAAGTGCTTTTATATGTTTATGGGGAGGTTTTATTTATTTTTTTTTTGTCAAACAAAGCACACGTCGTCAACAAAAATGTATACAATTCGAATCGAGTAAAAAAAAAATCACTGTAAACATTTCGATTTAAAACTGTATAGGTACCCGACGTGGCCTAATTTAAATGCAATTTTATTACCTTAAATGCATAATTTATTTCGATAAATATAACTCTGGTGTTTATTTCGAATGGGAATTTAACAGCAGACTTGTAATTAGCGTTTTGAAAATCGTTATTCGTAACGGGTAAAATACGAGTATTACAAAAGCGACCGATGCAAATATTCGACAACGATATTTTCCCAAAATCTATTGGTTTAAAATATAATATTTTTTTAAGACTCCGAGCGACATTAGGAGTGTTGTAGTACCTATTGATATTATAAAATATCTTGTGAAATGATTTGATTTTAGTTTTAACACTTTTACAGTGACAGATTTATAACGAAAATCTTACAAAATCTAATTAATTATTAACTCACTATGCATAGCAATTAATATAAACATTTCGTTTTAACTTTGTGTGTAAAAAATAGCCAAGTAAAAAAAGACCAAAAAAATATTTGTATCACGCGATTAAAATCTTTACAAGGCGTGAAATAAAATGTAAACTAAGTAAAACGCATTGTTTCGTAGTAATATTACGAGTATTTTTAACAACAAATAATATTTTTATTTTTTTCGCAAAACTAAACATCAGTCGAAATTCTGTTTACTAGGCAGGACGTTTAAACACAAATAAAAATTAATCAATAAACTAATAATTTGTAAATTTATAGTAAATATTCTAATAATTCTGATTTTCGTCTCAATCTGGTTTTATAATAATAATAATAATAATATTATCCGAGGTATGAAAGAAATATGCGATGTCCGTTTTCTAACACAGTCGTGTACAACTTTTGTCTATACGCGACGCCGTCTTAGAATTTATATAGACGCGGTAGACACGAAGAGCGTGTAATATTGTCTACTCAAAAACGTACTTACCTGTAAAACGACGCGTTACCAATCGTATTAAAATATTTTAGACCTTTTGAATTTTGTCTAAAAGGTTCGTCCAAGATAAAATATAAAGATGTCTTATTGAACCGATTTTTTTTTTTTCTATATCCTAGAAATAAAATATAAGAACAAATATCTGGCGCGATGTTTTAAATACTCCGTAACCGGGGCATCTAAATGTCGCAGCAATGCGATGTATTTGTCGTTATTTGTTTTTTGTCTTATAAACGTATTGTTCCGAGTTTATCTTGTTTTTTTCGGGTCATTCATATATTATGACTTAATCGAAATTCACTAATATTATTATTATTTCATAGGACCAAAAATCGAACGTGCGAAAAACAATCTAAAACGAGTGTTTTTCGATTTTCTCAGTAGTCGCGCTTCGACGAAAACTTGAAAAACTACGAAACCGAGTTCGTTTTACCGAGCGAGCGTTTCATATAATATCTTTTTTATAGATTACACGTTGTTTCGTGTGTTTTTAATTAATCGTCAAACTAATGACCGGTGACATGACACGATCGGTTTTTCTAGTGTAAGAATACTCGTATGGCGGATTTGACTGTTACCGGTTTTTTGTTGTTTTCTTCGTCGCTGCGTATGCTTTCTTGGAAAATCAAACGGTAATTTTCAAAAAAGTCTTTTTTCGTGTTTATCATTTGTCATACAATTAATTATCAGTGGTTGGAAAAATATCTACCGAAAGAGGTGGTGTACACAAGCCATAAATATCAATGGCGCCTGACTCTGAATAATCAAATCAAAATTAAAAGTTTCGAAACGCTAACATTTCGCGTACGTTTTTCTCACGTCTTATCGTTGCTCGCTTTACATTTTTCCAGACCAAGCAGATAGATTATACGAGCGTAACGACGATAAAAACTTTAATTAAAATAATCATGATACATTCGAGTCTTTTACCTACACATAGTACGTACCCAGGTCAGCATTGCCATTCGTAGAAAAGTAATGTGTATATTGGCATCTCTATTGTTTTTTCTCCATGTATTTTAGCCCGCTATAAGGTGCACAAACTCGTCTTGACGATTTTATCACGTAAATGTAACCGATAAACACGTATTTATATGTGTATGCCGAAAAGTGAAAAAACCGATTGGTTTTATATTCGATATGAGTAATTTTAAATCCTAGTTTTTTTATACGTATACGCCCGTCGAATAAAATACACGTGCTTACTTCAATAGAAAAAAAAATTGACGAATTCGCGTGCCCAAATCTCGAAACCTTATCGTAAAACTTAAGACACAAAAAATAGGACGCACTGAATGTCATTTGAAAATAATTCGATTCTGAAAATCGATTCAAATTCAATCGCGCGTTAGTTATGAAACGAAATGCTTAGGAATATGCTATATAACCAGTGAGTGGAATTATTTGGCATTTATTTCAAGTCCCAGTACACGTGTGATGAATAAACCAGAGTTTTAAAACGCGATTAACAAAAGAGCTGGATTTCACGACCAAGTCGATCCCATTTTAAACTATTAAAAGCGACTAAAAGTAAATCGGAATGGAACATCGTTTCTCGGCTTTTTTTTAGTGTCGCGACCTCTCAAATGGATAATACGTAATAAAAGCATCCACCGTGAAAATGTCGAGTTCCGCGTTCAATACTTTTCGACGGGAAAAAAAGATTTCGTCAAAAATGTCGTCGGTTTTACACGTACGACTTTGAAACGGTTGGGAAATTCGAAAAACGACTTCTCGAAAATACCAACTAGATTCGATTTCCGACCACCAGAAACCTCCCGGTAAGTTTTTAATCGGAGCGAGTTTTCCGGTCTGAACACGTACACAATGTACAGAGAAAAAAAAATTGCGAAACAACACAATATAACCAAATCTCCACGCGGTTTTTTCGGCACACAAGCGTTTAATAATATTTCTGACCGATGTGTGACCGAGGGGTTCGCGACTCTCGGGTCGAGGAGAAACGCCGGATATTAGAGTGTTCTTCTTCTCGCGGAGAAAAATCGAGACACCCATTGATATTATTACCATCGCGAGATATTGCAACATACGTACTCAGAACCGTGAAATTCGTGGCGTCGTCGCCATCACAATAGTAGACGAAATCACTGATCCGAGTGACCCGCGGACGTATTTCTTCTTGTGGACGGTACGAACGGTTTTCAGCGACATAAGTTACCCATCGTCAACGCGTTCGCGTCTCTGGCGAAAAGTTAAATAATAGAAATTCGAACTTTTCTCATGTCAGTCGATCGCGCGACGTCCGTTTCGCACATAAATATTTCATTATAAAAAAAAAAAAAAACGCTTTGTTTCCCCGAAACCGTACAAATATAAACGACCGCGTCAGACGTTCGTCTTGGACGTTTGTAAGCCGCCGCGTTACCGTAGTTGTTCACTCACGTCAGTCGCCCCGCGATACGCGTTTGCCCCGGACTAATCCGGTGTTCATCGCACGTGTGTCACTACTCTGTGATACGTACCACGGCACATACGCAGGCGTACGTTATATTATTATTTCAACATACCGCGAGCATTTACCGGGGAGTGTAAAAAAAAAAAAAGTGGCGATTTTTTACGTTTAACCGGAAAGCAGACACCGCGTGCACAGAGAGGGCACGCAATCGATTGACAACGGATTTCGTAAAAACGAATAAACATATTACGCATCGATGATCGCGTATCGGTTTCGAATAAAATATCCAGTAATAGTAAAATCTGTGTTTTTGCGACGTAACAATAATTATCAACAGGAAATCGCTGCGCACCGCGTTCGTCACGATTCGGATAAATCGACGGGTACCGTAGACACCACGGTATAGACCAGGGGCGGCCAACCTTTTTCTATGCTGTGCCAAATAAAAAATAAAAAATTAAGGATGTGCCATAAAAAATTAATATTTACCATTAACGTTCCAATAATACAATAATACATTTTATTTCTTTATGTAAATTTAAATTTTAGATTTTTTTTATACTATTTATATGACAAAAGTGATATTTTAATGAGAATGTTGAATTTGTTTGATATCCATTATCTCTTCGTAATTTGGTTGAAGTTTAGTTGAAGATATGAGCATTACATTTTTTAAATGAGTATTTGTTAATGTGGTACTCTATACTATAGACGATGTGCAAATTAACAACGATATAAATTCGAGTAAACGCCGTCGCGTACAATGCGTTCGAATGTAGATAACGTACGGCGTGGCGTGGCTACGAGTTTATAGGCAAATGCGTTGTGTTTTCAAATCGTTGAGATTTTCTTAAACTTTGAAAATTTTCGAAAACCAACTCATTAATAAATACTTTTAACGCCGACGTTTAAAAGCTCACAGGACCAAAAAAACGAAGAAGAAAAAACATATCGAACCGAAGTCTTATGAAATTTTTCGTGCATTTGTCAGTTCTCCGCGGGACACGCTGCGTTTCTATAGTCGTTAACACACGACGACGACGTTACGTTCGTTTTGCGCGCCAGTCGTTCCTCTCGGTTTCGACGATAGCTGAACGGATATCGCGACGACGACGACGGTGCTCGGAAATGCAAAACGGTAATGTGTTCGGATGTTTTTTTTTTCCCCTCACGTCCGACATCGTCGTCAACTCGCATTACGGCGCAAGCGTTAATAACGGTAATTTATTTAGTACGGTTCTGGGAATCGTTTATCCGCCGCGCGCGATATGCACAGGCGAATATAATTTGTATTCTGTGCTCAGACACAACGCTCTATTGTTTAACGTCTCCGCGACTAGTGCAGCCGTTTACCAAGACGCCGCCGTGTGGGCATCTCACGACGTCACTTACGAACATATGCGACGCGTATTACTCAAGTCGTTGTTCGTGTTTTTATCGTTTACCGTATAGTTTCGGCTGCGTCGATCTATTCGTAACGAACGCGCGGGGTGCCGTCATTATTATTACCATACTCTTTTGACGATAATCGACGGTTTGTCGGACATTTACGAGTATAACGCGCGGGCGTACGCACTAGCCTATCGTCGTATTTTCCCTGATCCGGCGACGACGGTATCGAATAAAGCGCGCGACACTATTATTGTTATCGATTTCGATCGAAGCTCGGTTTACCACCACGCGGCTCTAAACGGAATGGGTTCGCGACCGGTGTGAGCGTTCTCCGGCAACATTTTTATACGCTTTCATTACCCAGAGTGTTTCCCCAAAAGAACAAAACGATCGCTGCGCGAATAAGCCCGCGCAATAACACACACTTTCGGTCCCATCAAAATCTAAAATTAGTTACGATAAAAAGTTATCGGGGCAAAGTTAAAGCGATAAACTTTGTGCTATCGTAATTTTCGCATGTGTATATAAAAAAAAAAAAAAAAATTATATAAATTTAATAAATGGCAGGTTTTTGTTTTTATAAGTACAATATTAAACGTTATACATAAATGATTTGACGGTTGAACGTGAAACGAACAAGTGGTACGGTATTTATTACTCTATCAGTTCGTATACCAATCGTTATAAATTTATAATATTGGATCCGTCTTGATATCGATGATTAACAAAACATTTTATTGATTTTATATTAATTTTTATCGATTTAATTTTCATTTATTTACTTTTTCGATTGTTGCGATTATTCAGCGACGATGACTACAACTAAATGGTGCATTCTAAAATTTTAAATAAATGAAAAACACAACCTTAACCGATACCACTATAATTTAATCAATCATATTTGATTATATACTTTTTGTAGCAATTATTAGTGTGTTATTTTTCATACTATTATGAAATCATAAAAATTTCACCACCGCTTAGGTAAAAACATAGTAAATATTATAATTTACCAGAATTATTTTATCCGAGCCGTAGTAATATTTTTTCGAATAAACAATATTCAAATTACAATAAATTATATTACATTGTGAAAAATCGACTTGCCATTTAAAACGAACAGAAACAGTTATAAATTTACGTTTGACCTTGTCTATTTGTCCATAAAAATAAAACAATTGAAAGTTTTAAAATTACTACGAAACGACGTACAAGATAAAAAATCATAATATTTGTTTGCCAAATTAATTGTATATTAATCTCGCGTTTAGAAATCGTTCGTGATAATTAATCGATTTCGATTATTCGTAAGAGAGTAATTATTCTAATCGTATTACTTTAATTTTTATTTAAACGAATTCACTGTCAATTAAATCGACATCATAATGATTATAATAATAATATCCGACGGCCTAATGAAAGTAATACGCTATGGAGTATATTTTGAATTAAACTCGTTAGGTTTTAAGTACCCGCGTTAATATAACATTTAATTGAATCGTAAAGTAAAAAATATAATAAGGTGGAATTTTATTCGAAAAAATTGTGATTTCATTACGTTCCAATTAAAAAAAAAACCCTACCTCAGTACACGAATGCGCACATAATTTCTCTATATAAATGGTATTCAAACCGTACGTATTCAAAGCTAACTCTTCACAATGTGTACTATTTATTCGTATTTCTTTCGTCGTGTTTTATGATTTGTATCGAATTCATCGTATTCGCATCGATTTCTAATCGCTTGGTGACACGCGCAAAGCCGTATTCTACAACAGAAGTTCTAGTAATACGCGGTACCGCATATGCTATAATGTTTGCGAGCTTAGTGCAGTAGAGGTTCCCGGCTCCACTTTGTGGTCGAGACAATTTGTTTATGTAAAATCACGACCGCAGAGTTCGAAAACTCGTAAAATTAATAATAATTATTACTGTCGATGCGAGTATGTTGAAAATTAAAAATTCGATCAGATAGGTAAACTAGGTCTTGGACTATTTTTTTTTTTTATTAAAATACAATAATTCTTTATACGTTTACGCTGCACGCGTTTATTTTCAATAGTTTAATTCGAATTAACTGCGCTTTATTTGATCAATTTAAAAGGCGTTTTCGTTGAATTTAATTTATTCGTCGAATACGTATTATTTGATCGATCAATGTTTTCGTTTTACTTGTAAATTATTGTAATACTGATACGCCGCGCCGGTACAAAACGATTTTTTACTCCACACTCGGATACTAAAAAGTTTTCCGTCCTCGCGAACTCGGACTTCGTAATCACTATCATTTCGGTCGGTGATGATAATATTTCCATACGCTTAAAAAGTCGAATCAAAAGAAATAATAACAGTCGCTAACGAGTGAAAAAAATAATTCAAAACGTTCGGCTGTCACGACGAGTTAAGCGTTAGATGCAGCGTTATTTACTGGGAAAGTCGAGGCGTCATCGCCTTACTGGCCAGGTGGTCGGTTTGTGATGTGAAGCTTACGAAAAAAATAATACGCTGTCGCCGCCGATGAGATAATTTTTAACGTCGAATACCTAATTATTATCGAAATACCGTTTTCGCGCTGTTCATTAGGAGGAACTGCCGTACTACCGGTATAATAATTACAGCGCGGGCTAGATGTGCCTTCGCGATGACGAAAAACACCGTCGAGATCAATACGCAAAGCCAAAACTTTGCGGTGAAACTCTGTAACCGCCTAAACTTCATCGCCAACAAACTATACATGGAGCGATATTAACGGTGTGTGGCGTGTACTCGACGTTTTAACACACAGCGCCAAGTTTAACATTACTGTTATTTCCGTTGGCAACGTAACGTATACGAGATTTTATATTTTAACTCGTATATTATATTATATATATATATATATATATATATATATAAACTACAGTAAACGCGATGTGTTCGAGTGTTTCCGTGAGAAATCGAGTCAATGTGAACGTGAAAAATCTGCGATACAAATACACGTGAAATCCAAAAACTATAGCGTTAAAAACAATAAACGTCCAAACAGGTTTTGAAGAGTGTTCGGGGGGGAAATCGCGAGTTTCCGCGACTATTCCTTATTGATGAAAAAAAAAATCTAACTCAGTCGGAGAACCGATATTCCGTGAAATTTGCCCTTTTTTCCGCCGGTTCCTCTACATTATTATTAGGAAAACTGTAAGGAAATTAAAAAAAATAATCTCTCGAATACGCCGAAACGAAACAACTCGCTGCTACTGAAGACCATATAATATGTGAATTTGACGATCGGTTCAACAAACCCACAGGGTGACAGACACGAAAAATAACCTAACCTGAACTCATCGTTTCACTCGGAATCTAAAACGATTCGATATTTAAGTAAATATATTATATTTGTATCTGAACGACTCGGCGTATAGACGTGGTTTAAGTGAAGTCGTGTGAGTAGTTTATCGTAATTAACAGATAACTCCAAAATCAGTCGTATGAAATACCCACCGAGCTTAAATTTTTGATCTACGAGAAGCTATGATTATAAAATTATTCGAATCATTATACGCGTAATCGGAACACACCGCGTGCTAACGTTTTTGGTTTTATGCCCGCGTGATCAATTCCTCACGACCGTCGTGTTCATAAATCATAAAAAAAAAAAAACAATACGAGCGGATGACTATTTTCATTTAAACGATATAAAAGACGGGACATTTTCGACGAACGATAATTTATAGACGCTCGATTATCTATGAGAGATTTGAAAATCACACGTCGACCGGTCGAAATCGAATAACGCTGAATCAAACATAATATACCGCGCGTCGTCGGTCGAAAAGTTTCAGACGTCTACAAAATAGTAAACGCAATTTTATTTTCGTTATTACTGTTGAAAATGCACGAAAACGTCTTAACAAGCCAGTGTTATATGCACTAGCCTGAAATACACTGTAACATTAAATATTGACAAAACGATGGGTGTTTAAAATCGAAATAATCATACAACACGTTCGAGTCGAGTTTGCAAACAGCAGACTTGCGCGCGGAAAATATCGGTTCTTTGGAAATACAATTATTTATTTTTACAAACAACGTATACGTTTAATAGTATAACGTTAAATTGGTATTTATATTTTTTCTCATAGCTCGGCAACCGTTCGTTATCCTCTCGACTTTTTGATATACGTTGTAATTTTACCGCAGAGTAAACAAATAAATACTTAAAACTCATCTCGTATAACTTTCGTTGTAACGATAAAATAATATTATATTTTATTGAAAGTCACGAGCTACGTCTGTAACAATTCACCGTTTGAAGAACTGAGTTCTTCACACAACACTTTTGTTTGCTTTGCTGTTAAACCGGTATTTATAGTTCAGTTTTTTTTTTTTTTTTGCGAGACGTATTTTTCAACGTTTTTATTTTATTTGTGTTTTGCATGTTTTTGAAACTCGGGCAATATATGCCACATACTTATCTAATTTATCAATTATTATCTAAATAGGAAACACCTAATACAATAATCATAATTATAACGGTTTAACGCTGTAAATTAGATTATTTAGTCGCCGTTGTTTTTTTACTTTAATCTCACTTTGATATGCTGCTACACGGTTCATTCGCTTTGGGTGTCTGAGTCAGAATCATCCGGGAAACGTTTTTTCAGATTTCACGTATTTTTTTAAATTATAATTTCTTTTTTTCTGTTGTTACGTATAATTATTTTCATTGCGACCCAATCCGTAATCCGTTATTCGTACGAAAGCGATAAGCCGCACAATCGTTTCGACGGAATCTAATTCTGATCGACTGAATTCCAACGCAATCGTACACTATATACACGTTATTGTGATGTTTTATTATCGCGCAGAAAACAATAAAGCGCGACGGGAAACAATTCGCTATTATAATACTTCTTCGTATTTTTAAACATTCATATTGTTCGTATACATAATGATATACTTTCTTTTTTTTTCTCTTTTTTTTTTTTTTTGTGCGGTTCAATAGTAACCGAGTTGTCGCAGTTTGTCGTCGTCGCGGCAGGAGGTGGTGGACCCCTGTTTAATTAACACCGCGTTACGTTTCGACTTTAATCTTTTACCAACTTTTCCATTATACGTCCGAAATTGTACTTTTGCGTGTGTGGCAAATTTCTCTGAAGTGCTTTTAGCCAACGCGACCATTAATGCGGGTATAGAAACACGAGACCGCCAGTGTCTTGGGGTAAAAGAGAGAGAGCGAGAGAGATAGAGGGAAAGATATACGAGGGCGACAGAGAGGAGAAAGAGATATACACGAAGAGAGAGAGAAAGAGAGAAAGAGAGAGAGAGAGAGAAATGGAGAGAGAGGAGAAGCCTTTTGCGTGGACCTGGTAAAAGAAGCCCCTTTGTTGCCAGAATTTTATCCATCCCACCACCCAGCGCTCACCACCCTACCTTTCGGTATATCTCCTTCCGTGCGCCACCCACTCGCCGGTCGACCAACTGCCTGAGTCAACCGCGCGCCAAAATCGATACTAGGACATTAACTAGTGAAGCACACTTTCGTCGGCACTCCCCGCCAAAACTGCTTCAGGGTCTTCTTACAAACACACACACGCGCGAGCGCGCTTGCGCTTAAACACACGCACACGCACACACACACACACACATACCGTTTCTCACCTGTGTTGGAATGTATTATACACAGAGTGAGATTTAGAGTAATACTAAAAATTTCGTCAGCAAAACATTTGTCATTAAAAATGAAATATCGGGCAAGAGTAATTTTGACCGGTAAACTATGGTTCTAAAGTCAAAAATTGACCGGGATACGATTATGTCAAATTTGAAATAAGTTTTTGATTTTTTTTCAAACAGCACGTTCTCAAAAATACGTTAATATACTATTGTATTATGATGAATAGGTGATTTTTTTTTTTAAAGCCGTTTTTGTCCATTTACCGTCGTCTTAAAAACAATAACGATTCAAAATTGTTCGGACAAAAGAAATCGACCCATCCGAATCGGGCATAGAATAAAAATAAAAGTATTGTCAAAAAAAGAGCTGTATATACTTATCGCGTGAGCGCGCGCCGAGAGAGTGTAAAAATTTGAAAATCTCACGAAATGTGCGTTTTAGTTTTACTCCGGGTTCCCTCGAAAAGCTCGTTTCAATAGGAGGTCGTTTGTCCAAAATATTTAGCGTTACCACAGAAATGTCGATCACGCCGCCGCTATATATAATTTTCTATAGTATCGTTTGAAATATTATATGAATACGATTTGGTCCTGTTTGACCGCGGCCATCGGGCTGTTGTGGAATGCGATGGAAACCACCTAAGAGGTTACCTAGGGCGATGGCGCGTGGGCGAGGTGAAAATACTTCCGCCGGGACGAGCTGACGATAACACGCGAACGAGTCTTTTTCAAATATTATATATATATAAGAGAAAAAGAGCGCGAGAGAGAAAAAATGATGGTATAAGGACGAAGGAAAAAGCCATCAAAACCTACAATATACACTCGATGAAAACGGAGAGGGACACTAGTATATCAAGTGCTTCTACCCTAGACTCTTCAGAGTTACGACTCGAGACAAAATCAAACGAAAAATATTTGAATAAGGGAAATTATATTGGAAAGAAAAAAAATAACAAAACAAAAAAACGCTTAAATAAAATTAAAGCTTTAGAAATGATTACACCAAGAGCCAATTTTAATATATACAATTTAATTGTTAGTAATTTATTTAAATTACAAAAGAAAAAAAACAAAATGTAATTTTATCCGAGCGTTTTAGATATTATTTTCAAGACATATTTTAAACGAATTTTAAATTCCTACCCGGTTACTCGGTGCATTTTTTAGTTCTCGATGACAACTATGATATATGCAATAGTTTTGTAGTTTATTATGTTTAAATTCCAAACGCGGTAATATTATCGTATGCCGACGATAAATCATACATATACATTTTTTTTGAAAGTAAATTCATTTAAATAAATAATTTGTTAAGATACCCGTTATCGGACGGTCGCTTTCCAGAGTTGGGAAATCGCGCGTGGGTACTCTGATGATGAATAAATCGATTTTCAACAATAAAACCGATAATCAAACGGTGTTTTGATAACCTGCGGGTGGTTTTTGGGCGGCGGAAAAAAACATCGAAACGATTGTGCGTCGAGCGCGACAAAAACCCCCGCCGACAATGGAGACACCGGTGTGACAAAACGAGACGACCGAAACGCGAAAAGGCGGAATACTCGCCGTTCTCACGGACGCATACGGCGGCGCGCGCGTTCTCGGCGCGGTACGGGGGACCCGGGGTTTACTTTAATCCTTCTCGGAGGCGTCATAAAAGATTTTCGTCAATTTAAACCGTTTTCCCCAAAGTCATTTTTCCGCCCCGAACATCAAGGCCGTTCTCCAGGTACATCCGCGCCGCGTATTACTTATTTATGTGCTCTTAATAAAATTCGCCATTCGGGAGCTTAATTAAAATAATGACAGCCGAGGGATATCAGCCGGTGTTTTTAAAACAATTTATCACGCCGCACGGCGTTCGAAACACAATATATCCCGTCGTTATTTTTCGTCCGTAAAACAGCAGTGTCCGAAACGCCGCCGCGGCGCGAACCGTTTCCGCGACTTTTACGCTCGCGAAATCGTACTTTTCGCACGATCGCGCGTGTCCGCGTATCCGATTTTACGTCGTCGTCCGAATTCGAGTCTATTTCTCCCCGTTCGGACGCTTTTCGAGCCCCGGCAGTCGTACTAAGAGACTGGGCGATGATTGTGTTTTTGAAATCCGGCAAAGACAATTAGTGATAATAATTATTATTCTACTAATAGTGGAAATTTTCAAATAAAAATTCGGCGCACGATATCGCCGACATTCTGTCGCCGTGTTAACGCTTTATTCTACGCGCCTATAATTTAATAAAATCCGTAATATAATTAAATAACCGTGCGAATCGATCAACGCGCCTAGTCCGCATAATATTTTTTACCGGGAATTATACTACACACGCGCGCATATACAGAAAAAAAAAGAAAAGTTAATTGAATTTACATTTAACGACTGATGTATATTATATATGTACGAGTATATAGGCAATCCCGATGGCTAAAAAAATCTGGCGCGGAAAAAAAGTGATATTTTCATAACTTTACTTTTGACTTTTATGTTAAAAGCAATTAATAATGAGTGATCGCGTTAAAAATTAAATTAAAACCCAATAACCTATTTACCCGCCGCCGCTTAATCAATTTATAACCAATTATTCGTATCGAGTTTTCATCAGTTACGCAATGTTTATATTAGTAATAATTATAATAACTAGGTATATCATAATAATACGCGTGTCACGCGCAACTCGTCGAATACAATAGCATTTTCTACCGTTACAATATACAAAGGTGGCGATCGATGATTGGAGAGCACTTTTACATTTTACGGCCCGGCGATTTTTTCGTATAAAAAGAGATGACCATCGGGAAGCACGAAAACATATGCGTTTTGGGCAGTTTTCAAAGTCTCGTCCTTCAAACTCGAAATCGATGAAATGACCTTTCGTCTGGCGACATTTTCAGACAGCCTAATCGCCTGAACAATCGTTTATGTTTTCGATGGTTTTCTCGTTTTCAAAACTAGCGACGAGTGTGTGGTCGAAAACTCAAAGTTCAAATTGAAAACGGACTGCCACGGAGAGACGCGTTTCTACTGGTTTGGAAAAATAAAACTGAATTCTCAAGTTTCGACTATGATATCCGGATTTTCAATAATATTTCACTCTTTTGTTTTAAAATGTCTTTTACATGTCAAACGAGGCGTCGAACCAAGCATAGGTTTTACAAATTATTTGGTTGAATAATAGTTATTTATTAATGCGTGATTTCAAAGTAAACGCTTCGCTAATTGCTTTGATCATTTTATTACGGTGTTGTGCAATCATTTCAAGTCGTGCGATTTTTACACGTGGCCGTAAAAATGTATTTTAATAAACCGCGTATCACAGCATTGTGGTTAATTTTTTCACGAGCATTGATTTCACGAAAAAGCCGTGCGTTCGATCCCAACTATAGCAATTTTTAATGTAATAAATTTTAAATATAAGGACAAAAGAAATCTGCGAACTTGAAAAATATTTTTATTTTCGATAATAGTATACATCATAAAGACGCAATTTACTATGCTTTTAAAGAAAACTATTATTTGAATTTCAACCAATTCCAAAATTTCAATTAATATGGTTCAAAAATTAACAATTCGATCAAATTATCGGTTTATAGATCGACATTTTTCTAAAAATTGTACTTCAAACGTTAATAGCTTTTTTGATTGTTTTTTTTTTTTTTATTAAATATTAGAACAAAACCTGTATTTATTTCGAGTAGGTATTAAAGTCCATTGATAATAAAAAAAGATAAGATTTTTTTAACTTTTACATTTTGACGAATAAAAAAGCCGACGAGCGAAATCGCAAGAATCCGTACGAGGACGAGACGAGACAAATCCAAAAACCCGTGTTGGAAATATAGCGGCGTGTTCGGAGCAGTTTTTTTTATTGTTTTCCGTCGAAAAACGAGATAGAGCCCCGGAGGAGGAGTTGATGATATTAAAGTAAAGTGGGTTTGACTCGGTTGGAAAAAAACAAAGACAATAATTGGAAAAATGTAAAGAGTTTATTTTGAAAAACGTCGGCGACCGACCACCGCCTATTGGCCGCGGTCCGCCCCGACGATGCGGCTGGCCAGGTGACTGCGCACCACGGCCGTGTAGACGAACGCCGTGCCGTTCATCTCGATGGGCGCGAAACACCACACGAGCACCGCGATCCGGATCAGTCCGTAGAACGGCACCGCCGCGTGCAACAGGTCGCCGAGCGTATGTTCCGCGATCTGCACGGCGGCGAACACGAGCCAGTACGTGAGCCAGCGCATGGACGCCTTTATCGGCGGTCGGTCGGCCGCGCCGCGGTGGCCTCTCGACGACTTGGTGGCCGCGGCGGTCGGCTGCAGCATGAGCGCGACCGTCATGTACGCGGGATACGCGAAACCCAGCAGGTCGCCGACCAGCAGGGCCCCGCGGCCGGACGTGGTCATGTACGCGGCGATCGCGCACACCAGCCCGAAGAACAGTCGCGTCCGGCCGACGCCGCTCTTGTTCTCCAGCCAGTCGAACAACGGGCTCCACGGCTTGGTGCCGTCGTGCAGCGTCCCGTCCACGGCGCGCACGATCCGCAAGTTGTTCAGGGCCATTCGCGACATTTCGACGATCGGTTGAAAATTATTAAAATAATAATGAAAAATATTGTGTGGAATTTCGGCACTGCGACGCGCCGCGGGCGTTGCAAGTCGAAAACGTCACGCGGTTGCCATGCGGTTGCTAGGCATCGACCGCGGTATCTCTCGTTCGGTTTTCGCATTTCATCGATTGGAATCATTAACGTTTGTAGAAAAAAACGCGCCGCGATTATTTATTAGCGCTGACCTTTATTTTCAAAACGATACTACTTGTATCGCACAACGCTCGGAACATGACGAGTACACTCGCACGACGGTCGAAAAATTTCAAAGAGAAACGCGACGATGAAAACGTTGAACATTTTCGCCACGGCAACTATATTCGTCAACTATACTCGTATTATAATGCACGCGATCGATTTATTCGCTCGTTTTACTTCCATCGCTGAGAATCTGTTCGTGCACGGTCTTCTGTTAATCTCGATCGCAAACAATCCTCCCGGTTCGCTCTGTGTGATGATCCCGATATAATTTCAAAATTTTACCGCGCTTTAAAATCCGTCGCCTCCCGTCCGACTAGTAAAGTGCATCCGAACCGTCCGCGGACATCGACAACGAGGTGCAAAAAGTTACTGTCAGTGTCCAATCGGCAATGGATCGGGTCTGTTTGGGTAAATATCGCGGACTCTGCCACCCCGATTTCCCCGGTAGTCGCACCACTGGTTCCGGTCGACAATTGAGGCGCGACGAGACGCCTATACAGTTTGCAGGTCGTCCACTTACGGATAACTGTGCAACATACAGCTGTGCTACACGCCGTATTGTCCGTCAACCGGCATCGGCCGAGAGCATAATACTTCAATTAAATTTTTAAAACGAAATGCGAATAACGAAGCTAACATTTTTCGTTTTATACGATTGCATTGTTTACACAACTCTTAGCCACTAACATAATTGACAGTTTTTCAAAATTTACACAGCGTAAATGATTGTGCACGCTGCGTTTAGAATTTTTAAACACAAACGAGGTGCAAAAGAATTCCTCTGAATATAGACCGAGACGTTATCGCCGTCCGAAAAACCAAACGAAAATTAATAATAAAAAAAAAAAAAGAAGTGGGAAGACGTAAATGGGGAAACGTAGAATTTCGAATCGATTACACTTGGACGCATTTTAGACGACTACTCGACGTCTCGCCGTTTTAACCGGAAATTCGTTTCCAACGTATGACGCCTTGTTTTATCTCGTCAAAAAAATCATTGGTAATTACTGATTGAATTTTACCTGCCCATAAAGTCGTAAAATTATACAATTTCGATCTCATCCGCGCTGTTAATCGGGCTCGTTTTAATTTATCGGAAACCGGGGAAACTAGGCTCGGGTAACATTTCCCGTGTAACATTCCTTCTCGCGAAAACGTTCCTCTGCCCGACCAACTGAATCCGTAGGTAATCCGCGTCGTCAATAAATACGTATTATAATCTCGTGCGGTCTCGTGTTGTACCCCCGCCGCCGCCGCGCCGGTCGGAAATTAAACAAACGCGATTAGCGATAAAAGATTCTATTAAAGTAACAAAAAGCGATCGCGCCTGTGCGGCCGTCTCTCATAGCCGCAGGATTAAATTACGTGATATATGCCTCACAGTAGCCGTATGTAAACGTCGTCGTTTATAAAATTATTTTATAATTGACGCGTGTGGAGAAATTCACGACGAGGTGTCAAATGTCAGAACGAGAACGTTCTGGAGTCATATTCGTAGACGGACGTCTAATTTTAAATTAACGGGGCTCTTATTTATAATATGAATGTACCGGCCATCTGAACATACGAGTACTCGTTCAAGTGGAATTACAGTAAAAAAAAAAAAATAACGAGTAAAATGGCCCCAACTGAGAATGATTACCTCTCCGAGGTAAAATTGGAGTATTAATACGTAATAATAATAGAGAATCGAATAAAATGATAATCGCAAAGACGAAAGATAAATATTAAGTGAAAAAAAAATATACACGTATAAAAGAAATAAAATATATATTATATTTATTATACCGTTGCTCACAACGGACGAAAATTCGAATAACCGTAATCCCCGGTCGACTACAATAATAAACGAAATCAGAGTGTACGATTTGTAAATGACTTTGAAATAATATCGAATCCTTGACGGCGTCGATTGTTTAATTAATTATCAAATGAGAACAACGAGAATTACAATAATTCAACAGCGTTTGCGTATAATAACCACATCACTATAATTATTTATAATCGACGAGATAATACGCGTACGTCGAACTGTATTGATTTACACAATTAAACTACTCGAACGCGGATATGTGAATTTGTTCGGTGGGGGGGGGGGGAGGGGGATTGTGAACTATTTGAAGGGGATACGCCCCGGTAAGCCCCGATCTCCGCCAAGGGTCATATTATGCCTCCCTCGAGTTTGAGTATATACGTTTAATATTATGTAAATCTCTCTCTCTGTACAGAAGAAAATGTATAGTATGCCGCTGGAAATTGAGTCGTAAAAGGTTCATCGGTTGAAATAGAACGCCTGAAAAGTCCGTAACGAGATTATACCTCGTATATGGTACGGCGTATACCATATTTCGCTCTCGGTCGACGGCTGCTCGTCTTTTCAATAGTTCATAAAAAAAAATAAAATAAGACCTATTGTTGCGAACACTCGAATATTTCGGTACGAAAAATACACCGCAGCCGGCTCGAAACACACTACGTTTTTTCCTACAACACGATAAAACATAACAATAAACCCGTAATTGTAATCGATCGCCCAACCGTAGTAAAGTTTCGAATTAACGCTCTCGATTTCGTCGGATCGATACGGGCCGCCGCCGTTTTGTGTTATTGTTTTTTGTTTTTTTTTTTCCATTCGAATTTCTACCGAGGTGTTTACTGAGATATTTTAATTACTCGTTTTATTCGTCGGCTCGGGAACAAACGATATTCGAAACTATTATTCCGGCGGTGTCGTCCCCGTCTTTGTTCACTAAAAGATCGCGTGCACATTAAATTTGTAATTCGATTGAAAACTCGACGAGCCACTATGTCGCTTTCCAATCGTACAACTCGTGTGGGGAGCCTCTCTTTTTCAATAGGACCGCGAGGATTTATACCGCGACAATCACATCTACGTGTAATATGGCGTGCGAATCGAGTGTGTTTTTGGTTGGATCAACGCTTGAAAAATTGCGTTTCGACGATGACTTGTAGCGTGTTAAAATATTTCGTAGACAATGTATAATATGGCCCTCGAACAGCGTTAGCACATTATGCGTCGTATCGATTACAATGACCGATGTAGTTTACACATTATAAATACTAATACTTACGCTCTTCGAGACGATATACATCGATTATATTGAGCGATGACGTGGCGACAATTACGATATTAATATATTCATCGCGGTCGTCACGTTTTCGCGTAAAATCTGATAAAACCGTTTAACGATGATCTGAGAACGGTTTTTCGTCGTCGACGCAAAACAGCGGCGGCGGGTTGGTTTTATTAGCAGTCAGACATGGTAATTTTATCGCGGAGTCTTGTCCGATAAAAAGGAACGAACAGACTTCGCGCGCGGAAGACAGAGCGGAAGGATTATGGTGATAGTGATAGTATTGTACAGAGTCGTTTGAAGACCAGGATAGGATCCTCTGGAAACGGCGTGTGCAATAAACTCTTCGCGACGACTTCACGTTTACGGCCGGTTTTCGCGCGCGAATTCCCGCAAATCGAGTGCACCGGAGATTTGAGCTGCGAAGCTGGGTGACCATTGTTCTACGAGAATTACGCGTTACAATATTATAATGGCGTTGAAAACGCTCGATAAAAAAATTAAATTTTTAACAGCGTCGCGAAAAAATTTCCACTGCCAGTAACTATGAGTTGAGATTATTGAAATTTCAACAGCGAAAGAATTCAAAAAATGAATTTACTCATTTCAAGTAATTATTTACGTTTACATCGTAAAAAATTATTATATTCCGTATCGTTTTATTCGGAGATAATTCCACGCGCAACTCATCGAAGAACGTTTTGTTTTTCGGAAAGTATACATTTTTTCATAACGATCCTTTTTTTTTTTTGTTTTCCATAAATTATTAAAGTTCATTAAACGCTATAAATATTCTCGTAATTTTTAAAACATTTATTTTACCCGTAGGCGTGTGCGCAGACTCCAGTTTCGGGGTCGGCGCGAGATTAATTCGGCCCATTCTCCAAATTCGCAGTTAAATCCGGCCCAGTGCACGACGCAGCGTGGCGTAAAAGGCGTACAAGACGATAACGTTGAAAACCCATTTTGTTTTTAGATTTGTTGCCGATAAACGATAATAATTACAATCGTATTTCTCCATAAGTAGACAGGATTCGTTTAACACTGGTAAATTCTATAATCATAAAATATTCGACTGTAGAAGTAACCGAAAAAAATAAAAAAAAATTTGCATAAATCGTTTTATATGTATATCTACAACGGTCGTCGTTTGTGGAATTACAATTTGACCGAGGCCCGTTGTTTAATATTTAGCCCCCGAAAAAGTTCAGGGGCGGCATACGTACTGAGTACGTCGTACTCTGCTGCCACCGCGCGCATGATTTTACCATTGACTGGTATTTATTTTCGATTTTTTCGACAGTTTGTTCAAAATAGTGTTTTCACGAATCGTTTGTATATTTCTATTCGTTTCGGGAAATACGATCGTTTGAAAATTCGATAGTTGGAGACGCTTTTGTCGAGAACGCTTATATACGATAGTATCGGTACCCGATCTAATATTATAATTAAATAATAATCGAGTAACCGATAATGACCTGATAAAATTAATGATTGCGATGTATAGCGTGGTTACCACATAAACACTCACAACTATGGTCGTAAAAAAATCTCTCACTGAACTCCGATGACGCGCTATTTAACTGTTCGCCGACGGAAAATAAAAAAAACCTATTCTAAAACTCGTGAGAAATTATCAATTTCCAAATATTTTAGCATTAGGTCGCTATAAATCGAAACGCGACGAGCTTATTGAGTGTAGCCTGTGTATAAAAAAAATAATAGCTGTAAAATCGAGATGATTAAGAATTTGTTTTAATTTTTATATTAAATTATATTATATTATAATCGTGAATTTTTCAAGGATAAAATGTTTAGAAGTACGAAAAAGGGGAGAAAATTTAAAAATAAAACAATCAGTGTTCGGCGATAAACTATTCGCATTTAAAAAAACCGTCACGAACAGGTAGAAAATGATTTCGGACTAACCGAGAAGAATATACGTACGTCTGATCAAACATCGTTTACCTCGAAAAGTTCGGGCGAGGCGTCGTCGCGCGTCGCCCGGCTCTCGCCTCGCCCGCCGCGAAACCTTTATTGCTGCCGACGTCCGCGTTTGACCCTGCAAAAGAGCACGTCGATAAAATAGTTTTATTGCCACGATTCACTTTATATACCGGCTCCAAATCAAACATTGACTTAACGCATGTCGACACCAGCACTTTTGCTGCGTTATTATACGTGTCTAGAACTCGTCGTCCTCGCGTGTCCGTGGCGTATTTACAGGGACAGGGGAGGTCCTATCCCTCCGGCAGGTTTTCAAATTGTATTATACTCTACACCGAGTTTGAATGTATAAGTTTATTAGATTTATTCGAAAGAGAAAAAAAAACGAGACCGGTAAATTATATTTTAAATTCTCGCGGATCGATTGAGCAATTTTTTTCGTAATTTTCGTATTTATCGTATGCGCCCGTTGCTCGTTGCTCGTTGTCGGCTACGAATGTCGATTGACGTACACCGAGTACGTGGATTTTATTCTTGTTGACGTGACGGCGGATACGTCGTCGATGTCTGAACAGCTTTGGGGATCTGGACCAGGCGAGTTCGATACACCCACTGACACTAAAGGAAATTCAGACCTTTTTGACATTTGCTGTGGTCAAGAGCTTCGCTCGGTAGCCACGAGCGATCCTGAATGGTAAAAATATTGAAATCGTTCCGTTCATTTTACCGTTCAATTTTCGACGGGACTTTGTCGACATTTCGAAACTACTCGAATTTAAAATCGCGTGTCTATTGAAAATTTAAAATAAAATTATAAGAAAGCTTATTTCTTTTAACTCGCCAAGTCAATTTAAAAAAATGTAAGCTTAATATAAAATCAAACTTCTTTTTTCAACTTGTTTATAAGTTATTAATTAAAAAAGAACAAAAAAAAAAAACTTGACTTGGTTAAAAATCAATCACTTGTATTAATGCTTTACAAAGAACATAATAAAAAATCATGAGACAACAAAAAAAGTATTTTCTAATATTATTGTAAATCATAACAATTTTCTAGCATTTTTATTATCTAGATTGTCATAACTACCCGATCTATAAAATGTCGCATCTTCTCAATAAAAATTTGTTGAGTTTTAAAATCTGTATGTGATGGCATAATTATTATGCGTTATATCTGAGAAAAAAAAATTTACTCGATATGGTAATAGAACGAATTAATTTATTATAACGGCTTATCGTGGAAAAATTTGACTCATTACCTAAGTTAAAGTTTCTATAAGGAAAAAAAAAACTACTCGCTATGAGTAACTTAATTTTAACTTTTCAACTTGTTAATTGCCGACCTTAATATACATAATATATTATATCTTATAATAAATATGAGAATATACATTTTTTTTTATCGTATATCGCTTCGAGATTACACGAAATAGTAGTATGGATAAAAATATTTGAACTAAATTTTTTTCGCACGATTGATAAACTCGAACGAACCCGAAAATACCGATTCGAATTTCGACAACAGGACGATGATCACTATTGCGGCGTGAAAATGAAAAAAAAATTACGTGTCCGAAAAATAAACGCGAGTTTACATTCACAGAGGACAAACTCTTGTGGTACCGCCGAGTCTTTAAATACTATACGCTTACGTTTTTCAAAAAAAAAAATCAGAATTTGAATATATGCATAATTTAAGCGTGAAAAATGTGGCGAGCGTGCTTAAAAAATCACCACCCGCGCCTCGAACGACTCGTAGTCCTCGGGCTCCTCCGGTCGCGGTGACGTTTTCGCGCTTTGGCCGTGTCTCTTATTTCCGTCGTCGCGGAACTGCTATTATTTTATTCGCTTTGACCGGACGTACATTACGTACGGCAGTCTGCTTTGAAGTATAAACCTTCGAATTCTTCGCGATATTCGATATGTGCCCTTTTGACCCGACGACGCGGCGCATCGCACACACCCCCCCCCCCATCCTTCTCCCCCACCTACTTCAATCACGGTTTCGAGTCCGATCGAATTCACTGCGCGCGCGAGATCTCGAGCTTTTCATTTCTTTACGCCATCCGCTCGATCCCGCCGACCCGCCTTTGAACGCACGTCGGAAATCTGCAGTGCTCCTTTCAAGACGGCCACTGTCGTCTCGTCCCGAGACCGCGGTAAGTCGTCCTTTCTTTCTCCCCCCCCCCGTCCGTTGCGGCGCCAACGTGAAAGGCGGCCGCCCCATATGACACATAACTAACCTACTTCGATTTGACTCTCTCCCGTAACGGTCCCCGTACACCGTGTCCCTTGCAGATTATCATTACGTCTTATCGACGCACGATTCTTATTTATTGCTCGTTTTACATTCTACGACGACGACGACGACGAGCCCCTACGCTTTATATTCGAATAACAAATGCGTCTTTTTCTCTCTCTCCTTGTTATATTGTTCGTCGCGCGAGCACTCGTCTGCGTGGGCGAGCGCACAAATATTTCCAGAGCAAAACAAAGGTCGCCCGAAAACGAACAACTCCGATTCGATACGTTTAAAACGTCGTCGATTGGTGTGACATTTCGTCTTCCGCGAGTTGTTTTGAACTATGACGATTTCCTTTATTAAATCAAATCGACACCACCGACACGGTGTTTTCTACACTCAGTCGTAGACGCGAGTCAGAAATAGTTACGCGGACGCGATAAAAGCGTATGCTCGTACGTATGGCCGTTTTTGATTAGTTTTGATCACATCGTTTGAACATTGCGTACAACTTAAATGTGGCTAGAAAGTTTGCGTCGGTTAATAATTAGAAAATTGATAAACGACAGCCACACTGGCCGGCGCGGCGGTCGACTTCCGAACGGACCGTCGAGTGCGTGGGGCGGCAACGGTCGAGCGATCTCAACTCGACGCTCGTTAAATCTAACGCCGAATTTTAAATATTAAATTGTAACGGCCGCCGCGGTTCAAGCTCTATAGTTGCGCCACCGGCCCCCGGACTTGCCGCGGCGGTCGTGCGGCGTCTACGCGACACATGTGATCGCATTATTCTTAGAACTTTCGCACCATACGCGAATATGCACTATACGCTATGGGCCACACGATACACGCGTGACTGTACTTTTAACTTTCGCACCGCGTACGCGAATACGCTCCATACGATATAGTCCGCGGGACACGCGTGACTATGTTAAGAATAACTTTCGCATTAAACGCGCGAAACCGTGCGCGTTCCGCGGCGGGTCGTAAAATCACGGTTTCCGAGTTGTATGGTTAACGATCGGAGTTCGGGACCCGAGCATTTCGAAGCGTTGAAATTGGCGCTCGAAAGAAATATTTATCATTAGCGCTAAAAAAAAAAAATCATTCAAATAAGCAAAAGATGCAACTTTGAAAGTATTGACTTCCTCTCGTTCGTTTCCGCCGAGAAAGAAAAAAACAGGGAGATTTTCTTTTCGAATTTAAAATTATCATAGGTGGTATGTTTTGTACTCGAACCGAGAACATTATTTTGCTAATTCATTACAAAACGTATTAAACTATTAACGCGGAGAATGAATAACTTTTTAGAAAACGAATTAAAAATAACAAAAAAATTGTAACAAAATGGGGAAAAAAGTTACAATTTTTAATTTTCATAACAACCCGAAACTTCTGAACTCGATAAACTTTTCTGGAAATTTTTCAACTTCCAACTTTTATGTTTCCTAAACAATAAAAATGCAAAATATGTGAAAAAAATAACTAGTGAAAAGCATTTTGTCTTCAAACCGTCGAAATAAGCAATGGTGAAGACTTTCAAATTTTCATGTTTGAAATCGTTGTAACGCGACATAAATATTTACATAGCACTCAGCTAGAATTAAATGTCAAACCAAAATAAAAAAAAAAAGAAAAAAAGCAAACGCTTCGAGTCGTCCCGAACCCCGGACCAAGATTAATGACGATAGGTCAAGAGAGACGACTTTTTTTTTTTTTGATCCACGTCCCCGAAATATTTATTTATCTCGATATGTGTGTGATTGCGTAGACACGTGTGTTTTGAGTTTTTGTGCGTGTACGTTAGGGTCGTCCTTATGTTAGTGATTTTTTTCAGTTATTCCTCCTTAAATAAGTTCGATTACTCAAAAAACCAAAAGTCTCAGGCAAATTCATTGATTCTAACCCGCGCCGCAAAAGCTCGAAATTTACGAAAATAGAAAATTTTCAATTTTTTTAAAAATATTTTCAGACATAATACTCTGGAAAAATAAATGTCACGAAAAATTTGTCAAAGACTGAATGATAGAAAACTAAATTTCAACAATAATTTCTTTCGAATATATGTTATATATGTTTGCTGATAATTTACTTTTTGAAATATTCGATCGGAAAGGTGCAGGTACACTGTGCGCGTGCGAACGTTAAATAACTATTTATTTTCCCGAGATTGCGGTGGGACACTAGTCGTACGTACGGTCGGAGTTCCATTCGAGAATCGTGGCGACGAGGTAATAATAGACACAGACTGACAGAGACGAAAACGTTAGGGGTATTCGCGTGTGGCCGACGAAGCGTTAAAATTCGAGGGGAAAAAAATTAACAATTATCACGGATTATTATTTTCATCGGAACCATCGACGTGACCGATCGTTTCGTCTACCTCATAAAATATGATATGTGAAATAATAATATTTACAAAACGAAAAAAACCAAACTCGTAACTGTCTATTTCAGCGGTCGTCATTTATAATAATAATATAATATATTGTAATGCGTACGCGTTTAAAAAGCAAAAAAAAAAAAGAAGAAAAAATCAATAACAGAGGAAATGTTTAAAATAATATTATATTATTAAATCGTATTTTTTTTAAATTTAAATTTTTTTCTTCTTCTTTCATTATTACCGACGGACTTATTTGTTTACACAATTCTTGTCGAAATCTTTTTATCTTTTACTTGTTAAATATTTGCACCCGTCGATGATGTCGGCAAACGTCTATTAATCATGCTTGACAGTTTTCGCACGCACGCCCTCTCCTCCTTCCCCCCCCCCCGGTACAATGTATTACATCCATTGTCATTTCCATCCTTCCGATCCGATAACCATTTAACCGCTATCTAATTAAGTCCGGACGCGTTGTATTTTCTAAGATTCGCCTACCGGCGTGTTTTTGAATAATTAAATTATAACAATCGATTGTACAGTAATAACAGTTCGTTTCGAAGCGGAACGCGAATCGGAAATCAAATTCGTGCGCTCTAACGATAGTCATTATACCATGATAATGTTCGTTATTATTATTATTATTATTTTTGTTTTCAATTAATATAACTAGAACCCTTTGGTTAAGTTGAAGCTATTTAGTTTTTTTTTTTGTAATTCAAATTGTATTTTACATCGAGTGTTAGAAATGTTTACATACGACTAGTCGTTGACTTTCAACGACTTTTTAAAATTTTTAAAATAATAATTATTGATTATGACGTAATGACAACATAGCGTCGATAAAAAATCGAATGGCGATGAAAATATTTACATTTTTATGAACTTTAAAAATTGTTTAAAAACTAATGACGTGACCTCATTAAAAGTTTTAAATACTGAAATTTTTCTAAAAATTTTACATTTATAAGACTGCTATTTCGATATACATTTTTTTTTTTTAATCCGAATAAAATTGTACATTTTCATTTCGAGTGTTCATTATGGTTAAAATCTATTTGAATATATTATATTTGATACACGGCGCAGAAACGTAACGATTTTTAAAAAAAAATACTTTAAAATGCAACAAGACGGATCTCCGTGGGGCATATCGCATAATATCGCGTACAAATTATACGTTCGTGTTTTGTTATCGAAAACATTTTTATTGAAATAAACAAAACAATATTATGATACATGTACGATGACTAGCTAGATATCGACAATCGATTCGCTACATCTGACGGATGACAAACTCGACATCGACCTTATTGAAACCTGCCTCGAAGAAAGGCATCTCGTGGCAGCCGTTATCGGCGTTTTTACACGCCCGCGCAGTATCCGGCCAATAAGTTTTGAAAATTTTTAACCATTCGAAAGATAATCAAATGCTCACTTATTCATCAACTCTAATGCGACTTGACGCTATTTCTTTATCGATACCGTCAAATACCAAGTGTTTACTGTGCGCGTGTTTACTGACATTTAATATTTAATTTCAACAATAAAACTACGTATTTTTTTATTTTTTCATTTACAAGCTATTTCCTTCGCGTGTCGCCTGCAGTAAGCTATCCACGAACCACTGGCAAAGAACCGCCGCCGTACGGTGTGTACGGGTGTGGCCACGTGTCGTAGCCAAAATTTTTTTTCCACGGAGCCTTAAAAACGTATTTTTTAATTTTTGTTTTACGCGGCGCTCGCACACGATGTACTACACGACGACGTACGATTTCGTCTGACGATGATTAATAATCATTGCTTATTATTTTAAAATTAAAATATCGCATTGATCGGAACCGGCACAAAAGTTTTTTTTTCCATACGAAGCGCCTAACCGTTATTTGTCACGGCTTAAAACAGTACGATCTATCTGTGTTTATCACCGAGCAGATTTATAATATACACTCGATCTTAACCGGTACGTCGTCGGTGTCTCTACGGGCAAAACCATACGGTATATTATTATCTGTTTTCGTTTAAAATTTTTACCAATTTATCTGACGTCTCGGGTGTTTGGGGAGGACTTCGGCACACACGGCGCTCGCCGGCACTGGGCGTGGCCATATGCTCGTACGCGTACGGCGGATGTTAACAACAGTGAGTTGTAACTCGGCGCAAAATAAATACGCGAGACGTCCGTAACGATCTATTATCATCTCTCAGACAACAACGTCGGCGGTACCTAATAATAATAACAATAATTGAAAACGGGCAAAACTCCGGCACGATGGAAAACGAGGAGATCGTTATGATAATATTTTCACACGACGCCGCCGCGGCCGGTAGATTGTCGGGGATCGAAAATATCTCGCGCCGGTAAATCCCCAAAGGAGGAAACCGCGGCGGCGGCCTCGCCCTGCAGAAAACGCGCTCCCGCGGCGCCCTCGAACTCGACTGCAGCTTGTCGTCATAACAATATCCGATGTTTTAGGAAGTTCACTTGAAAAAAATAAAAAAAAACGAAAAAAAACGTCTATCTCATTCACGTTCACGCGTTTTTCAAAGAAACACGTTCGCGTTTGTCTTGATTGTATAAAAAAAAAAAAAAAAAAACGATTTCGCTCTCCGCAGTAGCATAATCGGGACGAATATTTTATTTTTTTTTTCAACACCGGGAATACAAATCGGACACAGATGTGCATGCGAAAAACGAATACGAAAAATAAGTACTGTTCAAATAAGTTTTTCAAATTGTTTACATAATAATAAAATATTCATCGCGAAACTGGGAAAATATTACTAAAGACGAATTCGATTCGAACATATTCCTGAAAACAATTCGAGTTCTCTAGAACGTATTGAAGTCGGGCTCGAGTTTCTGGAACGAGCGCACGCGATTACGTACGATAATGACGTGACGTCGTCGTCGGGTATTGAAAAATAATACTTGTTCGGAGCAGCGGCCCCGCGACGGGAAGAGTGTTGAGGGGGTGGGGGGGGTTTACAGGACATCGAGGGGCGGGGGGGGGCGGTAGAGTTGTCGGGCACGGGGGAGGTAATTTGGGAAAAGACGATAACTGAAAGTAAAGGGCGTTCACATGCATAAAATAATATCCTCGCGCAAAAACGCGCGCCGCGCCGGCAACGACGACGGCAGTCACACCCGGGTCAAAGCGGTTCGATCGATCGTCTACCCGTCCGCCGCCGCTGTATTCGTACGTACTTTGCGCCGGGGAGCCACCCGCCGCGGCCGACGACTTCAACGCCCCGCTCGACCTAACCTCTCTCTCTCTCCTCTCTTACTCTCCTCTCTTTCTCTCTCCTCTCTTTCTCTATCTCTCTCTCCTCTCTTTCTCTCTCTCCTCTCTCTCTCTCTCCGTCACGTCCCGTACGCCGCGCGTTCGCCTCTACGCGCTATCAGTCCCTTAACCGCCGCGTGCGACCCCTTCGCCGCCACCCTACGGCTCATCTGCAGCCTCGGGGGCGGACTGACCCGGGGTGGTGCCAAAGTCGCATCGCGCGCCCCGGGCCCTCGTCCTTATTTATTTTCCGGGCCCTTACTTTCGGTTCCCGGAAAAACGAAAAACAAAAACGAAAAAAAAAAAAAAACAAAAAAAAAAAAAGACTGAAAACATTGTACTACTATGGTTGGCGTACACGCGGGAAGGGAAGGTCAAGTCCGGATTAAGCGAGGGTCGGGGCAATGCATGACGGGCTACGAGATTTGACGCTTCTTTTTTTTTTTCCTCGGAGGCCTCCGATGATTATATCACGAAATTCTTCTGTATGCGGCAACCATGGTCGAATTATGATTTATTGAAAACCGAAAAAATGTACGCGCACTTTGAAAAAAAAAATCAAAACAATTGTCGATATTTAATAATCAATAACTTTTTCGATGGCTCCGAAAATACTTGGGTAAAAAATGTAGGATCGAGACCACGCTGTTTTCAATCTTGATACGTTTGGTTTGAAAATAGAAAAAACGAATTGATACATAGTTATAATAATCTATTTGTTTCTGATCATTGGTTATTCATACCAATACATTTGGACCGTGGTTTGACAGTTCTATTCCTGACTATTCCTCGTGCATATAAATACATAAATTTCAGATGTAGATTGAAAAAATAATAATACACGAGTTTGATCGATGGGCGGAAATAATGGTTAAGATTTTAAGGAAAACGGAGAGCTTACAGAATATTAAATATTAGATTACAAGATTATATAACAATTTAAAAAAAAAAAAACTACACTGAAAATAAAATTTGATGACCCTGCAGCTGTGTCTATTCCAACAAAAGACTTTTCGTTTTTAGTATATAAAATATGTACGAACACGAAATACGTAACAAAGATGAGAAAATAAATGCACCCCTTATAAATTTTTCACCCCGGGTCGAAAGTTGTCAGTCCGTCGGAGCTCTCGGTTCTGTGAACCGAAAAAATAACCGGTCGAGTGCGTGTCGTACTTGGATAGTGCGCGCATGAACTTGAGAGGGCAGGGGTCCGACGATTCCATTGCGTGCACTAAGAGTAGCGAGGCATAATCGCCGGCGTATTTATTTTAAGGTGCGCGACAGGGAATGGTTGATCCTCGGACGGCAAACTCCAAAGGGAATTGAATGTGTTAATACTTTTAAATCCGTTGTTAACAAAAACCGTCTAAATGACTCGACTGTTTAGAATATTATGTAAAATCGGAAACCCATTTTGCCGTTTGGTTACAAAAGCGAAAAAAAAATCGCAAAACTACCGGCGGCGAGAGTAGGCGCGGCAACAAATCTCGCAGTTAAAAAGCCCCAAAGAAGTTATTATTATTATAATTATTATAAATACTACGCCGTTGCGTACTTAGTAGCGGGTCGTTTGAGAAGGGAGGGAATTAAAAAAAAAATTACCTTTTTACTTATCGACCCTTGAACTCGGAGTTAATTGCTTTCCTGCATTACGTCTTTTTTTTTTTTCTTTTTTTTTATAATATTACCAATCGAACCGATGACGAGTATATCGTTTAATACTTTTCTATCGTGTAAAGAATGATTAATCGTTTCGTGAAGTGCCGTCTGTCCGACGCGTTTTTCCCATAACTCATATATACATTTAAGAGCGATTTGTATTATGTAAAATTCTAGTACTGACAAACGTGTCGAGTGTTTACCTTAAAGTAATATTAATATAATCGTATGGACTACGATAACAGAGTATCGGAATCGGGTTAAATAAACTCAGTCCAGAAGGACGGGGAAGCGATTATCAGGACTAAGAGTTCCAGAGACCTGCGATAGCAATCTAAATAAAGCTCCTTGACGGTAAATTAATTTGGAAAATACTTTTCCAGGAGGTGGAAATTTTTTTATTTACTCGGCATATTTTGCCTTTACGAATGAAAAATTACACGTCTACAGCTCGAGATAGAGAAACATATTTATATAAATCAAACGAATAAGCTATGATTATAATTTTTATACATCGTAATACATATTTTAAACTCGCATCGCTACGCGGTGACGAACTTTCTTTATCGAGCTAAACTGCGGTGTTTTTATTTTTTTTTCGCGAGAGTTACAATGAGTCTTTTCGGTCTTTTCCCACATCATTTCAATACTTGACGAAGGGTGGGTACGATAAAACAGGGACCGAGTAAAAGCGGCGGCGAGAAGACGGGGAGAGAAAAAGAGAGAGGGCGAGATAACACGGGTTTATGGAACAACGAGTATAATAGGTACGGTACATGGGTTATGGCCTATAGATACCCGTATTGTTTTTTGAAATCTGACGGTTTGTTATCGTCATGTTTTATACTTCGGAACCGTGACGCGAAATTCAACCAAGTCCAACTATGGAAATTAAATAATAAACAAATCACAAATTTAATAAATCAAATATAATAAGACTCCGCGCGGTATATCGCAAACTCGGTGAATTACGTGAGAAAAACTTAGTTGAATAAATTATAATTTATAATGATTTTTATTTTCAAATAACAAATATAGACGATGTTCGTGTCGATTCTGTTCGGTTTCTGAAATTATTTTTATAATTACTTTGTACCTTTACTTTTATCTTTTATTTTTACGTAAGAAAAAAAAAACAAAAACGAGACGCGCCGAAGAAAAAACTATCGATATCGGATGCGATTAAAAAAACGTCAGTCGACACGGCCCGTCCCTATAAACTATGTCGTCGACGTCGATAAAACACAGTGCCGTTGATAGAGTGTACGTCACACGTTTCGAGAGTATAATATTATATAATATGTCATACCCGTTAAAAAAGAAAACGCAAATTTTAAATTCCATCAAATTACCCGTACAAAGTAAAGTACAATATATACGTTTAATTATAAACGATTAAATAAGGCAGGTACGTTTCGAATCACGTTCTCGTTCTGTTATTATTATTATTATTATTCCGGTAGGTTGATTTCGTTTTATTCTTTTTTTCTTTTTTTTTCTACGGTTGTTATTGTTGTATAATATTTTAATGACATTTATTTATTCCGTAAGCGAGATGTTCGGGGAATTTACAGTATTACTAAGAAGCATTACGAACGCTCGATATTCGTTTGATATTCGAATAATAATTTGAACGGGCGCCAGCTCTGTTGAAATATAACTACTAACCTAAGCGCTTTTACTCGCATTGTAATTAGCTGTTTTTTTTTTCCTTTCAAAAAACGCGAATTTATTTCTCCGCGATTCAATAATATGTTTTCCAACGACGCGTGGAAAAACTCAAAGGGCCGATAACACGCGCGTATCGGTAGGTAAACAATTTTAATACTTTTCAGACTCGCGATTGTCGATTCACACGGACGCGTCGACACGACGTTTAAAGAATATTTGTCGGTAACTACAACACGGGGGGGGGGCTGGCTTATAGGTCTAGTGGAAAACAAACACTCGTTTATAGGAAATATAATATTTGCGATGGTATTTTTTCATTAGTACACCACACGTTATCGTTGAGAAACGCGTGCGTTTGAATACATTTGTGTGAATACATTTGTATTTCATACATGTGTATGAATATATTTATTATATATACGAGCTGTTGAATCGTTATTCTTTATCACAGTGAAATATTAATTTTTTCGAAACTTTTTTTTCTTTCTGAGAGCTATTAATAATTACGTCATAATGCGTTGATTGTTCGTAAATTTAAACCGGTGTACGCCGATCAATTATTCATCAAGCCGAAAACTACAACGGCACACAGCAGTAGGTCCATTACCACTGATTTGAGTTTGTAAATCACCTGTTATCAACATCATGGGGGAGGGGGGGGTGAGAAAGGATCACTGCAAGAAGGAACGGAAAATTATTTGAATTCCTTTAGGAGTAGTTCGGTTTCGTTGAAAGAAATAAAATGTTATACTTCGGACTTCTCCGACAATCAACGCGGTCAAAAGATGACTTCGTTAAAAAATACATATATATAAAGATATGGCTTAAAATACATAGAGGAAAAATTCAAAAAAAGTACCTAATCAATTTTATAACAAAAAATATTATATAAAACAAAACGTTGTGCTCGAAGAGCTTTACTTTGGACGTCTTAAAAAAAAAATTAAATTCTATAGTTATCTATAGTTATAACAATTTATGGGTGGAAAAAATCGATTTTATAGAAAGCCAAACGCGTTTCGTGCTGACCGTGTTATAACACCTACAATATATTTCCATAAATTTATTATTTTGTGACATAAATATATTAAATATTTGCAAACGGCGCGGCGTTTGCAAAAATATAACTATGACGTCCGTCACGGCCGGATTCATAATGACAATCGAACTCGGATGTTTATTATTATTAAAACCAAACCGTTGGTAAAGTTTAATTGAAAAAACTTCAACGCGACAACAGTGAGAAAAATACCAAATAATTCGGACGGCGATATCCGACGACGATTCGACCGAGACCGTAAGGGCAATGACTTTTCTAGCCGACGACGACGGTTTTCGTCCGAATTGATTTTACCTCGCCGCCGTGTCGCTAGTTAGTAGACGGTACGAAAATAAGAAGAAAAAAAACCGGACCCATTTTGTTTGTTTATAAGAACTTTGAACTCGACCCTTAGGTAATGTGTACCGTTGTCTTGGCATGTTACAATATCAACCGGATTCGTTTTGTATGTTTGTTTAAACTTTAAACACGGATGCATCGATTTTCATCGTCGCAAACGACCAATCGTGTGATGGCGATTATTATTTTCCGAATTTCGTATCGTTTGGTTTTGGAAAGTAATGTAAACGATGTTGTTGGATAATAATAATAGTAATATAATGTATACCGGTTATATATTTTTTATCGGACAGAAACGAATGAAGTTATGATAATCGAGTTTTTGGAAAAATCAATGATAATTTGGTTTTTTTTTTTATCAATCGAAGTAAAACAAAGACTGAATAATAGGTATATCGTCGAGAATAATATTTCCCGTTTAAAGATGTGATATTATATTTTCGAATAAGACGCATTGAAATACTCGAATGCCAATACTTCGGGTTTCCTAATTTAATTTAAACTCGAAAAAAAAAACCCTAACGTGTAATCACTTATCATTTTTAAGCTATAATATCGAAAGATAAAAGCGTATAAATTTATAATTTTATATGTATTTATTTTATTTAATAGAAAAACGATTCGATTCTAGTGTGTATTTGTGTATGTGTAATCGTTCGAGTGGAATTAACTAATATTTATTTATTTTTTATAACAGAGCTACAATTTATATATATATATTACAAAGTATGAAATGTTTTTATAAGTACAATTTATAATAACAGGATGTGACAGGTTTAATGAATTAATGTACCTATATAAAGCGTAAAACCAAAAATAATTACTCTGATTCACTGACTTAATTAAACTTCAATAAATATAAATAATTATTACGACGATATTCTATTAACATTTTTCATTATAAAATATTCGCATTATACCTATTACTTGAAATTGAATTATTTTACGAAACGAATTTACATTTATTTTAATATTTATCGAAAAAAAAAAACAACTTGATCTGTGTTTACAGCGTTAAAACATTAAATTACAGTTAAATGTCAACTTATAAACGTAGGTATAAATAATTAACAGTATTTTTATAGAGAGTTAAATATCGATTTTGAAAGATTTATACGTTTGGTTAGAAAAATTACATTTACGATGATAAAATATTTACAAGACAATAGAGTAAAAAAATGTTGATCTTCATTTGAAATTTGCACAGATTCTCTTTAGTATTATATCAATATTGATATACGAACGATTGAACAAATACGAACGACCGTCTATTAACAATCGATCTCGATTATTATTCAAACTGAGTTTTGTCAATCAATCTCCGTTTCAGTTGAATCTAAACTTTTGGTTTTTAAAACCAATAGGTTTTGCGTCTCCGAGTCCGCTTTTCGAAATTTATGATTAAAAAATATCCAACGTCGTCGTACGGACTGCGATATAGACAGCACTTGCCGTTTCCTACCGATTCGTATAGAAACGAAATCATAAGGACGTCGCGACGGAATTTATTTCTGTTGTTTTATTTTCGCGGGTTATAGTATTCGGGATTTATACAACGTAAATTACTGCGTAAAGCTCGAATTAGAGGTTCCGGAAAACGTGCTCCGCCCTGGCCAGCCCTTAATAGCTACAAGTTATGTCACTGTAAAATATTCTAAACGATCGTTCTAGTACACGTTAACGTTCTCGAGACGAATTCGTATTAGCACGCGTTAAACAAACGAGCTAAACGACGTTTAGAATAATAAGTAGGTATAAAATTATATCAGATAATTCGGCGTGCTCGTTTTGATGATTAACACTGCGGTGGGAAACGGTGCGATTTCTTTCGGTTAATTATAAAAGTGGAGTTTGTTTTTTTTTTTTCTGTCTGTCTTCGTAAGCGTTTAAACATAATATTATAACGAACACGCAGTGAACAGACATCCGTCGACGCGAACAGCGGACTTTGACCCTTTATAATTTTACCTAGTCGATCGAGTCTTGTTTTCTCCCGTCAAAAATAAATTTAAAAGTTTTGATTTATGATTTGAATTCGTAATTTCAATATACGTCGCATATCTCGAACTTTTCAAATGTGTACAGGTGCACGATGAATAATCGGTTAAGTTACATGCGAATGTTCTTTTAGCGCTGTTGACGACGAGTCAAATGTTTCGAGTCGTAAATGGTTTTTTCACTATCGTCTACGCTGCACACCGCGAGAGACACGACGATGTATAAATAAGGATGTAGGTGAGTTATTGTATTTGATTGAGTTCAAAAACGTCTACTCAGACATGAAAATGTGTATTTGGGCCGTGCGAGGAGCGTAGCATCTCGAGCACGTCGAATTATTCGAGCTATTCGCGTCTGTGTAGTAGTTTATTAATATTATGTTTGCTATTAAAACGTTATTATTATTGCGATCCAAACGCGCCGATTTGAAGCTGCCGCCACGAGTGGAGAGACGTGTTTGAAAACTCCATACTAGTATACGTGTATAGTTTATCTTGTCGAGTGTTCGTTTCGTCGTCGGATTAAAAGAAGCGCATATCAACTAGAAATCGAAAAACTTCATATAACACCAGTTGAAAATATTGCGAGTAGTTATTTTTTATTTTTTTTATACGTTCCACTCTATAGTTAAAACGATCGTAAAATCGTGCGTGAAACGTGAGTAATTATACATCTATAACGTATGAATACGTCGTGATTTGATAACGTCTTCACTCGAGATTTGACAAAGCGCATAAAAGTCGGATCGGAGACGATAGAATAAAAATTCAAAATAGTGCACCGAGTGATGTGTTATTGTTGTAAACATACAGCATTTTTGGCGTGATGGTCTTAACGCGAACGGACTATAGCTTTATGAAAACGCGAGTAGTTTCTTATTAGAAATATTGTTTACGAGATACAATTATTGTACATTTATTTTTTGAATAATCGTAGTACTTTCGTCCTTTTTATTTGCTCGCGAAAATAGTATCGACTTTGCGTTTTTCAACGGTAACCCAAAACGATTCCAGCTGTATGTTATAATACGTATCTCAAAACAGCCACGTTTCTTAACGATTTCGACGCCCGTAAATCTCTAAATCGTCAGAAAAACGGTTAATCGATCACGATTAAACTCCGGACGGGAGAAGAGTTTTATCTCAGAATGAGATTGCAAGCACTTTCTACACGTCTCTCGTATTTTCGTGCAAGTAGCCCGAATCGCGTCGAAAGAATCACTCCTATACATAAAACTATAAGAACGAATAATATAATATCCAAATTGAAAACATCATCATCGTATTATTATTACAAAATTACCTAAACGTGTTATTATTTCGTATCTTTTATCACTCGTATTTAGTAAGTGTTCGAATAATTATCAAAGGTATTTCGTATTGGATGACCTTTTCGGGGCGATTTTGTACAAGTACGCGATATAACGTTAGTATAATAGTGTATAGCGCCGATAATTGACAAACTCGTTACTGCAGGGAAATAATAAAAACAAAACGTTAAATAACAAAGCCCGACTCGGATACTGTTACGATCGTGTTATGACTACACTGCTATAAACGTTGGCGGTTTCGATATTTGAAAAACGGCAGACGAGAGAATATTCAACGGAATAAACTCGATAGTGGTCGAGCATCTCGCGTCTCTCCGAAACGCGTAGTCGGCGTCCGAACAACAATGATCTTTTAGAGTTTCTCGCGTCCCGGCGGCGACAGTGTTTATTCGGTTTTTTTTCTGCGTTTTTTCGGCTCGTTCGGCCCGGCTGTCTCGGTCATATCTCGCCCGTTATCGTGTACGACGTGAATAATAACTGGGCGCAGCGGCGGCTTCCGCGGAAAGTGCGTGCCCGAGCTCGCGCGGCTCTCTGCGACAATCGCGCGCGCGAGAGAGACCGTCGTCGTCGTCTCTCCACTCAGGCCGGTCTCGGCCACGCGCGCGTTTTGAAATCAATACCGCCGCCGAGTCCGCCGCATAGTTGTCCGCCCCCTCCCCCTAGTCCCGCGCGCATACTACACGCGGCTTTCGTGTTCCTCGTCGTCGTCGTCGCTCGTCGTTTCGCAATTACTCTGTCCCGTAGAAGAAGAAAAAAAAACACACACACACACACCGAACCCTTCGAAATTTTCTTCCAGATTATCGTCTCGTCTCCCCCCGACCAGTAAATACCGACGGCGCGGGTGGCGTTGCACTTTGAACTAAAATATCGAAGCAGGCGAGGGGAGGGGGAGCTAAAACCATCTAGGCCGGTTGACCCGGACGACTCCTTCCAAACTACCGTTCTTAACGCGTAATACGACAATCGTATCGCCGAGACGCCGTAGACGGGTTTAATAAAATCTTGTAATTCGTAATTATGATTGTGAAAAAACTCGTTTCCATACGAGTATTCTCTTCGACGCGAATATTAGACGACGTTTTCTTGCTTGGACGCGACCGATTTATCGTGCGCTGTAAAAAAAAAAAAGGAAAATAATCGTTTATTTCTGAACTCTTCGATAAGTAGTCGACATTTTCAATAAAAAATACATTTAACGAAACTATCCTCGAATCGACCCGTTGGAATTGGCGGTTACGATTGGAGAATCGGGGTCGTTATTAGCGCCCCTCCCCGTATACGTGTACTTATGACCAAAGGGGTACAGCGTGGCGTGTTAAACATTTCCAAACGGAGGAGAGGCGATAAGAATTTCAGCGAAGTTAAACTTTTACAATAAAATATTAATTTGTCGCGCCTAAACGAAAACAAATAATGAACGAAAATATTATACCTGATGATAGATATTATTACATTGTTCGGTTCGACCGAATTCGGGTGTATAAAGTTATCTCGAGGTAATAATAATTATATTGATTCCTTTTTAGTATGGTTCTTCCTGTACATATACGAGTATGTGCTGTTGTAAATACGCGACGACGACTTTTCAAATAATATTTATTCACGTTTTTGGGTGGAGACAAACGGTATATTATACGGTTTTGTAAGAACGGGAAAAACTGAAAACGGATCGCGTCGTTTTGATGATTTGGATGATTCATTTTGGTATTTTCGACTGGATCCGTGGTGCGAGAACGTTTTTTATGCCAAAACAAACGGGAAAAAATCCACCAATTACGCGTGGAAAACCGTCCTGCAGGGATGGATCGCAATCGCTTCGGTATACTTTATATTTTTATTTCGTTGTACTTTCTCCCACAAACATTTTCGCGCAAACTACTATAGCGCGAGACGTCATAGCACATGCGTGTATTATCGTCGCGCACACACATACGACTCTCGAACTCTCGCCGCCCACTCGTGTCGGCCAAACCGATAAGTCTGCGGACGAACGCACCAACGACGTGCGAGGAGTTTCTTAAACATTATCGCCTCTCCGGAGTCGGAGTGACTTAAAAATACATTAGCGTGACGATATGAAAAAGACATTAGGGTCGAACCTTCCTGTTTCACCAAATCCCAAAGCCCATAATACGCGCGTATACCACACCACATATTATTATTATTATTATTATTATTGAATAGTATATAATAACGCGCACGGGCGATACGGATAACTACACGTCGTATAAATACCAGTGGCGTAAATATCTACAACACGTTTCATAAACACATTATCTTCTTTTAACCCCCTCCCGTTCCGAAATCGTAATATAATAGTCTTACAATACTATTATATATTATAATGTTCGTTCTCGGATCGTCGTATCGAACCATCCGAGATTTTTATGTTAACGGTTTGAAAATATCAACGATAATAGAAATCGTCAAACGACGGGAAGTTTAGAATCATTTAACCGTCGCGTGTAACGGCAAAAAACCTATATTATTATAGGGCGTGTCGAAATAATTTCAAATTAAATTTCGTTATCGCGTCGACACGAACGTCTGCTAGTACACAAGTCGAATTCCAAACGAATTAAAAGTGATCGATTCGTATTATTAAATACGACGACGATCAAAATTATTATCATCAATACGATTGTTAATTTATTGTAAATAATTACGCGCGATTATACTTTGGTAGGCAATCGTCTCGGTTTCCTCTTGTAAATATTGTTTCGATCGACGACTACCGTTGTGTTGGTGACGTTTTCTCTCGTGTATGTTTTCCATTCGAAACATCGAGATTGGGGCTGTGGGGGATCAAGTTCCACAGGATAAGCGTTTATGTTAACTTGTTTTTCTCCGATCGAACTTTAAATCTTCAGGCGTCCCTGGAACGACACGATTAAAGTACCTACTTAGAGTTTCGATTGTTAAAAGTAAAAAATAAAAACTATCGTCTATTTAATTACGCGTGGTGTTGTCTGATAAAGGTGTGAATAAATAATCGTGATAATACAACACATTGTAAAACGACACGATGTCAGAATGTTTAAAAGTCGATTTGGTAACAAAGTAAAACGGAAAAAGGTCGGTCGCGGTACCGAATTCTGTAGGATACGGACAAAACGAGTGTCGAGCTCTCGTCCCGCGCCTATCCTCCAATGGTAGGATACGGATTTATAAATGCACGAAAAAAAAAACCTTTAGAATATGCTTAAAAAACAACAAAAAATTATACCATGTAACGAAATATGCATTTGTTTTTTAATACGCATTTAAAAATGCACTAAAAAATTTACAAGCATGCATTGATCAATGAGCAAAAAAGTTTTACAAAGTTACCAACAGCACTTTAAAAATTCCATAAATTATTATAATTAGCTCGTTGTTTTTTCATCTATAACATTCTTATCGAATAATGACGACTTATTCGACCCTGATAATTATTATGTGAACCGTCAGTTTTACTTTGCTATAGCAAATATAGTCTTCGCTTGAAAACATAATTTGACATCGTAATGTTATTGAAAATGCAAACTGAAAATAAAATAATGCACTACAAAATCACAAGGACACATAAAACGTATACCAACAAAAAATCATGTAAAATAAAACAAATATTGTTTTAACAAAAACAATCTAAATTGTGCGTATTTTTCATCCAAATAGTTTGTTTTAATAATAACGCAATTATTGTTATGTGTGCGTTTAAATTTAAATCCATTTCCTAATTATCATTGCATTATGTTTCGAACCAACAGTAATTATTATTCATTGTCGTCGAAAAATGATTTGACGAGCACAGCAACGCACCGACGATTTTGCACGCCACTTTTGTTTTTTTAATTAATGTGTTTCTGCCGTGCAAATCGAACGAAGGTCTGTGTAAACTATTACGAATGTTCAAGCGAAAATTGATTGGCTATGCGTATGAAAAGTTTTCGTGCGCGTTTCAACGGTGACCGGTGTTTGTTTAAAAACGAAAAAAATCAAAATCGCTTAAACCCCGTTCCTGTGATAATAATTTTGTGAAATCCACGGCTCTTTCACTCACTCACTCGAAAAACCTAAACGATAAACAATAATATTCGAACGCGATATTCATACGGACAAAGCCGTGTTGTGGAATTTATATTCGTGTTTAAAAATTAACTGCAAAAATCGTCCACGACCGAAAGCTACGATAAATAGTCTGAGGCCGCCAACCTTTTGGACCTCGCGAACCACTAAATCCACTCTCTAAATTCTACGGACCGCTTACCTATATTTTTATAGTATTTACAATTTATATTATTAGGTCTCCTTATCCAGAGATAATAGCTTTTTACACGATTACCGTTCCCCTGGTGAGTCAGTTCAAATTTCTCTGCGGGCCACCTACATTTTCTCGCTCGGTTGGCAACCGCCGGTCTAAAGCAATGATTGCACGATTGTTAATACAAACAATTAAATCATCCTAGTTTCAGCCGCGCACAGAATTGAACATCGAAACGTCTTTGAACCACAAGTTCGAATTCGAATCACGTAATACAGCCGACAGAATTAAAATCATTTTCCCTCGACGACGACGTAATTAGCCGAAGTTTATGATAATAATAATTATTGTAATCGTCAAGTAAACACTAAACATATTATATTTCTTTGTAGTAAAAATACACTTCATTGGTGATTCGTTGGTATTATGCGATCGATTTAAAATATCTTTGGAATACACGTTTTAAACGTATGTAAATGTATTATACTTTAAAAAGTTTTTAAAGAGTATATAATATATAACTGGTGAAATTTTTCAACCATCGTTCGAACGATATTTATTTTTTTCTTCCTTATTTATAAAACATAATTTTGCAACGAAAAACATCTAATCGACAGAAATCAATTTGTGATTTTACAGTATACTTTGAACTCGACTAGATCGAGTAAAATATCGAAAATAACATAAATCACCCTGTCGCGATAGTATCCGTGATACCTAGTGACCACAAAAACAGAACACTTTTTTTTAACATAACCGTAAAAACGTCGCCGGTCGTTCGTTTAACGATCGTCGAATCGAATCGAGAACGTCGTCGTCGTCGTCGTCGTAATAACAGCGTATTAACGAAACGTTTCAAAAACCAAAAAAATATGCGGCGCGCAACGCAATTTTAGTTTTGTCATCCGAACAAACCGAACATATACCGAAGCGCTAAAAAACGTATAGAGAATTGAATAAAAAAAATCATATCTATACACCGATACGTATTAAAATAATAATGACATCTACCTACCGCGCCGCGAATCACGGTATCGAAGACTTTTAATGCCCGCGTTCGCGTATTAATATTATTATTCCGTATCAATCTCGCAGACATAAATAATGTAAATTACACCGCCGCGATTTGACAGTAGTACGCGCGCGCGTTAAATACGCGCCATTATGTATGCGCGAATACACACATATACGTATATATATATATATATATATATATATATATATATATATTATATGGTAATAAATCGTCAGACGTTCGCGCGTAATTGTTTGATAATTCGATTAAATCGTATGTGGACTAAATAAATTATCGAACGAAACAATAATAATCCAAAAGTTAAGGCTGGGGTTTGGGCGTCAAGAGGAGCCGAGGATAACCGTGCTATTACGACAGACGCCGCCGCGGGCGTGGTGTACGCGTGTATTATATAATACTCGGCGGAATAACGGGCGCGTGACAGGTTTGACGTTAAAAGGGCGGAAATCGAATGCAAATGTATATTATCATAACGCGTGCGCTACGCACAGTGTTGTATATTCGCGTACAACAGATAAATAGAACGTACGAGAGCACGTGTGTTGCTCTGTGCGGTGCGATCCGTATCGGGTTCGGTTCCGATATTTCGGACTGCGAGAGAGTACAACTTAGTAGACGCGAGTCGGTTCGGTCCAGATTAACGAACTCGATGACAATCTCGGTCCGGACGATGGTACGAATGATTTAACTACGATTTCCACTCGGTCTTGGTTCGGTCTGATCCCGTTTCGGTCCATACAAATCATAATAATTCTATTGAAACAATAAATCATGTCGATTAGAAAGTAGATGTACAACGGATATTATAATATCATGATGTCGGATTTTAAAATAAAACTTTTGTCGGAACCGATTATTATTTTCAATAAACGAGGAAAATCAAATAATGTGTATTGTATTTTATAATAAATAAGTATGTGTTTCGAGTGTGTAATCTAAGGGCGACGATTTTTCATACAGGCCAATTGGCGGAAAAACTAAAGACACGAGCCCGCAGACTGTACTTGTGTCGTCGTTGCGCAAGCGATCTCGCCGTTGCACAGTGGTCTGAAATACAATTCTAGATGGAAAAAATTAATTTCTTTTAATTTTTAGTATAATTAGTTATGCAATAAATCAAAATTACATGATTTGAGATCGGTTGTTTCAAATTATGAATCAGTTTTGATTTTCGTCACAAGGGGGAGGGAGGGGCTAGGGGTATTTTTTTAAGAGTAATAAAAAGTATGTATTTTACATCATATTATATGTTTTTAAGGCTGCTTAATTCAAATATCACATCAGTTTTGAAGATAGCCCCCAGGGGAGGTGTCTAGGGGTCATTTTTACATGTTTCAAAATGTGTGTATTTTACATCAACTCGTATAATTTTAAAATTGCTAAATTAAAATATTGCATTAGTTTCGAAATAATTTCTAACTAAGTCCTCTCTCAATGTTACAACTTATATTAAGGGGATAATTTTTTTTAATTTTAAAATATATTCAAAGTTGTTATAGTTTATATTTTTTTAAATGATCGTCAATTTCTGTATCATTTTGTGGTTCAGCGTTGCCGCTAGAACTCGCTAGAAAAAAAATTATTAAAATTACAGACGCAAGTGGACGCAAACCAAACTTTGAAAATATCATTAAGTAGAATAAGTACTATATAATCTATGTAATATTTAATGATTAATATTAATTAATTAATATATATTCACTATGAAAGATTAGTACTTTTTGTTTTTACGATTTTTCTGATATTTTAATTATACTTATAGCATGAAGTTTTAAAATATTTCAAATATAATACTTCCCAAAATTTTCGAAATCCATGTTGAAAATATAAAATTAAGTTTAAGTTAAGTTTTATTTTTAATTCACAAAGAATGAACACAAAACGCTAAATGAGTCGGTTTATCGAAAATTCAATAATTTATATGTTTTCTTTACATATTATCGCAATATTCTTATAGAATATCGAACTCATTGTTAAAATGGGTATTATTTTTACAATCTATAGTACATATATATTCGTATAAAATTATAATATTGCAATTTAATGACATTCTAAAATTGTGTTTTTTCCATCTAGAATTGTATTTCAGACCACTGTGCGTTGCCTCGAACAGAACTATTGTTTTAATTGAATATTGCGATTCCGTGGCGCGAGTTTTATGAAAGTAACTTTTGACTCGGAAAAAGAGGACAGTAAGTTAGAGTAACCGTTTCCTGATAGAAATGTACTCAACAAAGTGTTAGCTTTTTAGAAAAACGATAATTTAGAAATCGAAATAAAGAGTATTTCGAACCGGATAACTAAATACGTCAGTACAAGTGATAAGTGGTGTGACTACAGTTTACATTTTTTAACAGTGCTAAAATTATGTAACGTCCACCGCTAAAGTCGAATAATTTTTAAGCTTGAATGAGATTCAATTTTTTTCTTATTTAATTTTAAAAGCTTTTTTAACGATTTATATTGTGATACGAAATCCGAACCCTCGCCATCACGGTTTATGTGATGTCTCGAGAAAGAGTAAAATACATTTACGGAGTAACTCAATACAGCTTGCATTCGGCCACGCCTTATTGTTACTGGGCATTTTCGTAATAATAATACTTGTTCCCCGATTCGCGTTGATAACCAAGACAAGCAGTGCCGTAGACAGGAATTTAACATGGGGGAGGGGTGTTCAATAACTATAATTGTAGTTATGTTATAGTAATTATATTTGAGTATTCTATATACCGCAATATTTATATTACTGCAATATCAATTTTTCTTCGGTTCTTTCTTTCGGTTAAATAGTTTTCAATATCTATGTATTTGCCATAAACATAATATAATATAATTTAGATCATGTCAATGGTAGTGACCCTGCTCAACAGTATCACACTATTATTATAGTGATTTGTCAACGTGACCCGTGGACGAAACCCAATGAAAAAAAATACTTTAAAGCATATTTTTACTGATTTAGTCATTTTAAAAATGTCTAAATACATTTGTACATTTTCCCTGTCGTAAGGAGGGGCGATTTAAACCCCAAACTCTCTCCCCTCCCCTGCGCTACGGCCCTGCCAAGACGAGCAAAATAAAAACTCGTCACAATATTTTGTTCGTACCAATTTTAATCCTCGAAAGCTGCACCCACTCCGGGTCCCAGCAATCCTCTAGGTGGGGAATGGCAAAGTCCTTCGTGGACCTTATAAGGATGTGTAGGTTCTTGCGCGAGACATTATGTAAACGAACAATACTTATGACCGAGGCTCGGAAGTCGTAGAATTTGCATAATTGTTTCGGTAAATCTTGGAACACCCCGAGTAAAATACGAATTTGTTTCACACTTTGCCGATGTCATAAACAAAATTGCTTTTGTTATAGTATTTGCACACTTATAGTTTTCAGAGGTGTTTCATTAATTTAAAATTGTAAGGGCATTCTTTTTAATCGTATTTTCATATGTGAATGGATACAAACACGTTTCGTTGGATTTTTCCATTTCTTTTAAAACAAACGTTAAAATAAGAATTGAACATTATAAAAATGTACGAGACGGAGCCACTCAGGAGCTATATAACGTGAAAAGTTAAAAATTCGAAATGCTCACATCTGTAAACACATAATATTATGTCGTACAACGAATCAGATACATAATATTAAAATGGAAAAATATAGAGCTGTCGGTTTGAAAAAGTTGGTCGTATCGTCGTCGACACGTATACGCGATTTTATTTCAACACTTGACGTTCGTTTTCAACAGCGTTTTCATTTGTTGTTTATACGAGTACATACGAGACGAGCTGCTGCAGACGACGAATTTCACGGGACGCCAAAACGCGCGGATCAGGCGCGGTTTTTAAGCGCACGCCGAACGGCCGAAAATTAACTTTCGCGGTGCCGCGCGCGACTCGCGAGGCCCGCCAAGGACCAAGGAGCCGCGCGCTCGGTACGCGTGCGCGGGGTCTGCTCGAGACTTACACGTGTCTCGGTGATAACGACGTACAACAAGACGATTACCGGACGAATAATATTACCGATTGTTATCGTTATAATTATTACTATTATTATACGGTAAGCGCGTCGTGAGGGGGGGGTGGGAGGGTAGTCTTTGTGTAAACGGAATTAATATTATTATCGTCGGGGAATATCGCGTCCGTTAAGGATTCGATCGGCGGCGGCGCGGAGGGACGGCCGCGGCGGCGCGGCGACGACGGCGACGAGTGTACGACGACGACGACGACGACGACGACGACGACCGGGCACAGACACGCCCGACGAGAACGGCAGGAGGACGAGAGAGATCAAAGCCGCACCGCCGCCGCTCCGTCCGTTATCGCACACCCGGGCGTTGGTTCCAGAATTAGACTTTATAATATTACGACGACGCCGCCGCCGCCGCCGCTGCAACCCCTTTTGTGTATGCAGAGCGCTGCGCGCGCCACGACCGACCGCGACCGACGAACGGCTACCGGCCCTGGATGTGTTTTCGGCTCCCCCGACTTTGTTTTTTTGTAAATTTTCATTTTAATTGCGCGTGTCGCGAGAGTTGATTTTTTCGAATAAATTACTGTCGACGGCGAAACGAAGAGGAGTTCGTACGAACCAATAGGAAACGTAAAATAGAATACTAATTACGATATTTGTTTCGAGAATCGGTATAGAAAATAATGGACGATTTTCTGGTTCTGAGCATCCGGATCTGAATAATCTGTTTTTCGAAAAAAACTGCAGTCTACTCTTACGGTACACTCTTAATTTTCGTAATTAAAACGAAAAAGAAAAGAAGAATCTCGCTTTTTTTTTTTTAATTGCGACTCGCTGCACGCCGGGAACGAATCTCTAGAGTAGACGTATCTGCAGGTGACATGCTCGTATATACGTGCGGCTGTAGTAATAATAATAGCGCGATAGTTGTAGTACTGTTGTAGTAACAATGGTGTTACAATCGATTATTATCGTACAAATCGAAATAAAATGGCCGCTCCGGGTGGAACCGTAAATAGTACGAAAAGTTTAATTTCCCCTCGCGCGCGTTAAACACCCGTCCTTTGCAAACGCCACTAGCTCGCACACGCGAACGTATTTACAATACGACGACGACGCCAAATGGGGTATTTCGATGACGTATTGATTGACCATATCATAGGAAACAACATAACACTGTGTTCGCTCACTCGAAAATAGAGTGTTAAAATGTCGCATAATGTACCTATATCTATTGTTCGTTGTTAGCATGATAGGCAATTGTCGAAAAATCTTATAAAAAACAAATCGTTTCTTAAAATTATTTAATGAAAAAAATTAATTAATTAATGAATAGTGTTTCGGCCGACCGGAATCGCATCTGACGACGATTAGAACCGACTAAAACGATACAGAGAAAGCCAACGATTTTCGTTCGAACCGATTTCACGTTTTTCGACTGATCATTGTCTCGTCAGGCGGCGTGAAAATAACGACCGGAGTCGTTTCTTTTGTTTGGTTGAACTTTGAAACTTCTTTTGTTTGGTTTTCGCAATCATTATGTTATTTTCTGCATTTCAAACGATCCGTTTGGTCACACCGTTTGGTATTATTTATTATTTGTCCGGGACGGCGAGCGAGTCCGGACCGTCGAGGTTTCACTGCGTTTTCGTTTTTTCGAACCACCGCGAGCGGAACAGACGAGAACTCGGCGGCGGCGGCGGCGGTCGTCGCGACGAGGAAGGTTTATAGGGGGTGGCCGTGTGCGGGGGGGGAAAGACGTTTTGAACGATTACTCTGCCTCGCGCAGCTGAGCGTATCAGCGGTGGCAAAGGAGCGAGCGAGGACGAAAGGACGGCGGGCGGGCGTGCCCGCGCGCGATCGTGTGTATGTGCGGCGTATACACGCGAGCTTGCCGATAATTAATCCGCTTCAGCTGTCCTGCCACCGCCGCCGCCGCCGCCGTCATTCATCACTCCGCGGCGGCGGCGGCGGCGGACGAAAAACTTCTCGCCGGCAATAATATTATATTATACGACGCGTGTTGTACGCGGACGGACGTGGATAGGCCTGTGGAGACGTAGGGACATTTCCGCGGGCCCTCACTGTTGAGCCGGTGACCGGAGAGAGAGAAAAAAAAACGTTTTAGCGTGCGCTTATTATATTGAAAACCGGGGAAAAATCGCCCGTCACACTTTATTCGTTGGGAAAAAATTTCGTTTCCGAAATATCGCGCGATATAATAATTTATTGGGCGTATAGATTTATTACCCGCGGCGGCGTGTACTTGCTTCCGAAAGAAAAAAAACCTATATTCTCCGCTCTATCTACACGGTCTTTCCGACGATTTTCGACATTCTCGCGTTGAAAATAACAAAAAAAAACACTAAATAAAAAGGTAGGTGCGCCGCCGCCGCCGCAAAGTGTGCGCGTGTATAGTTATCGTCGTTCCCCCGTCATCTCGTCGTGTCGTACATTAAATTATTATTATTATGATATACCGACCGACAGACTATATTATACAACTCTCTCTCTCTCTTTTTTTTTCATCATCATCATTTTTTGCCCCGTCTTCCTTTCCGCGGGTACGCTTATATTTTTCTGTTCGTACGATATTACACACGAGTTGGTATATTATTCAATACGGGGCGATTATTTTATCGGACGGCGGCGGCGCGCGCGCTGTTTGGACAAATGTTATTTATTTTTTCGAAAACATACACAAGATTCGAGCAGGTCTAGTATATTTATTCGCCCTGATTGAGTTCTGATTTCAAAATAGTAATCTATACTAAAAAGCTTGGAAACTCGTTAGCCTTGATTTTTACACGTGAGAATTTTTACTTTGTATTAATCCGATAGCGGATTACAGCTGCTCATGGGAATTTAGTCTAGGGGTCAGAATAGTGGTGAAGTTCTGAAGTAATCGAATTCTTGTAAATTCGCTTGAAAATTTTGCTTCCCAAACGGTCGAATGGAATTGAAAAATGTTAAAGCTGAAATTCGTTGGAAAAAAAAAAAGTTCAGTAAATTGGCATCGTTATTAAAAATCAGCGATACCGTTAAAGAATCTAAATCTATCAAAATATTTTCGTAGCACGTAATGAAATTTTCAATAAAGAGAGTTTGCAAAAAATCGAATTTTCATCGATAAAAGAATCGTTTTGTTTGTAAATGAGCGCGTGTATTGGACGGCAGGTATACGTACAAGGTACGTGTACTGTTTCGCCGTTTATTTCGAGCGGATACCGAGCCGCGCAATCGGAGAGGCGAAATAAACGGGGAAAAAAGTAAATAAAAAGAAAATAAAAAAAAATCCCCGCCACAAGCCGTCCGGCGCGGTGTGGCGTGTGTTCTTTTCGAATCTCCCTTTTCAGACTCGACTCGAGTTTCACGCACACCCGCACTTACGCGTAACGTATCGCGTACGCCCGTTAATCGAGTCAAAAGCGAACGATAAATAAATAGTTATTATACCGCGCGGTTAATTGTACGGCGGCGTCGGCGGCGGCCGTGTCGGAGGGTGGAAGTGGCTCTTGTTAAAACCGGAGCACGCGTATTATTATAATATCGCACGAAAATTAATCACGATATTATATTGTTGTTATTATAAAACGAGCAGAGTTTAAATTCGTTTACACGCGGTCTGCGGAATCGTGTGACCTAGAAAGTCACGCGCGTCCCCGCCGTCCGCGTCCACGTCATTGTCATGTGTATTTAGCAAAATAAAAACGTGCAAATAATATCTCATTACGCACTATTCATGTGTTGTATAAAACACTTATGCGGTCAACCTTTTCGAGCACTCGATAATAGTGTTTTTTTTCCCGCGTATTCGACGGCGCGGCGGCTTCTTTCGCGATCCATCTCTTCGAATAATTATAATCTTCGGCTTGAATAGGGGACTAGACCCCCGGACCTCTGTCAAGTCCCGTCCCCGAACGAAATCTTACTTGCTCCGAAAAATATTTGAATAACTGACAAATCAGATATAGTCAAAGTCATAATATTCTAACGGCCATGTAACCCAATCTTTTCCAATATATACGACTCGCGATGACTGTTATAATAATAATTACAATAACTAAATTTAATTATAATATACTAAAGGAAGATGTCAGATCCGCATTGCTCTCCATGGCTTCGTCACAGCCTTCATCGTATATTTATTAATAATAAATAATAAATACTGTTCAAATGAAAGGCAAATATCAGGTGAATTGTCGGGTAATGTGCATGTGATATTATGTAATACCACTGATTTTTATTATTAGTATCAATAATCAATGGCAATACGTACGTTAGATACATCCAAGTCATCTTCCCGTTGCTCTTTGAGAGGTAAATAATTATCGCTGAATTAGCTTGCCTGTGCAGAAAATGAACACGAGTTTCGAATCGTAAAAGTCTGCGAAATTCGTACTGTGGCACAGAACTGTCGATTACTGTTTCGAGTTATTAACACTGTTTTACAGATAACGTTGATAAACGTTGAATCGAACATTGAATACAAAAGAATGTCGTTTTCAAATACCCAACGTACACACAATTCTAACGCACAATAATAGGGCTAGGTTGTTCGAAAACTAAAATCACAACGAAAACATCGACTGCCGATAAATTAACCCGCGACTATTAGATTGAAACGTTCACGTTGTCCGTCATTAATATTTGTAACGGACGTGCACGATTGCTTTTCGATAATCGAATACACGCGGGCCGTATAAATTACTACCCGTTACGATTTGAACTACAACTACTGTACTTTAGGATAATCGTCGTATCCTCGACTAAAACGACTACATTTATACACGGGTCGTCGGAAAGCGAAGAGTCTCCTTATGACGAGTTATAAATTATTTATATGGCTATTATAAGCGTACGTCATCAATTACATTTAGTCATGTATTCCGACCATACGTCAAATGTCTCGAGAACGTTAAGTGAGATCCGTAATGGTTTTGTATTTTTAAAACGCGAAATCTGATGTATTAATATTAATCGTACAAATTCGTATGTTTTAAAAATTTTGACGATTCGACCGTTTACTATTCGTGTGTGTGTGTGTATATATAAATACTATTTGGTTGAAGTTACGTTTAAATATTAAATCAATGCTTTTTATAACGATATTTTATCATACATAAAGTGCATTGAAATTATTAATAACGTAAAAGAGCTAAACCTCGAAATAAAGCCCTGTTGTCAAAACTATTGGCGGTTATGGCCGCGTTATTTTGGTCGAAGCGACTATTGTTTATAAAAATAACTCGTTACAAATAATGGAGAGAAAGGTAAAAAATTATTATTATCTGTACGAATAACGTCTATTCGCTGTAAGTTTAATCTGAATGAATTGGGATTGGGAACGAAAAAACGAGAAAATAGAAATAGGGTCGCCTGCTTTTAAAAGTAATTCGTGTTTTCTTCAATGCGCTCTCGACGTCCCCAGATGTCGTTTCCAACAATACGACTGCGGCTGTCACGATTGGATTCATAATAAAAAAAAATTTAATATTTAGACTTAAACGCTCTAAAAAGCAAACGAAATCACTCGATTGAGCTTGAAAACGATCCCGTGTGCGACGGCGAACAAATCGACTAAATATTCGGAGCACCGCGGGTATCCGACGACGATTCAAACCATACTGAAACGACAAAGATCGACAAAAGAAAGTCAACGATTTTACCCCCCGGCCCACGTAATACTCCGTGTATTTCTATTGTCGGAGACGACGAACATTCTCGTGACTATTATTTCGCTTCTTTTTTTTTTTTTAGTGATAATTGCCGCGGGCAATTTAAAATGTGGAAAATTCACGAACAAAAATAAAACAATTGGAGAGATGATCTACAGCCGATTGTTTAGTACACTGAGTAGTTTTGAGTTTATTTTATGTACTTAATAAAACGATAACCATAGTCACATTAAAATACCTAATTTAATATTGAACTCACCCTGAAATTTCCAACGTTACAATGAACCGCGAAAAGTATACTCGAGCCACCTTGGTTGTCTCGTCAAAACCGCCGGCGTTGGCTTAAGACCTCAAAGGAGACGTATTAAAAAGTGGGTAGTAATGCTTCCAGGTCCCAAGACTGCTGCAGTGATCGATGGTAAACGACTGAACGCTTAACGTCAACACTATATCGCGCGGGCATAACAATACAATAAATTCACATTAACATTAGAGCGGTAGAAAAGTGTATCGCCGATCGTTAACGTTTACGAATATAATTAAATTAAAAAGTTATAGTGACGTTTTATAATAATAATTAGCCGCGCGTTTTTGTAGAAAAACAACAACCAAACCGGCACGCCTAAATAATACGAAATCGTTAACAGTGCTTATAACTTTTATAATATCAATTACAGCAGTATTATTAAGTACCGAACAATTTAATTACCAGTTTAACCCTCTCTAATTCTCTATCTCCGCCACTCGTTACTACTACGTTTTTTTTAGTAAATATTATTCCCAAACAAAACGATTTCATATTTTCACAGCCTGTTCTCGAGTTTTTTAATCGAATCCATTTATGTATGAGGTTTCAATAGGTTTTGCCCCTTCTTTTCTCTCCGTAAACGCTGTCAACATAATATTATTGTATTAACATTTGATAATAAAGCGGCAACGACATTTTCGTCGTACAAAAATTAGCTATACGTACTTTTAAATGTAATATTTTAGTTTTCAAAAAACTCAAATCAATTTTAAACTTTGAAAAATATCGAATTTTTTCGTACAAGCTTAAAAAAAATTTACGGAAATGAAACGTATTAAAAATTTCAGTACACATGTACAAATTTATGATTTACTCACACTAGTTTAGAAAATATTTACAAAAGTGTCGGAAATGTTCAGAAAAAGGGGAAAATGTACAAAAAATGAGTTTAAATTTCGAGTTCAATTGACCTGGTTGAGATTATGCAATTAACCGAAAATTTCTTACAGCATATTTTTATATATTTACATATTATATAAATTAAAAACTAACAGTGGACATTTTAATAAGTCATTTTCCGTGCTCACATATTATTATAAAGTAGTTTGTTCGTGAAATAAAATATTGTAATTATCTTTAGAAAAAGTTGGAAAATCCTATCAGTTATAATTGAATATACAGTTAAATTGACTCGTGAAAAGTACCAAAGTAAAATTGACCGAAATGTTTTGGCTATTGAAATGGAGCGATGGAAAATATCTCGACAGAATGATAATTACTTTTTTCGGCTAAAATAAAATGAATCTGATATGAGTGTAAAACGTTACATTGATAACAACAAAATAACGATGACGGCGATTAATCGACTGCCATTCCACAAAACTCTCAGATTTATATTTTATATTCGTTACAAAGTACCTATTATGGATTCGACGTGATCGCGAGACGAGGACGAGTATTTTTATTTTTTTTTTTCGTCCAAAACACGTAATTATAGAATGAAATCGTCGGGACTCAAAAAAACCCTTACGTTTATCGATCAGCGACCAGTGTGATAATACTGAAAAGCCTATTTCCGAGGCTCATCACGAGGTATAATACGACGAATCGTTCGTACAATACAAATGTGTCGTGAACTCGTGTGTACCGTGTATTACGGTGGAAAAACGAGATTCGTTTGGCAATCGCGCGGAATATCAAACGAGATCGAAACCGAAATCGCATATACGACTGCGATGATAATACGGTACGTGCGCGTCGTAACGCGGCCGGACTGTCGATGTTTCAAAAACGTCTTCTTCGAATTCCCAAAGCAACGACGACGACGACGACGAGAATATATAAACTACAATTACACGCGAAATCCCTAGCAGCCGGCGGTCACATGTTGTTAAGTATTCGAGTACAATTCGTGTTTGAACACTACTTGTTTGCTATTGAATACTGTTTTTTAGTGCTTGATGTTTTAGTTTTTGGGTAGATAGATTGAATACTTGTGTTCGAGTATTTTGTTTTTGGTGAACATAATTTTTTAGTCGAACAATCAATGTTTTCGTTACTTCCAATGTCGGTTTAATTACAGATTATTATCCAATCACTTCTGTATTGTTCACAATGAAATCACCACAGTAGCAAAACGAAAAAAATGTCAAATACTCATGCGTGTGTGTGAATACATCCTAGCGCAGGTAATTTCAACGCAGTTAAGAAATGTCGAGTAGGAGCGATTCGAGTGTCTGGAGGATAATGAATCGTCGATTAATGAAAACGAAATGGCCCGTTTATTTTTTCCTCGAAGAACAAACTTGACGAGCCGCCCGTTTTTAAAGTGTGATATTCCGGGCAGAGCGTCGAGGAACGTATTAATTTCACCGCGAGTGTGGTTTTCGTTCTCTCATCGCACACTCTCGAGGTGAAAGTTTCAGACGAAAAAATGACGCGAATTTTACGGTTGGCGGGGGAGGGGGACGCCGCCGGTCTTCGACGCGATCGCGTCTCGGGAAACGTATAACCTGCCCGACCGTTTCGGTGCCCCGGCCGAAAACCTGCGCGCGTATCATTAACCGCTGTTCAGATCGGTTTCTGAAAAAGATTCCGACTCTTCACGCGATCGCCGTCGAGTTTTCTCGGCCGGGTTGTGTTGGTCTCTTCGTTTTGTCACTCTGTAAATATTCTCGCATCCCACGACAAGACTATATTATCGTCTTCCCTGTGCCCCCGCGGCGCGTACGCCTCGGTGTTCCCCCGGCCGACGACGACGACGTGGAGCGTGGAAAAACGAAATAACAATCGTTCGCGGGCATCGTATTATACGACGGGAACGGGGCGCGGCGGCACGGGATAATTTTGGCAAAGACGATGACCGAGAGTAAAGGGCGTTCTGCACATGCATAAAATAATATGCTCGCGAAAACGCGCGCCGCGGCAACGACGACGACGACGACGACGACGACGACGACGGCAGTCACACCCGGGTCAAAGCGGTTCGATCGATCGTCCTCCGCCCACCCGCGGCAGTCGTCTGTACGCGTATATACTTTGCCAGGGCACCGCCCCGCCGCCGCGACTACCACTCAGCCAAACAGCTCTTCCTCGCGGTCGTCGTCGTCGTCGTCGTCGTCTGTTCCTCGCGCACACGCGAGCGGTCCAAACGCCAGGACCAGGACCAGGAGTCGGGGAGAGAGCACCATCCAGTTTCGTCCGTCACCCGGTTTCGTTGTTTTTAATCGACGCGCCCCGGACGACGGTTACCCGCCGCACCGCCGAGTTGATTTCTCGACGGTGTGTGTTTTCTATTCGGAAAAATCGTTTCGCTCCCACGTGTAGGTCCGAAATATAGCCGTTTCGAAAACTCGACCGGTTGTTTCGCGCGAACAGACGACGAGTTTGGACGAGAGTACAGAAAGTCGGAGAAAATTCGCGTCCGAGAGTGCGTTTAAAATGCACCGGGCGAACTCTACTAATTTAATTGAACGACCGTTAATGAGCTCTATTTGAAATTCCGCCGGAATTAATTATTAAAGTAGGTTAATTTAGTTTTACGCGGATATTTCTATTTTCCAAACGACTCCTAGGGTTTACTTTACTCTCGCGACGAAGCGCCAAATCGTATTCGTGAAAAATTATCAATATTTATTCGCCATTCGTTGCCCATTCGTTTCGTTTGAATATTGTATTCGGCTTTTCGCACGCACGCCGATTAACGACCCGTTCTCTGCGGTCTGTGGCCAACTGCTCGACATGTCCATTAGACTTTCCCGAGACGCGATTCTATCCTCATACTTTGAACCCGAAACCCAATAAATATCAAATCCGTTAATATTGTTTTAATAAATTCTACAAAAAAAAAAAAACCTAACCGTATATAATGACGATTCAAAGTCGTAAATTTAACTTTATTGGTATACGCTAAATTTAACACTTGACCGAATATACTGTGGTGAAATTAAATATATCTATTTAAATTATTGATTTTGTTAAAATCATAAATGTGCGAAATAAACCGAAGAAAAAAAATAAACAAAATACTTGTAAATTATGTTCCTCGAACATTTCTTATGTTATATGATATTTTTATTATATTCTCGAACATGGAATATTTTTTGTGTGTTAAACGAACACTTACATAAACTTTGGTTTCAAAACAATCATTCCGCGAATATCAATAAACAAATAAAAAACTATTAAACTACATTGTGATTTCGCGCGATAAACCCCCGGACTCTTAGTAATTTATTTACTTTTATCTGTGTGAAAAATACAGTTTCTGTACGGAAAAGTCATAGTCAAAAACGCATGATTTTTAATCGTTATTATTTTTCGCCATACGAGTCACCTGTAAACGGTTTACACTTAATATTATACGCTTTAAAGTTCATCTCACGAATTTTATTATTATCGAATTGTTCGAACGTTGTCGTCATACACTTATATATATATATATATTTTATCCGTTAGTTTAAAAAACGATTTTTACGTCGCGGCGTATATTACGTGTGAGTAAATCGTCAAAATAAGAGACGCAGTATATTTTCTAAAGTGATTTTTTTTTCCCGACGTCGCAGAACGTGCGGCGTTTACTGCTAATAAAAACACTTTAACAACTCGCCGCAGTATAATATTAGACGACCAACACTATAGGGTATTATACGATGGCGGCGGCGCGGCATGTCTTTCTGTTACTTGAACACATACGTTTTATACCGTTCGTATTTACAGAATCGTTTGGTCGTATTTTTTTCTTCCTCGAGTCATACGCGTTTCAAAAAAAATAAACAAATACCGCCCTCGTCTACTCGTGAAAAATCCATAAGCGCCCGCGAGGATTAACACCACTTCTCCGAGTTTGAAATTAGGCCTCCGACCCCCAATTATTTGTCGGATCGATTAGGCCACAGTTTTATTTGATTTGTACTTTATTTGACTGATTACGTACTCGTAAAATATTTTAATTGCTCGGGTGTAATAAGTTATCGTTTTATTAATAAATATCGATTTAATTTGTTTTCGTTATTTCAAAAAAAAAAAAAAAACAACTCATAGTCCTATGCGGGTATATTTTATTTCTTTATAATTAATTGTTTTCGAGAGTGGTATTTTAAATTTTGAATAGTTTAAATGGCTTACCTAAAATTGTAGCACTTGCGATATGTTGACACTACGCCCCCCCCCTCCAATACATTCCGTAGCTGACCGAATCCCTAGAACAGCGTTCTTCAACTGTTAGCTTATACGTAAAACGGATGGTCAATACTGAATGAAAATCTGTTTGAGAAAAAATTCAAAAAATAAAAATCATGTAAATACGTACTGCGATGTACTCAACGCACATAATACATCGAGTGCATTTAAACATGCACGCGCGACAATCGTTTCGATAAAATAAATAAATCATCCACGCAGTGGAGCAAACAATTATTTACTTCCTAATCGAAGCTTTTTCATTTCTCGCGATTGCGTTTCAAAGGGATGTTCGTTCGAGTGGTAGGCGCGTGGAAATTTACAAAAAATTCGCACGCGGTACCGTGATGTAAAAAGGTCGAGAACCTGCGGCGGCGGGCCGTCCGAGAAGGTCGACGAACTGATTAACCACATTTCGTTGACGACGACGACGACGCTTCTCTACAATAAGGACGTGTAACGGCGTAAATTATGACCTGAGAATCGTTCCGAATAGGTAGGTGTGTACACGATATAAGCAGTAACAACGACATAAAACAAACTAGACACTCGGAGAACACCGGGCAGGGCACGTCTTGAAGTGTTTTCAGACTAAATCGACGTATCCCTTCCGCCCCTCCTACGTCCTTCCGTCCGTCTTCTAAACGTCGCAAACAGGTCGATCCTTTCGTCGCACCCGGGACACTCTCGAGCACTCGAATTCTCGAGAACGAACGTGCACGCGTGTAGATAATATTCGCGTATCGTATCGTATCGCACTATAATTTCTTATTTTCCATTTTTAATCCGTTTTGCTATCGATCGATTTGCAATAGCTATCCGTCGTTCCCCCGGTCCTTAATTCACCTTCGTTTGCGGGATTTTCTCGTGCAAGAACCACCACATCCTCGGCCGATCACTATTTATTCCAGTCGTGGTCATCCGCGGTGATTTTAATCCGGAGGACATGTTTGCAGGCCGATCACAACTCCGAATAATTGCGCGACACGTTTTTTCCATTACGAAATTATGTCACTAATTCGGTTGTTATGGTAACGTCATTATTATAATACAATCCCGTTTCGCGGCAAAAAGTATTGAGTAAATTGTGTAATATTATACAAAATTAATATTTTCAAAAAATATTCTTGTTTTGTTTTTCGCGAATCTTAGTTATAATTAATATTGTATTTATACCGTGTATTTCCACAATAATAATAATACTGTATTAAAATTCTTTGTAAAAAATAGTCTTTACTATAAAATTTACAAACATCATTCGTTCGGGAATAATCGGTGGCCGGTTTTCGATAACTTTTGACTCTCGAATAATATTGTATAGATAAAAAAAAACTGAGTATTTTAACATTTTTTTTCCGTCGTTATATTTACGAGTATATTCGAAACATAACACATTCGCACACAATACTCGTAATTAAAAACGATGTTTCGAGTACTTCAAAGGGCGTTTTTTTCATTTTCAAGTCATTGAAAAACCCAACCCGATAGATTATAAACGACGGCATTCTTCATATCCATGCAAATCCGATTAAAATCAAAGTGGTCGCCGTTGAGCGTGTCGAACAACGTAAACATAAAACATCCTTGTGAAACGGGTACAGACGTCTAATAATACCGAAATAAGTGCAGTGTATATATTTATGTGAGTTTTTTTTTCAAGTTCTAGTGTGTGTGTGTGTGTGATTCGGCCCGGGCGGGAGCAAACAACGCGGGGCTTTGACCGGATCACGTAAAGAGCGTTTTCGATATGACCTCATCAATTTTATTCACATCGGTTTTCGTTTCCGCCGCCGTTCGAATAATGGAAAAAAAAAACACACACACACTTTATATTGGATTACCGGAAGTCGGTGCAGTTCGATTCGTTCGGTCTTATTCGCTGATAAATTTCACCAGGTTTAAACCTGATTCAAACCGTACACAAACTGCACCGGTCGTATTTTTAGATTTCCTCTCAGATTTAAATTTCCCTACGAATAATAACGTACCGATTATTTGAGATCGAATTTCGATGACCGGAAAAAGAACCGGAAAAAAAAAACGCTTTGAAAATCTAAAATGTTTTCAAAATTATCACAATATTATGTGAACAAATTTGTTGTTCGATTATTGTGCGTTTGTGTCGAATGCCGAATCGCTAGTGCAATACTAATTTTGCATGGAAATTACAAACGATTGCCCTGTACGATATGAAAGAATGTGGTAAAAATATGAAAAAACCTACGTTAAAAAATAATCAATACGTTTATAGATATAAAAATATAAAAAAAAAAAAAATGTATATTTTCCGAATCTATGAAGCGTGTAATTAGTTATTATCCCAGTTAGCGTCGGTATAGGATTAAACGGGGAAAAAAGGACGAGATACTTGAGTCGGGTGAGATACGGGTGACTGCAGGTATTGGTGAATTGCTCTTTTTAATTTGAATTCGATGGCAGGTGCCGCGGCCGCATTCGAAAAACGCTTTCGTAGCGACTCCGTTGCCCTTAGCTGTGTAGATACTCTCGTGTTTACGTTGCCATACGCCAAACTCTTTGTTCTAATCGCTCGATAAGGCTTTCAGAAATGTAGTTATCGTTCGAATTGAGCTATCGAAAATTTACCTCTCTCAACAGAGACAGGACGAAACAACTCCTTCGGAGAGGACGATGAAATTTGCCCCGGGATACACGAGCGCCGATCGGTGCGCGTAAATCCGGTCGTCGAATCGTACGCGGAAAAAATAAAATAAAAACAATAATAGACGTCGTTATTAAGACCGCCGCCGGATTCGTCGCGCCGTTCGGAATCTGAAACGCAAGAGTTATCGACACCCTCTGTCTCTAAAGCGATCACAACAATGTGTTTGTCGACGTCATGAATTTAACGCACATCGCCCGTCAAGTGCGACTCGCGCTCGGTGTGTGTGCGAAAAAGAATCTCCAATTCTGTACGAAGTAAAATACCTCCGAATTATATACGATCATATCGCGGCCGACACCTCGTTGTTAAAATGTTAAAACACAATGCCGCCTCGAATATGAAAAAAAAAAATAAAATAAAATGAAAAGAAAAAGGAATCTATAAAACGGAAACGCGAGATACCGTACAAAATCTCTAGTACGGTTTTCCGTTTTTATTCAGACGCGCGGTATAAAATCCTACTTAAGTTTTCGGGGCGGGGGTGGGGGGGGAGGACCGACGCGGTTTATTTCCCCGTCCGAGGCGGAATTTTTTTTTTCTCTCCGTCTCAAACTATATATTATTCTGAATACCTAAAACGACGATCCAAGTATTATTCTCATCTCGGTAGATTTATTTCACAAATCGTCATCGGCTCTGCTTTTTTATCAAGATAATACTATCGCCGTATTATAATATTATACTAGATGATAATATTTTAATCCGAGACGACTGCGTCGCAGACATTTTATATAATAATACGACGACTAAAACGAAATCACTTTGGTACCGGACAAGACCGATGTAACCACTGACCGATTACGAAAACGGAAAAACAAATTGAAATAAAAAAAAAACGTAATAGATACAGTGAGCGTTACACGACGAATCATTAAAAAAAAATTGGATACTGATTATATTACATAGTCGGATAATGTACGAAAATTTCTACTATCGTAATCGATCGCGTTTCATATTATTATTATTCGACGAACGTAATTAAAATAATTTAAAAAAATAAATACATATAAACGACTTAAATAAGTACTTGGTGTTGTACTTACTCGCGTATTATTCTTACCGTCGCGTCGACTCGAAAAGAAAAATCCTTTCGGCGACGCTGCAGTCTTTTATTTTCACCGTTAAAAATCATTGAGTGCCTTTTAGGCCTCCCTCCCTCGTTTTCGAAAGCTCGATTTTCTTTAGTCTGCAAAAAAGAAAAAACGTTTTAAAATCTAAAAAAGTCTCCTCTTTGTTAATATTATTATAAATCAATAGTGTAGTACCTACGTGTATAATCGTTATTGTTGTTGTTGTTGTTGTTGTGCTCGTCAGATAAATTTTTCAAATCTTATCGTATTTCGATTGGTCGTATGAAATCGACATGATTCCGTTCGGTTTGATATTTTCAAACGTTAATTTCCTACGTTAAATACACGTTATATATACATAGCGTTAATCACCGGATTATTTACTTAAATCGAACGATCATTAGTTATAAGTTATAATAACATAATATCAATGTCAAACACGTGAAAAGAAAAAAAATGAATGCTGTTTCCGAAATGAAAAGAAAAACACTCTGGCGAGGAGAAGAGAACGGACTTTCCGAGCCAATTACCATTGCTCTCCTCGCATATATACAATATATATATGTACATGATATTTTGTGTGCGCGTGTATATCTTCTTTATCCTTCGCCGAGTCTTTCTTTGCCCCACGGTTCCTGCACAGTTTTTCAACTACTCAGTCCCAGTGTAGTAGACAAAGCTCAGCGGACCGAATGGGTTTCCAACGGTGTTGTTGTTAATATTATTATTATTATTATTATTACCTGTTTTTTCCGGCCGGTGCGTTCGCCGCGTATCTTAGACGGCATTCAGGTCGTTCGTTATCCACTCGGCGGCAAGATGCGCACGCCGGATTAATTTTTTATTTTTTATTTAAATTTTTTTCTTCGTCTACTTCTTCTTCTTCTTCTTCTTCTTCTTCTTTTCCCGTTTACTTTTAATAATAATAATAGTAATAATAAATGAGAAAAATAAAGTAAACCAAAAGAGAGATTAACATCTATTGCAAAACCTATATTATAAGTCTCTCTTTTATACGTTTGAAGACTATTTTTTTTTACGTATACTTATAAAAAAAAAAACCACCGTGTACATTATAATTTATATCGTATTATATTTATTTACTTACGATTTACTGTTTGTGTGTTTAAAGGTTGTTGGTGTTCAGAAGACGAGGAGCGTCTGGTTAGAGATCTCTTCAGGGGCTACAACAAACTGATCAGACCGGTCCAGAATATGACCGAAAAAGTCAACGTACAGTTCGGTTTGGCATTCGTGCAACTCATCAACGTGGTACGTTACGATTTCCAATATTAATAATATGTTTTACTCGTTTCTAAAACATCGATCGATATCAATTAGTAGTTGTTACAATTAAAATTTTTTTTTTCATATTTCATATTGTGATTGCAAACAATTAATAAAACGTTTAACGTTCAAAATATGAAAACTAAGTTATAACTATTTCCACTCAACGGTCATTTCATAAAACGTCCGATTTATATAATTAAATTAGTTAATAAAGTACGACTTTCTACATTCTTACATTTTCTACATACTTTCTACTTTATAGTAAAGTGTAATAGTTAATCGTTTATTTCTAAGAGTAATTATCATTAGCAATAAACATTTAAGCAAGAGTGAATTTTTACAATTATATACGAGTGTATGAGTGTATTGAAAGCTTAATTATTTCGACAGAATTGATCTCGCTACGGATTTTCACGTTGAAACGTCGTCGTTTACAACTTATACAACTATCGCAACTATATTCATAATAACAATTGAATTTAGACGATTAATATTCTCAAAGCAAACCGAATCGATTGGCAAAAATCAACAGGTTGAAAATTTGAGCTATTGACGAATAAAGAGGAACAATAATAATTATTGTTATTTTCTTATTGACTGTCCGTCAGATGTTACCAAATTAAAACTGTTGAGAAATAAAAACAATTAGTCGTTTTGATTGTAAAATTTCCTTTTTTCCCGTATCGTAGGTTCCGTTATCAAAGCGTGTGTTCACGGCGTCGCCGTTGTGAATGCACTGATCCCTTCAATCGTTTCCGACTTATTGTGTTCTATGCACCTTCGGTGCCCGCCCACGTCAGCTTTTAACAGGTTATCGCGTGCGCCGCCGACCGCTTTCTCGTTTCTTTTGTTTGTTTGTTTGCGACCGATCGTCGGATCACAACGATTATATTAATGTCATCGATGCATAAATGGTTTTATTATTATTATTATTATTATCAGAAATTAAAGCTTCGAAAAAAATCTACATTAATTCCTATTGAAAACTAGTAAAAACGTAGGAAAAAAAAACAAAACGTTTGCGATTCGGAAATGTCCGTCATGGGAGGTTTCACTGTAATCGAACAGACTGAGCCTCTACGAATCGATGTAAAAATCGCTCGGCCGTAGCCATTGAGAATTACTAAGCGTGCCTCTGGTCGGTCTCTTTGTAAAAACGAGCCTAAAAGCCAGTCGGCTCTTTGAGAAATAAAAAACTCAATCAAGCCAACTCTTTAAAATAGAGGAGTCTCTGTGAAAAGAAAAACGGCCCGCGCGACACGATGCATAATATGTAAATAGATGAAATCGTTTTAATTTCTAATGCAATAATATAATAACAACGACGTAAAACGATGTGATGTCTTACCTACAAAGAATGATTATGATTTCAAACTGTTTGGTATCGATCGCTTCGATTTAACAATGTTGGAAAATCAATCAGTGACGTATTTATTTTTTTGTTTTGATTTGTTTCAGAACGAAAAGAGTCAAATCATGAAATCCAACGTTTGGTTGAGACTTGTAAGTACACGACGTCTGTTTTCAATCAATCGACTAGACGATTTAAAAAAAAAAATTAATAATTACAATAATAAATAGCTGCTCGTCCGACGCTTTAGATTTCTTGCCCGTCTGCCGCAGCCCCGCAGTACAAACAAGTAATAACTAATGCCCTTTAAAGGATATTCCGCGAGGGAGGAAATCTACTCGGCGGTTTTCCACTATTAATATTTGCCCGACTTCAGACCGTTCGTTTATTATTTTCTTCGATTAATCAACGTAATTGGCGTCATCGTTCCGTTTCAATATCCATTTTTATTCCCCCCCCCCGCGCCCGCCCGCCGCGGATCCTTTGGAAAATATCTGCGCCGCCGTTTTAATTTATAAATCGGTCGGATATCAATTTCGAAGGTTTCTCTTCTCGCAAAACGCAATTTTTCGTTTAAACGAGTGAAAATAAATTAAATCGCGACGGCTTTGGTTGCGTGTTCGCCGCAACAACGCAAAAACAACAATTTTTTTCCCACCTTTCCGACGATTTATCTCTCGATTCAAAACGACCGCGCAAGCTTTTCGGACATCAATCGTTATTATTGTTAAACGTCAAAGAGTGTTATAATTAACGATCTACGATTCGACTTTAACCGATCGATTTTAATACGATTCGTTTTATGAAATCGACGAGATAACGTGCAAGGTTTTTTTTTAATATAAATACTGGTTGTCTGCTGTCTGACTGGTTATTTTATTTATTTGCATTTTGTGATTATTCTTTTTTTTATTGATTATAAATTTATAAATTAATAATTACATTGTGTGATTAAATTTTTCTTGTTCGTAAATAGTCGCGGATAACACCGAGCAGGTGGCGATGGGTTATTTTTGTTTTCGGGTAAATAGATCGGCGGTGACAAATCCGCGGCACGCGAGAAATTAAAATATGTTTAAACTTGAAAATGATTAATGCTGCGTGTATTTTGTTAAAAATTACGAACTTTAAACCGAGTATAAAATAATATTGTCACCAAGCAAAAATAAATCACATCGAACAAATTAATAAACTTTAAAGTAATGTTAAATACACTAGTGTTACTCGTATTGAATCTCTTATTTGTTTACTAACTAATGAATACATTTAAATTAGTGTACATTTTTTCTTTCTGTATATAATATTTTTCACGCGAGAAACAAACTAACAAAATAATCAGGCAATTTTTGCCACGTCACGTTAGAAAAACTCGACACCGCTGATGTAGTTAATTACAATTACAGTGTTTATCCAGTTTCCTACGTATAATTGTATTTATATATCATATTATATTATTTACTCGTTTTTACTTTGATCAGTTGACACCCAGTCGTCTTTTGATGTCCTGGATTTCCTAAACATTTATCTGTTACGTTTTGTCACATCTGTTACATATTACAGCTGTTTTATCTAACTTGTCTTCTACTAGTATTTTGAAAATAAAAATTAGCAAATGCATACACAAGTCTCGGGGTCATGAATATTACGACGTTATATACCTACGTCGTCGTATCGAACGACTCGTCTAGACATAGTCGTCAATAGACGTCAATACAACAAAACAAAAACAAAAAACGCAGTACTTGTTGGAAAACATTTTAAAAAAATTCGCAATAGAAATTTGAAAACTTAAGAGAAATGACGACCGCCATCGATGCGGGTGAAAATATAGTCGGTCGCTTAGATTACAGACCCGAAACAAAAACAGAAAAAATCGACGGTGTCGCACACTGAACAAAATACTTTGGCTTCGCGTCGTAAAATTTTCGAGCCGTAAAATTCGAAATCGGTACTTATTCGTCAAGAGAAACAGAAGGCTAGCGCCGGACGAAATTCAACGTTTTAAAGTTTTTCTTTTTTTCCATAGCTTCGGAAAAACTGCAGGTAAAATCGAAAAACGTCCCGTGTACGTATACCATCTGTGTTCCGATTTTGCAATCTCAAAAGTTGCTTCGTGAAACTTTTTAGTGCAGATGTGATGCCTGAAAGTTTGATCGCGAAAAAATAAATAAAAAGAAAAATAACACATCGTCGCAAAACCAATACGGTCCGAGCGCTTCGCCGCCGAGAATCTAAAACGTTTAAAATTAGTCATTACGCCGTCGTCGTAATAAATAATAATCGTCTGGTAATACGTTATTTTTTCAGAAGAGAAGAGCGAAAAGAAACTCTATTTTCATAAGATTTCGTGACCGCTAAAATTTTTTTAAATCACTATGACTACCGCGCGTGGCGCCTTTTTCGCCATTACTAATTTTGACGATTTTAATTATAGAGTGTTAATTTTTTCGATGTAAAATTTGCAAAAAATAGCAACAAAAAAACACAGCGGATAACGTTATCAAAGCTAAAATTCGTACGAATATTTCACCCGCACATAAGATTAAATAGATACGTCAAAACATTTACTAAAAATACCACGTTAATTTATTATGTTTATAACGCGATTTATTCAATAGGCAAAAATCAATGTAAATCTTCAACGATTAATATTATTATGTAACGCGGAAGTAATTTGTTTATGTTTTCGTGGTTAGGTTTAGAAAGAATTACATAAACGGTTCCGAAATATTGAAAATGTCAAATAAAAGCACAACATCGTCAAAATGTAACGCTAGAAATCAGGATAGTACCTGACCCAAATCCGTAAACTATGCCTCGTGTTTTAAGTACTATCGTTGAAATACGAATAGAATAGACTATAATCTATTCTATAATGAATGGTACAATCTACTATTCTCATTTATACAACCGTCAAAAGGGAATAATAAACCATTGAATTCATCAATATTATATCAAACTATTGTTCCGTCGCCTGGTGGTAAACTTACAGAGTTCAACATTATCATTCCGCGACGAAACTGGATAATAATAATATCGTTTAGAAATATCCGCTTCGATTATTTTACGTTGCTTTTACGTTTTAGAATATTATATATTATTTTATACTTTCGTGATATTTACCGATTCCTATTAATTTTGTAAGTTAGCTGCAGGCAGGCTCGTGTACAGTTCTCGCGAACGATGAGATTTTAAAAGTAAAAGCGTCCGAAAAATCATAAAGATTTTTTTTATTTATGTTGTGACAATTTTTAGAAATTAATATGACTCTCTTTTATATTGTATAGCAGACCCGACAAACGTTGTTTTGCCATATATTTCTAGTGAATTTTTTAGTATAAAAAATAACTAACTTATTGTAAGTATTTGGGGATGGTGTTTATAATTAAAAGAGGAATGGAGCGATGACGGCCTATAAAAATAACAAAACGCCCAGCCATTCGTTAATATAAAATTTATAATCTATTTATTATATGAATTCCAAATTACCACGCACTCACTGATCGCGTTGCATCTCAAAATCCAGCCCGTGAAAAGTTTTGAAAAGGGAGAAATAACGTTTTTCATTTTTAAGGGTTGAATTTTATAAAAATTGAAAATGTAAAAATTTTTTGCACTTTAAATCACATTTAATGTAACAAATTGAAGTAATTGATAACTAACTTATTGTAAGTACTCGTATATGAAAAGTATATGAAACACGTCATATATATTTTTTATTGAAAATGATTCGCAAAAAAATTTATAAACAATGATTATGGTTACTATGGTCACAGAATAGGTTTAAATATGAAACGTTAAATTTTTAAAAATATTTGTAGAAGGCGCCACCCTTAATACCTAGGGGTTTAGACAATAGTTTATGTCCTATTCTCTGAGCTACCAAATATACGTAAATAAAAAATTTTATGAAAATCGGTCGAGTCGTTTCGGAGGATTTCGATAAGAAACACTGTGACGGGAGAATTTCATTTATAAGCTAATAAATTAAGTACCGATTAATAACCGATCGATCTGTTGGATTTTTATACGTTTTTGGTGCAAAAAATCACGATTTCACTGAATATGGCGAAAATCGCGATTTTTTTTTATAAAATAGGACAAAAATCACGATTTCGCTAGCTCGCGAAGAGAGGCGCCTATGACCTAACTTTAGACTGTAAATAAATATAATCGGTACTACTTACGGCTTGTCGGTGGGTTGCTGTTGAGTTTCGGCGTCGGTTCGTGAAAATATAAAGTAAACACTAACAGATAAACAAAAGTCACGATTAAAAGTTTCATCGGTCGTCGGACGAGATGAATAATAAACTGACGACGACATTATCGACACTATCACGGAGAAAAATTAAAACCGCGACGAACAACTTTCCGAACCGCTGTCGACACTAGGCCGGTCGTCAGAGCACTGTGCATCCGGTTAGCCTCGGTACTTCCTCGCGAGCGTCTCTCGATCGGTATTAGGCGGGTTGCGCGCGCAGAACGGCTGTTATTGGTCGGGCGGCGCGATTTCATTAGCACGCAGTATCTCACTCGTTCCTATTTTTATATTCCTCATCACTATTGTTACATAATCATGTTATCACAATGAACTATCTTATATAATAATTACGTAATACCAAATGACTAATCTCTTCGATCGTTGTACGTTTCCGGTGCGAAAATCACTATTTTTTTTCATAAAAAAAGAGGTATTGCCTCGTGGCAATGTGGGGTGAGGCGGTCACTACCCCTATGATTTAAGGGAGACTATCGTTTATGTTTGATTTCAAGCGCCCCCGTGTCTTTTTAGTACACACAAAAGTCAAAGGTGGCACATAAAAGTTTGATCAGAAGTCAGGAGACATGTATTGCCCCTGCGTTCCCCTCCGATTCAACTACAGCTCCCGCTAAACCTATTCTGCTCGCGAAAAAATCTCCCTTAAAATATTAACACTATATAATATATATTATAGCTGAATAACCCGGCTTCGCCCGTGTGCAACTTTTTTTTTTCATTTTTACCCCTTTTACCCCCCTTAGGGGTCGAATTTCGGAAAATCCTTTCCCAAGGGGACTCCATTATATAAAACGAAACTGCCGACCAAATTCATACTCAAAGCTCCACAGCGGTTCCGGGCCAGGCGAATTTTTCTAGTTTCACCCTTTTTACCCCTTTTGACCCTCTTAGGGGTGGAAAAACGTTAAAAACTCTGTGAAAAAAAATTGGAAAAATGTTAAATAGCGTCATCACAAAATGGAAACATAAATAAGGCCTATTCTTTTGTATATGTATATAGATGGATAGATCTTAGCCGTTTTAATGTTTTATTTATATTCACGGTTACAGTGTTTTGTACCTCGAGGCCACGATTCGAAATAATATTAATTTATGTAATGAAATCGTCTTAAATCGTACTCGAAATTGCTGATATGACGACCAAATTGCTACGTTACACCACACGCATTTCGGTTTCATTTAATCAACTGTAATAATACCTCGATCGACGGTTATAATATCACAAACCAGGTGAACATAATATTACAATAAATTGCGCGATTACCGCGGTCACGGATAATAGCCGAAGACGACTATGGTGATTGGCCACAGTTTATTAAATAAGAGAGTCGAGAGTAATTGCACGGCGAAGATTGAAGACATATTATTTGAGAAACTCAATTTCAGAGAACCTCTGTCTCGTTGGTTTGACGTTATGAAATATTCATAGAGAAATTTCGGGCACAGATGATACGGTTTTAGACTGCGAGTTTACTAATAGTGGTGGTGAACGAACTAGACGTTTACAGATAATACTCCTCGCGTAATGAACGTGTCATGTGATTCTTTGAATTCAATTTTTTTTTTTTTTATCGTCTTATGTTATTAATATTAATTTTGATCAACCCCGGGAAACAGTACACTGGGTACGAGCCTGATTCTATATATTATATATTTATTTTCCAAAACGTTAGCAGCTCCTACCAGTAAGGATATTAAATATTCTAGACGGTACGTTTTTAAATTATAGAATCCAAATGCGACTCGCTCGCGAACGTGCTAAAGTGAGCAGAAAACAAACACTTGCTTAAAGGGGTTTCTGACCAAGTGCGTGGTCACGGATTACTACTTAAAAATTAAAAAGAAACATTTTCAAAAAGTAAAAGCATTAGTAAATACAATTTGATGTATGTACAACAAGAAAATACATATTTTCTGTAATTATTAGTTTTACTATACGAGTATTATATAATGTATTATATGGTATATATTAGGTACCTATATATAATATTTATTTATTTTAATATAATATAAATATAACCTAACTTAATCTATAGTATATACATACGAGAGTATTTATTTAATAGTTATACGCACTATACTCTACTATAAAATATTTGAACGTTTGACTTATGTTGTTTTGCGTTGAATTTCGAAAAGGTTAGATCCGAGTTGAAAACATGGAAATTATTACATCTAGAAATATTTCGTAAAAACCCCGGGTATGGCGATTCTTTTTTTTTATTTATGATTAACGTTGGATTAAACTTCATGACTCGAACCGCCATGAAAATGTAGAAATGGATGATGGAAAATAAGTCGATAATATTTTGGCTTTTATAAAGTGAAACCTAATATTCGTGGAGATTCGGCGTATAATATGATATAAAAATTATATTTTAAACGTACGTTTCGAACTTTGCGTGTTCGCGTATTTGCAGAGATAGTCCGTTGTTATATTTTGGTCTTTTTTCTACCGTTCTTGGAAATATTTTCAAGGCCGAGGAGAAAAACGGAAAAACACGTTGCCGCGATTCGTCGTGCCCCGTTGTCGACGAGTGTGTAGCACACCAATAGACGAAAAGATAATTAGGTTCGCGAAAAAAATAAGATTTGTATATTTCCGCCCGGAAACTAAAGAGAAAAACAATTCGCGAGCAAACCGAGCAAAGTCCGCCGTGAAGTATTCGGTTTCGAAGGAGTTGAGAATTTTTCAATTCAATCGCTGCCGCCGAATCGACCGCGTCTGCGGTGTGTATCCACTCCGACTGCTAATGACTTTTTTTCCGTCTCTAGAAAAAAATAAATAAAATAAATATAAATCGATAGGTATAATGATTCCAGTGTTCTCGCGTGTTTCGTTCGTTTAAACATAACGATATAATAATTATGCCGTGATACGAACAATGGGCCGTGATAATATAGCCTCGACGGTATAATATTACGTATAGTTAGAGGTACTCGCTACTCGTAGTAATATTTTACACTTTTACAGTATTATCTTCAAGTGGGATATCGAGTATTTGCATACCGTGCTTCAAGGATTGCGGCGCAGACTAGATATGATAATAATAATGTGTACTGAAACATCGAGTTTATAATATGCGTGATGACATTTTTTTTTCTTCTTGCCGACTATCATTTTATGCTTGAGTTTATTCGAATTAAAAAATTATCAATAACACCTATTAGTATCGACGGAAATTCGTCGCTTCCGTTGCCCCCCCCCCCCGTCGATCCTCGTCTGTCCAGACACGTCAATGGAAACTTGCGTTTTTCATACACAAGTAACCGTTCCCGACGTCTGCCTTTTTGTCCGCGCTCATTGTTGAGTTTTCATAGTATATGCAATTCGGGTTCTCTCGATATTTCTGATTTTATTCTAATTTTATACCTAAGTCTGCCTATACAGGCCGGGCAGATCAATACTCGGCGAGACGAATAATTCTGTTTTTAACGTATTCGAAAAGTGTTTGAATAATTGTTTTGTCTCGGTAATTACTTTAAAGTGGTTTTTCATCCGTGTTTGTCTTGACATTAAATTTTTTTGAAACCGCAATATCTTTTAATTACATACAAATACACGATATTTTAATGTTTATACCTCAAGATATTCACATTAATATGTAAATGGTGTTGATTTACCCAAACACTTCTGCATAACTATCACCGATTTATTCACAATAAAGTCCACCATAGTATGATGTTTAGGAAAATAACAAAATAAAAATAAATAAGCGCGCGTATCAAAAAAAAATTCAAAAATTGATTATTTTAATAATATTCAAATACACTTCCAAAGTTAAAATTCGAATACCATTCGAAACGTATTTAAAAATAAATTTCAATCAAAGTAGACGTATTAAAATATTATTTCCTTTACAACTCGTGTAAAATGATTTATCAGAATGTGTCGAAATCGTGGTCTGAAAATCGATACTCGTCGATCATCTCGAACTCGTACGATTGATTTTCGCGGCGGCGCGTAAAAAAACTACCTTTGTTATTAAAATTTATCGTGTTATTTCGTAACAAATCTCGAGAATTTGGACGACTGAAAATCAATTTAGAAATTCTCTTCGACTCGAGTTTTTTTCAAAACTCCAATGTTAAGTTTTTACTTTGCTATTTCCAACTCCCGCGGGTACTAAATATTCATTTACTGCAGATAATAAAATTGACTTTTGACCGGATAAAATAATACGTTTTCGTCGTTCTACTTTTTTTTTCTTCTTCTCTAAATCCGAGTTGGAAAATCAGGAACGTGAAACATTTCTAAACGTATATCACTCTCGTAACGACATCATAGTCGTGTTTTAATGTATTGCCTTTTGATCAGAGTTTCTTCGTTTCTGACGCGACGCGACTTTCGTTTTCTATAAATCATTGTTTTTGTCTCGCAGTGTGATATTAAGCTGCAGTATTTATCCTTTGTATTGCATGTTCGAAAGTAGTAAATAAATTTTCAATAAATATAAAAATATTTCGCATTACGAAACGATCGGGCTCTAATCGATCCCGTTCGATATGCTATAGCGGTGACGATGACGTTATTCAGTCATTGGTGAAAGCAGTCGTCAAAACTATTGTACCTGTCACATCGGTGATCGCACTTCTATTATAGTTACTGCGTATTTATTCTGGTATTCATTGTGCCACTACAAATCCTTTACCAATTGTTGTCATTGTTTTCGGGTAAAATCAAACACTTAAATTTGATGTAAAAATACATTTGGACTTTATCGACAAAACGCATAATGTGCATCATTTAACAACGGTTTTGCATGCATTATTAGAACTCGACCGATGACTAAAATTGAATTTAAATCTGTTCGTTTAAAACATTACTTGTAATGGCTGAGACCACTTAACGTGTACTCGTAAGCAATTTACCGATTAGGCACCGCTTCGACGGGGCAGTCCTTGACGAATATTAAATAAATATGATATTGGACGAAAATACTCTTTTCGCCTGAGTAACACTGTTTGTTCGGATTTAAAATACAGCAGGCGGTGCGAGTTGAGTTTACGACGAATTTGATATTTTAAACTTTCGACAATTAGTTCGGCACTACAGAGTGAATTATTCACATATAATCGTACGCGACTGTGTGAAATTAATGATATTAAAATCAAAACTGTACAGTATGCAAACGATTTTTACACGTCGTCGTACTACGTAAGTCCTTACGTTTCGCCCGCCGATACAGAACGCGCTGAAAGAGATTAGTGACGAATCATTAAACACGACGACTGGTTTTTCAAGCCATACTGGAGGAATTTGAAAAATCCAATTTGTGATTTCATCGACAAATACAACTGTACGGTAGTGACGGTAGTTAGGTAACGGACGGATTAGTAAGAGACGTGCGATGATTCTTTGCTGACGTTTGAAATTACGTTTTATTCTATTCCAAAAACGCCAGTGTTAAAAAAAAAACCCACGTGTTTTGGACATCGGCCTGCGACTCGAGGCGTTTTGAATATTTCCTAGGAATCCACGTTATTTCTTAAATTATAGGTATGATAAACACAACGTACACGTTTGATTATTGTAAACGGGGGGTGGGGATGGTGGAAGTTGACTCGGGGAGTGTTAGAAATTCTTTCCAGCGGAAACGATCCCCGTCGTGACGGCGACACGTCACTATAGATGATATTATGTTTATTCTGCGCAGCGTAGAAAAAGCAACGCGTTATTTCGGTTTTCTCTTGTATTTACTTCACTCTTTGCTTCTATTGTTATAGGTATGGAGAGACTATCAATTACAATGGGACGAGGCAGACTACGGCGGTATACAGGTGCTCAGGTTACCGCCGGACAAAGTGTGGAAGCCGGATATAGTGTTGTTCAACAAGTGAGTAAAAGTTATTCCGACGCGTATACAGTACGTATATATACACGTAGCGGGTACGAGCGGATTACAATGGCAATTAAACGGATTAATTTGTATCTAAAAGTTTCGGAACAAACTGCGCGCGGCGTTCACCTACCGCCGACCGGCGCGCTGCGAAAGCACCGACAAGTTTTGTGTTTTGACTACTAAACTCCGGTTTAAAACCAATTACGAACATAATCTAAAATTAAAAATAAAAAAATAAAAAAAACTAAAGATTACGACGATTCGTGTATAACGAACTCGTCCGGATTCGGCTCGCGGCGTCTAAAGCGCGTTTTATTCTACGAGGGCCGACGTCGTTTGCCAAAAAAAACCAACAGCCGACCCGTCAGGTGGCGACGAGCGATTACTACTATCGAGTGATTTTATTTATTTTTAAATATCACAATAATATAAATGTCATTCGGTAGATTCCGTTGAAAATCACGTTATCGCGCCCGATAATCTAACGTGTCGACAACCCAACTCCGTTTTACATTTAAAAAAAAAATACCGGACGGGGAAAAAATCAACTTAGCCACGAGTTTATGACACTTTATAATCAATAAAAAAAAAAAAAAAAAATGAAAGAAAAAGAGGTTGAACACAAAGTGTAAACGCCGCGGCGATTTCCATGCCAAAACAGAGACGGGCCCGATATTTTCGCTCAATTGATCTTTTAAAAAGAGAATTAAGTTCTTAGCAGCGTGACACACACATAAAGACACGCTTTATCCTTCGAGGAAATTTCGCTGGAAAATCAGACGTGGAAATCACTCGACTCGAAAAAGTCACATCATTTTGATCGGAGTTACATTGTCTCTTGTCACTTGTCGTTTACTCGTCATAATATCATTTGTCACGCGTTACTTTTGGCTAGGCCCTGAAACAGAGAGCTGGTCGAGATGTTGTCGAATGACGAGTATCGGAAAAGTCATTCGTTCTAATATAGCTGTGCGTACGAAGTGTAACAAATAATTTTTACTTTGAATATTTTACCGGTTTCGAACATTTTCCGACGTAGCCGATCATTATCTATGTTTTTATCGAGAGCTTCGTCGTAGCTTTATTACGATCACGCGAACAATTTAAACTGAAACCTAATCACAGAAACAATACGTGATCGTTAATTAAGGAAAAAAGGCGTGGAACGCAATATCATGTTGCAATCAATTCGACAGCGAATTATAATGACAAGCCTAATTATTGCAAATTGGAGTTTTCGAAAGCGATTGCGTATAATTTAAGATGGTAAAATATCACAGGTACCTGCCCCATTATATTAATTAGTTCTATTAAACAATTGTCTACGTTTTTTTTTTTTTGTAAATTACACTTTATTGTATTACTGTGTTGTTTGTTCCATTTCGTTCCCGAGCATATTTAGTAACGCGACTTTTCGAATGAAATAAAATATTTTCACGCACACGACTTTTCGAACACGTCGCCGTCGGAACGAAAAACTTTTCCAACACTCGTCGTTCGGCCTTCAAACTCGCGCGACATTTGAAGACTTCGGCCCCTCAAGACCGAATCATGTGAGCCATTTATTTTCATTTTTTTTTTTCTTTCTTTTCTTTGTTCACAGCGCTGATGGAAATTACGAAGTTCGTTACAAATCGAACGTGCTCATCCGACCGAATGGAGAACTCCTATGGATTCCGCCGGCAATTTACCAGGTAAACATGTCGATTAAACGCCACGGCGGCGCCGCGCCGCCACTCACTAATAGATAATATTATTATATTTTTACTCCGAACAAACCCGCAGGGTTTTCGAGATGCAATAAATGTAATTACGCGCTGTGGTAAACGGCAGCAGTCGTGTTTACACGATGCTCACGTGTTATTTATGACGACGGGCGATTCGCACCGTAACGGAAAATCACCCCTCAGAATAGAAGACGTCGCGAATTATAATAAGAAATTCGTTTGTTGTAATAAACTTGCGATAATGCTGTAGTGACTTTGTTTTCATAAAAAAAATATACCGTGAAAAATGGAACGAAAACTCGTACACTAAACACCGGGTATAACGTAGTACAATTTTCGGTATTATTTTCTTATTCTCGAGTGTATAAAAAGCAAACAGACGTTTAAAATAGTATTCGAACGATGCATGCGCATGAAAATAACGCGAAACACGTTAACGTGTTAAGAACGGCGCATTTTGATTTAGAACAAAGTAATAATATTGTTTTTTAAGCAATTATATTATTGGAAATGGTTTTTTTAGTAGGACCAATAATACAAAAATCGTCGTTACACGATTAAAACACGACTTTTTTTATTGTAGGATTTTTTTTTTTACTTTTCTACACGCGTATTACAACAACTCGTATTCATTTCCGAATATTATTATAATCTCAACGATGGTTTGAAATAAATTTTGAAACGTATTAAACGCTCTCTTCGTTCATTAACGAATGACTTCCCCCCCCCAGCCCTTTAATGAACACTTAATGTCACGAAAACGACATAAACGCGTGTTAGAACGACACACACATAAACCAACATAAATGGTTTATGTAATTATATGGTTGTTTATTAATACTCTAACGCGAAACTATTGCGATTCGCTGTCTTTTTCGCGTGTTCCTATAACTCGATCGTTATTGAACGACACTATACAGTGTATTGCGATATACTTGCGTTTCGAACAATCAATCAAAACTAATTATTTATCGGCGTGTAATACGTATTACACGTCGCTTGCGTGTTTTGGTGTATTTTAGTCGCGAAAAATGTGTACGATTAAAATGATTGAATTTACGCGATCGTGAATATTCAACAGTCGATTGGTCAATTATTTTAAACGCTCAATTTGATCTGGTATATTTTTTTATACTTAATTTGAAATTAACTGAAAACGTTTGGTTTCGCGTTTTGAATTGAATTTACTGCGAATTAACGATTATATTACACACACTAATTGTTTCATTATTGGATACTCGTCGTTTCAAAAACCGTCCACAATTTTATTTTTATTTTTTTTTTATACTAATATTTTAAATTACTTAAAAATATACATATGTTTTTCACCTCCATTATGATATCGAGTCGAAATCCCGTCGAGTTTTAATTTTCAACATTTTCAAAATACCAACATATACGAGTATACTAAACTATTTGGAAATGCATAAACCTTGATTTTGTATGAATCTTTGAATTAAAACTTTTATTTTTCATTAATCCGTTTGCGTTTTTCGGGGAAATTACATTTTGAAATGTTTAATTGTACGAAGGCCTATTGGCCTAACGAGTGTACGACGACGGCGGCACCACTGTACCGTAATAATATTCAATTACTAATTAAGTTATCAATTATTTCAATTATTATTTAATTATAATATTAGATTCAGTGGCGGTGTAACTTAGAATTCCTCGGCAAAAGCATCTCCGCGATAATCGAATTTTCAAACGCTTATAATATTACGTCCCGAGCGGTTGAATATAAATGAAAAATTTCATAGCCAAAAATCATAGGGCAAAAAAAATTAATAAACTGTTGTTGTTAAAGGATCGAAATTCTCAAGTGAATGCCGGTTTAATGTAGTAAAGTAAATATTTTGTGAATCCTAAGAACATTAGACGATTGTAATAATATATTATGTAGTTATGAAGTTGAAAATTTTCAAGAAGAAAAATATTCGTCGATAAAACTTACGAAAAGACACTAGGTATTTTCCCACAAACTCACAAGCTAATAAACCAGCGTTGATTATACAATAGGGTATTATGTAAATATTATAAATACACTGAAAAAGAAACGTGAAAATATCACGAAAATCGTTTATTATTTTTGAAAAAAAAATTAAATCTATCAAAAAAGAAAGTACTTTCCAATCATTTTAAAGACGAATATACACGGAAAACCGTTCGAATCGCCTACTCGAATACTATATGTAAAAACAATAAGTATTTAAAACAACGTTTCAATACACGGACAAAAAAGGAGTAACTATTTACCTGAATACTTTTTATTCGAACGAAAGCGTTCGGATGCTTAACGACAAACAGTAAACCTGGGCTGTATAATATGTTAATGTGAAACAATCTCTTACGAATTAATCCATCATAGTTTTGTGAGTTCGCGACTCGAGTGTTTTCCACCGACACCGTGCTCGCGCTGAAATTAATCAAACCGTCAGACACCACAAAGGAATATACTGCAGTCGAGACGGAACGGGGGAAACGGTTTGTGCGCGCGTAATGAATCAAAACGAGACGTTTCCCCCGGATACGATTATCGACACCTCCGCGTCTTGTATATTATTATTATTATTATTATTATGCACCTACAACTACTGCTGCTGCTGCTGCTGCTGCTGCTACCACGACTGCGGCGGGAAAAGAACGGAAGTGGAATCGGATTTCTCCTTTTCCGCCCCCGGCGAGGACGTGGCGGGTGACGGGAAATCGAATTTTAACACCCACTTATTAACGTATTTCGATCGAGTTTGCCGCCGCGCTGCACCTCTACGAATCCAATATCCAATTGATTCAATCTAGATAATACAAACGCTTCCGAAATCATTCGTGATATACTATTTAGTATTTATATATTGGAAACGAACCGGATACGAATTGCTCTCTAAGAATATACGTTTTCACGCGTTATAATAAAGGTGATTCAGTTTTGTTTTCTCTCCCCTAAACCGCTCAAACATTTATTTCATCGAACAACGCTCGCTGTTTTGAAAAATAACATTTGACTTCTTTTTAAATTCAATACCTATAATATTTAATAAATATTATAAATTATTTTATTTATTACTTGTATTTGATAAAAAATAAAAGAAGCGATTTTAGATTGGATTAGATAAAAACGATTAGTGGATTCGTCCGATTTCGGTTCGATCATTTATTTTTCACAACAACGTTATTTAGTGCTTTCCACGATACGCCGTCTAATGCTCGGATAACGTTTTATTGATCGCTTTCGGTATGTTTATACGAAAGAAAGTTTATACATTCGGTACATTTGTCAAAGGATCTCGTAATTGTATTTAAGACATAAGGTTGGTTTTATATACCGTGTGTGTTTTCGGTATATCACACGAAACGAGTTAAATAAAAAAGATTTGCTTTTGTACATAATTAAAATACTATTATCTTTGATTTTCAATTCCGAATGAAGTGAAGAACGTTTCGGTAATGCGCGGGGGCGATATATCGATAAAAGCACCAATTTTCACAGGCCTCTACAGAGCCTCGAACTACATGTTATATACATCTTATTTTATTCGCCAATCAAATAAAGATTAAAAGCTGAAAACACTATGCACTGAGCGTGTTGCTCCGGTTACTTGTTCAAATTAGAGTTTCCCGAACGTTATATTTTCCATCCGCCGCTACTGGTCGGAATACTTCAAACGTCTCGTTAGACCTGCGATATGAAAACCGGGGCTTTGTCGGTGGGAAACGGTTACAGGTCGAAATATCTCTAGAAAAAGTTATATCTAAGAAGGAAAAAAAAATTCAAATCGACCGTTGAAATTCAATTTCATCACAAACAAAAGCGAATAAAACGCGATCGACTTATAAACAACACACGTCGCGCGTCGTTTGGCACGTTTAAACGAAAGTTTAGAGTTGTGTGAAATACCTGTAAAGTACCAAGCCTCGACCAACCCTGAAGTTTTCACGACGTCGCCGTCTTCGTGGTGATTTTGTTTCGTTTTCAACCAGGCTTCCCGGACGCGCACGCACGGTCTCGTCTAATCGAGTAAATCGTATGAAACAAATTACAAAATACATAGTACAATAAGATCGCTCTAGTCGATTCCGTCCCAATTATATAATGATAGTAATGACAGTATTTGTCATTGTTTTAATGATGATAGTATTTGTCGCGATATAGTTGGCAAGTATTATTTTTCATACAACAACGGGCACGATCGAGAAAATCGCCCAGTATGACGTGGCGAGGACCGCCGAAAGAGATGTAAACGCGACGCCGAGGACGATCAATTAAACGCGCAGAAAGCCGCGCGGAAAAGTGGTAGGAGGAGGGGAAAACACGGAGAAAAATTAATAACGACGAGACGAATGTCACGCGAAACCGCGCGCGCGTCTGACGGCAGCGCCTGCTGCTGCGTACGGCTATAATAACGACCGGGCGACGACGGTGTTATTGGTTTTCGGCGGGGCCGAGTGTGTGCGTATAAACTATATCGTCGTCGTTTCGGCTATAAATCGCACCCGATGACGCGGTCGTCGTCAATCGTCAAAACGGCGGCGACGACGGAACGGTCCGGGCCGTTTAATGAAAAATAATAAATTATCGAGCGCGCGGATCCGACCGAAAAGAAATTCCAGCGTCTGACCGCAGCGCGCCGAACGTCACGTTCCGCGCGGGGGCACACTGGACGGCGGTGTGACGGGGGGTTTTAGATCTTTATTCGAACGGTCGCATATCGAACGTATATTGGCTTTAAAACGAGAAGAATCTCAGGGGGAAAACGTCCGGTTTAAAGTAGGACGCGCGCGAGCGATATACCGATCCGAAAGAAAATTAAAAGAAAAAAAAACTGTTCGAAAAATGTCGACGAAAACGTGTCTCGAACGTAACGAAATGATGGCAATAATTAGGCGCTCGAGAGCGAGTATAAACGCTGTAAATTAATAATGTCATTACGAGTATAAATTACTTAAGTGATCGTCGAGAACGACGGATTCGGCGGAGCGATTTGTGAAGCGAAACAAAATGGAAACGTTAATAATTTTTGTTGTTTTTTTTTTTTTTTAATAATAATTACTCGAATAATCAACGTCTCGACTGAACTGAGTAATATTTCGGTTCTTTTTGTTCTTTTTCCCGATTTGATTTCCAAAACGGTCTGCATTCGCTCGTTACAATTTTTCTAGTATCCTTGGGCGAATTTCGACGATTTTCGTGTGGTTCGTTTACCGTCTGTTGCAAATGCCGTTCGTAACATCCTGTTGAAACACGAAAGTTATTATATTTACATACAACGCCTAGGTAATAATATGAGATAAGGATTATACCTTTTTACACGAGGCCCGATAGAAACGTCATGTTTGCGACGAACAATGTGCAAATGTACGTTAGGCCTGTAGTATTACACTTCGTGATGATTATACATTTGTTATGTTTCATATATTTTTTTTTTTTGTCTTGTATATATTTTGTTTCGCAAATGATTTTATATTGACCGAGATGTTATTCTTAATGGAGATAATTTTGAACGCGAGATATTTCGACGAGACGCCACGTGTGTAAAATTTAAATTTCGAAGCATCCCTGGGCCTCTAAGCCTGTGCGTCCTTTTTAATCCTGCGTGTTGCCTTCGCGGTAGTTCATTCGAACCCGTCGAGTGAGGTACGAGACGATCGCGCGAGGCGGCGGGGGCGGGCGTTCGGAACACGACGTCGTAATCAAAAGGGCGTCCACGACGCTAGAGTGTCGTTAATAAAACGCTGCCGGAAAGCGTTGGCAATTTTTCGGCGAATTTCTCGAAAACGTCTGTCGGGTTATACGCAATTTAATAACGACTACCTAACCACGCCGCCCCGGTCGAACGGCCGCCGTCGTCGAGTTAAACGCCGTCCGGAGACCAATGACGGCCAAACTTTTTCCTCCGGCGGCGGGCCGCGTCGGTAAAATTTAGTCTTCGTGTGGGTCGCCAACAATGCGAAATTTAATGTTTCTGTACACGCGCTCCAATTTTATATTCCGAACCTAGCGAGCAATCTATCGATTTGACCACGGTGTGTGAGTGTGTTTTGTTTTTTGGTTTTTCGAAGAAAAATGAAAATCCGTGCGTCAAACCGTATTCACTAATGCTTTTGCTTTTTGCAAATGCATCTTTCGAGCAGCAATCCGTGACACGCACTTGGTCGGAAACCCCTCAGAAGCAAGTGTTTGTTTTCTGCTCACTTTAGCACGTTCGCTAGCGACTCGCTTTTGGACTCTATGAAAACGTACCGTCTAAAACAGCGCTTCTCGACCTGTGGTACGCGTACCACTAGTGGTATATATCTGTACTCCAGACTCTAGAATATTAAATACACCGTAGGAGTTAACGTTTCGAAAGACGAATTGTAAAAATATAAAATATTACCGTTTTTTTTTTTTCTCGAAAATGTTCAATATTTCGTTCATTTGTTCAATAAAAGTTCAATATTTACAAATAATATTACTAGAACAAAAATTGAAAAATATTAGTTAAAATAAATATCATCTATAGCTTATTGAATATTTTATGTGAAGCATCGAGGAATGCATTGGTTTTACCGCAATATGAGCTTATTATTATTTTCTAGATTTTGAGTGAAACGAGGAATGATTTTTTTTTTTTTTTCATAATTATGATCCAACTGTACTTATTCACGTACACTATAAATATCTCAAAGCATTTGTCATCTATAGAAAAAAAATGATTTTCGAATATTATTGAAATGTTGGAATTTATTTATACAATATAATGTTTCGACCTAAGACTCACCCGAAGGCCACTCTCAAGGCCACCGAGGACCACCATGTAGTCCGTGATCCACGGTTTGGGCATCACTGCAGTGTAGTTTTCCGTCAACCATGCCGTGCCGCCACATCGGTTACAGTCGGCCGAAAGGGGGAGGGGTATAGAAACGATTTTCCAGCCTTTCAACTGCCGTCGTCCATCCGTCCTGCCGCCGCCTCGCCGTTGTCTGTTTGACCTTTGATCAATAACACACCGCTTCTCTCTGTCCTCCCGGGCACGTGTGTGGTGCCGGTACGTTCGCAGTCAGCTGCAGGTGCGGTCACAATATAAAAACGGACGAGAAAGTGCAAGTGGAGAGAGAAAGAGAGAGAAAAAAGGCCAGGATGGGGCCGAGAAAGAGTCGAGGGGTGAGAAGGGCAAAGGGGTGGTGGTATGGAAAGAGAGGGAGAAAGATAGGGACGGGGAAAGCAAAAGGATGGAGTGAAAAGTATGCTCGACGACGTAGAGGGACGGGGTGGAGGAAATAGAGATAGAGAGAGAGAGAGAGGGAGGACGAGAGCTACAAAACAAATACACACGTAACCGCTCTCATCAACCCCTCGAGGCGATTTTCACCGCACGCGCACACAATATAATGTATAAAAGACACCGTCTGAATCGCAACACTCGTAAAGTCGTACGTACCTATCTGTCTGCGTGAAAATAAAAGCCAATACCGAGCACTGCGAAAAAAAGAAAAGAAAAAAGTAACGAGTAGTAGTGCTATGATATTAGCAATAATAATATATCGCCGTCGGTAACCACCAACACGTCCTTGTCGTCGTCGTCGTCGTCGTCCAATCGAATTCGCAACGAAACGTGATTCGGCGGTGTTGAGGTTTGAAAACGTATAGGTACACAATATCGATTACAATTTTTTCATTTGCCATGTGCACTATCATTATACATAAATATATATTTATTTATGTATTTGACACCTCTAAGCTAAACGTTTACCACCGCCTCCTCCCGGAGTACTCACACGACCCGGTCTAAAACTGCTTTACGCTTTTACTTTTGACACGATATCGTATAATTTTCAGGTAACAATCAAAAGATTTTCGTCGACAACGCGTCAAATTACTCTCTCCTCTCCTCCGTATGGTTTCCGGTGCCAATAACAGCTATTGTATTCTTTACGGTTTCTAAAAAGGGTTATAAAATGACATGAATTTAATATAGGCAAAATATATTACATTGTATATTACATTCGGTTTAGTGTAAAAATAAAATCATTTCTACAAAATATTTAAAACGAATGAAAAAACATGTAATAAAAAATAGGTCAATTTTAAATCGAAACTTTTTACACGATTTTTTATCTTTGTAAATAATTACTCACCCAGTTGTCCTCCTCGTAATTTTTTCGATACATATTTGAAACATTCGTCGCACGTTAGTCTTGGCATTCAATTTACCCTCAGACATTGAATCATGTCCAAGTGTATGTTGAAAATGTGTATTTGATTATTTAAAATATTGTTTTATCCGGTCCTAATTTTTAGGACTTTTTCCGTTTTCCAAATTTCGAATTCATACAAGCCAGTTTCGACAATAGCGACGTCGTTATCATTCCACATTTTGTCCGATTCAATCGAGACTAAAATCTATTCGAGGCTAAAATGTTTACCAAATATGTTGCTTTAGTATGGACGCGTGTGCTTTTATTGTCGGCGAATTTTCATTTTTTCCCCGAAACTTTTAGTCGCCGACAACATTTACATTATTTGCAACATTGTCGCAAAATCGATAATAATATTTCTTCGGTCTGGACGCGGCTCGACTGCGCATACACCTAATGACAATGGTACAAAATGTATCTCATTATTATATTCATCGCCAATGTTTTCCACCAAAAAGTCAACGCAAAGACTTCAAAATCAACTCCTTAAAATAGATAACAAAATGTTGAAATAAGAGTCTCGGTATAATACGATCGAAATCGAATGTCAAATGTTATTAGTTATTTAAATCGAAAAAATCTACCATTTTTCAACGAATATGCCGCCCGAAATTTCGGCCTGAATTGCCTTAGTCAAAGTCGCCACCGTATTTCATGATACAAATAAAAATATAACACGAAAATCGCACTGTCGTGTCTACCACTCGTCACTTATTCATCAATATTTCCCCTTCGTCCGTGCTGTTGTTCGAGAGTTTGAAGACGACGCGAATTCGATTCAATGTTATTAGTACACGGATATTTATGACTACAAATCATTGTGTATCTATCACAGTCGATTTTGTTTCGATTCGAATAATTGTTTTAAAAGTCTCAACAATAAATATCAACATGTTGTTTAAAACATGTCTTATGACGAAAAAAGCATTGAATAAAGAAATTAAATTAACTAATTGATTAGATTAAATAGAGTTCCTTTTTGATAAACGTTTTAAAAAAGCCTTATATATACACTTATTGAATATGTTCGTTTAATCAAAATATATTGTGCAAATAATCCATACTTTCTTTCGAAATCAGTAAAACGTAGATGACTTGTTAACGCTTTAAATTCATCAAATCTAAACCGATTACAAGACCATAAGGAAAACAAAATCGGGCGCTTCTCTCTCGTTCGTTTTGGTTTTTTTTTTTCGCCGTGATTTGACCAACGAGTAAAGTATTTATGATTCATTATCGTGCGAATCGTCGAGCTTATAAATCCGAAATCATTTTTTTAAACTTTTTTCTTTTCACAATAAAAAACGCACACGACGACGTTATATAATTGAAAACACGCACGCGATGTGGACACGAGGTTTTTCACGTAAATCTCCGTTGTTTTTCGGCAAGATAACCGAATAGGTTAGATATGACGTACGAGTGGACTTTCATTATGATTTTTTCTCGAGAACTAAGAGCGAGAAGAAATCGTTGGAGAAAAAAAGAATCCTTTTCTTCCGCGTTAAATGTTTGGTTTCCAATTTGCTGTCGATAAAGGAGCTTCACTCCGGGACACTTTCGCAGAGCAATCTTTCTGGATCCAAAAACGCGGCGCTGTTTGCCGACGGAACGAACGAAAATAATAAATATCGCGAAACCGCAGTGGCTTCTCGATTCGATTATGTGAATTTAATTTTCCAAATTAAATTATTTATAAACATACTAGACGCGAAATTATTTTTGACAATCCCCGAAACGTAGTAAACTTATCATCGTCGAATTCGATTACACGGCGTACCGCCGCCGAACGAAAACTAATATACATCAAAGCGGCATTGTATTGTCGAGAAAGGGCCACGTTAATCCGAATAAACATTAAAAATCTACACGCATTGTTACGTGCGTACACGACGCGCAACGTTGATAAGATTAATTGTTTAATTCGTTTTTAATTTGAAAAGAATAAAAAAAACCCAGTGCGAGCAAAAAAAGAGAAAAAAACCAGCGTTTTGAAACGCGGGGGCACACAACATTCACAATATTTTCGATAGTCGGTGAACGAACACGCAAACATCGCTCGTTTCTTTCGAATCGAACGCGAGCGCAAAGTTGGTTTTTTTATTTCGAGAATTTCAACCGTTTTCCGAGTCGTTCTGATTTTAGAATTTCGTAAGTATATCCGTATAATACTACAACGTTTGTTAAAGCGCCTTTCGAACATTCTCACTTCGTCTCCTTTTTTTGGTTTTACGTTTCTGACTTTTACTTCCAAAGTATAAAAAAAAAAAAACTATGTGTCCTAATTATGCAGATATTATCACGGTGATGCGTTCTTTTAGTAAATAATAAAACAAAACAACTCGATGACGCGTCTGGTAATTTTTTTTCTTGAAAAAAACGAGAACGTGCGCGCACGCGTTCCTTTGAAAAATAAAACAATGAACATGGACGCGAACGAGTTCCGTTTTTTTCTAGGAAATTTATCAAACACGGATTCGATTTTGAAACAAAAATGTAATAAAATACTCGTTCGTTTTGGAAATCAAGAACGATGATCGCGTCGAATAATAGGTGATACGCCATAACGCATTGACATCAAACCGATATTCCTAATTAGAATATGACGAACAATAGCGAGGAAAACTCGAACGAATAAATATTAAATAACGTAGAATGTAACGAGAGACAAAATCCTCCAACGGCACGGAATAAAGAGATAATAATAGTTGAACAACGTAATTATTAAAAAAAAAAATGAAATAAAATACGTAATTTCGACACGAAATCGATCTCGATTCGTACAAAGCGATATCAGTTTTTGCGCCAGGTATATTTTTTTAATCGTTGGTTTTCTATAAAATATTTTCACGTCGACGAAAATTACAATTTTCTTCGTTATTAGTAAATACGTTTAATTGCGTAATGATTAAATCGATAACATTGATTAACAGACGAAAAAAAATAAAATATTTAAATTTCAAGAGACTTGAAAAATTGTTTGAAAACGAATGCTGCTGTATAACCTTATTAAAAGTTTTAAACGCAAAAATGTGTTTTAAATTGCATTTACAAAATGGCTATCGTGATTTTTTCTACCCAATTAGAATACAGTTTTACAATTATTATTATTATTATTATTTTTTTCGAGTTTCTTATAATTAAAATCCATTTAAAATTATTATTTTTTTTTTTTTTTTTTTTTATAATTGCGCAAAAGTACAACAGACAACGGTTATTAAAAAAGAAGAAAAAAAAACGAAAGAAAATTCAAAACATAAAATAGAACTAAATGTGTTATTGCATTTGTCAGATCTCTGCGGGACACGCGAATAATATAATAATATGATGCGCTCGCGGTCGAAATGTTTTTAATGATATCGTTTTAATTTGAACGCTTTGTTTTCTTTTTCACAGAGCTCATGCACCATAGACGTCACGTATTTTCCATTCGATCAGCAGACTTGCATCATGAAATTCGGCTCTTGGACATTTAACGGCGATCAAGTATCGTTGGCGTTATATAATGACAAACAGTTCGTCGATCTGTCTGACTATTGGAAATCCGGCACTTGGGATATTATAGAGGTAAGTCGACGGTCTCGAAACAACAAAAAAACCGCCCCCGACATGACTAACCAGCCTTGTTATTTCGTTAGACGCTGGGAAAACTTTTGTTTTGTTTTTTTTTTTTTTACAGAAAACAAAAATAATTAACGTTTTAAAATAGGATTATCGTCACGAAATTAGGTGTTATTGGATCAACACCTCGATAATGTTGTACGAAATATTATTAAATATATAAAACAATTTATTAAAATTATAAAATATCTTAATAATAATGAAAAAACAAAATTAAATATAAAAATACAATATTAAAGATATTTTATAATTTTAATGAATTATTTCATATATTAATTGATAATATTTTGTTACTATTATATGAGTATTGACCTTTAAACATATTTAATTTTATTTAATTTTTTATATACGAGTGTAGTGATAAGTAGAGAACGGATTTATAAATATCGAAACGGAAATAGTTGTCGAAATCGACTATTTGAAATCTGATCATAAATGTGCACGATTTATAGATCTTTCTCGTCGAAATAATAACACAGATTTCATTTTCAAATACGGGTATTGTGCGTAGGTACTGTTTGCAATTTGATATTGCGTGGTTTTGTTTTTTATAAAATACATTCAATATAACTACGTCGAATTAGGTTTTGACATAAAATCGCGAACAACAACTTTCCAAATGTGTGTAATGAGTAATAATATAGACGGTCCGCGATAAATGTCGATCAAATTACGACGGGTCGTCGTTGTTCCACGACAATGTTATTGGTGAAGAAAAAAACGAGCTAATCGTGGTTAAGTATATTCAATTTTCAAGTGTATTTATGCATTTTTCAAACTATTTTCGCTACTTTAATGCATACTTATTTGTAAACTTTAAGTGCATATTTAAAACGCGCAAAAATAAAACAACGCACACACTTCGTTGCATTTTATAATATATTTTTAATTAAATTTTATCCACATAAATCCATTCCCCCGGAAAAAATGTCAAGTATAGTAGTACCGCTGTCAAAGATCAATGAACTATTTCTATTAAAAGTATAATTTGATTATTATTAGTATAATTATTATCCGGTAAGATTTGAATTCACATACTCGTGTAATTTTCTTTTCCACGTGTGGAATATATTTTTCACCGCGTAGTATTATGTTTGTAACGAACGGATAAAATGTACTTTTTAATAAACGACACGATAAATATTTGAAACGATTACTCCCCCCGGTGACATAATTTAACGTTTTGTTACTTCAGAAAAATAACGAAGAGAATAATATTTCTGAGTATTATTCAAATTAATAAAAAGCTAACCAAGAGGGAGAAAGGGAGAAAGTCGTGTCACTTTGAATATTCTATAACGTTTCGTATTCAGTTTTTTGATTATGATTTAAAGCGTTAAATAAATGTCACGTGATCCTATTAAAAAAAATTTTCGCAAAAGATTTAAAACACTGGGGCAGCATTGTAGCGTGTACATTATGAATCCCGGAATAAAAAGCCATGGAAAAAATAAAAGAGTCACGGTGAAAAATCCACGAAAAACAATCCGAAGCTGAAAACAGACAAAGAAAAAATCCAAAATAGAAAAAGACGTGAAAAATGCATACTTAGTAAAAATAAAAAAAAGCGACGGGATAAAAAAGCGAAAATCTTTATAGACTAAAGCGCGCGGTTATATAAAGTTTTTAATTTTCGTATGTTTTTAAATGATTTTAAACACGTTTTCCTGTTAATTTCATATAAACTATTTTTTACTCGTTATTACTTTATCATTTACTTTATCGATCACATAATAATTTACAATATTATAACTTGTACGAATATTTTTATCGGATCGAGTCAAAATAACAAATGTTTGAAATTTTTTTTTACTGTGAATTTTTTCTCATTATCTTTTTTATCTTATATTATCCCTCGTGGATTTTTATTCCATTTAAATATAATATATATTTATATATTATAAAACTCGTGGTTAATCGACTTACTCGGATGTTGGATTCAAAAAAAGCTGATTCCGATAAGCACATAATTATATGAAGCAAAAAAAAAGTTCGTCTCTAAGAATCTAATAATGATTTTTTTATCAATTTATATTTGCGTTATCTCGAATCAATAGTGAAGAGATATTCTAATTGTTCTGCACTTTTCATAATCACAGTTTTGAAAAAATGAAAAAGCTCGAAAGTATTGGTTCGAATTTCGCCAAATCAAAAATCGAAGAAGAAAAATACGAACTCAAAAAATATTATTTACTTCAAAATTAATTATCGTAATAGAACAACGGCATTTCCGTTTAAAACAAAAGTTAATATTACCACAGGACACTCATTAAGTGGTACAAAAAATATATCTATTGGGTAATATAGTCTTTAAGTACATATCTAACATATTATACGTTTTCCAAAAATCAGAATTCGTATAAACACACAAGCATTTATAAAAAAAAAAACCACCTAAATTATTTATTTATTTTTATTTTTACTCACTGCACGTTACTCGTATTTCAGGTGCCCGCGTATCTGAACGTATACGAGGAGTCGCCCACCCAGACGGATATTACGTTCTACATAGTGATTCGAAGGAAAACTCTGTTCTACACAGTAAACTTGATACTGCCCACGGTCCTCATATCTTTCCTGTGCGTGCTGGTGTTCTACTTGCCAGCCGAAGCCGGCGAAAAGGTCACGCTGGGCATCAGTATTTTACTGTCACTAGTCGTCTTCCTGTTGCTCGTCTCCAAAATACTGCCACCCACTTCTCTAGTACTGCCGCTCATCGCCAAATACTTACTATTCACGTTCATCATGAACACCGTCAGCATATTGGTCACTGTAATCATAATCAACTGGAATTTCAGAGGTTAGTGAACAATATTATTTGCGTCGACACGAAGTGCACAGGTAGACCGCGCTGCAGGATAACGCGTACAATCGCGACGTTATTTCTACACGTATTACACGTCATAGCAATAACAACAATAATTATGATATTATATTGTTGACTAGCTCGTATTTCGAGTGGGTGCCGGACAGGTCGGTGGTAATTTATCAACTCGGTTCGATCGAGAGTTAAATAAACACCAACCGTTGACTGATTAAATCGAATTGAGTTTTGAAACAATGTCGAAACATCGAACGCGCAGGCAACACGTTTACTATTTTATATTAATAATGTATACTCGTTAACGTCCGGCGTTGATTACGAGTACTAAAGTGTGTGTGTTGTGCGAAAAACACTGCCGTCGTACGCCCACGGTTCCTCTAACCCGAAGTGATATCATGTACTCGAAATACGTACGTACGCGCACTTGGTTTTAAATTTCGACTTTTTTTGTCATGTCGAAACCCCTAAATAAGTATATGAATAATACGTATAAAAATGAACTACGTAAAGTCGTATGGCACGCGAGTTTACGCGAACGATTTTTTCACGTCGTCCGTCGCCGCGAGGGGGGGCGATAGCAACGTCAGCATCAGACGACGACGACGACGGTCCAGCAGGGACGATGAAAACCCATTAAACCGACGTGAATGGAAACAACGCGCGCGCGCGCGCGCGAGAGAGCGCGTGTGTAGTATATATCATTTTAAAACAGTACGGCTGTACAATTATATTATCTGAACGGTGCCAAAACTACCCTTTTCTAAAAACAATAGCTATAAAGCCATAATATAACCGACCGTATGACAACACAAAACGTTATAATAATTTGCCAGTATCGTTATTTATGCGCGTACATAATAATAATAATAATAATATAATGTACAAATAAAGATAAATAATCACAAAAAAGACCGTATTACGCTTTGTGTGTGAGCCTTAGCCGCCGAGGAGGACTCGGCGGGTTCGGCGGCGGCGGCGACGACGATCAAAAGGATTAGCCCGCACACAAGAGTATATATTATATTATACAGTGTACGTCAGGCCAATAATCCCTGGCATTCGAGGGACGCGCGTGTGGGTACCGTTTCGAGTTCTATAAAAATCGCATAGTGATGCACGACGGTGCATAGTGAAGCGACGATATTTTTTCCAATAGGCAAATCGGTTCGTCGCAATGCAATGGTCTAATACGCGGCCTACCGATATGATTGTCGTTAAATTTTTAAATGATTCCTCTATCCCGTAGATGGAAGGATTTTGGATAACGGTAAAAGCGTGAGACAGTAGTATTTATGGGGAAATAAAGAAAAACGATGCTTCTCCGCTGTTAAATCGAAAAATTTGGATATCTTGCCACTAATTTTAGACCAAACGTCGTCGGTCTAAAAACTATATTGGCACACGTGGAAAGAAAGAAATATGATTTTCTACGAACCCGATTCATTTTTGTGAATACAAACACACGCATTTAATATGTGAAATTTTAATCGATTCAGTCGTACGTTTTAATTTATTTTATTCGATTATTATTACTATCGTTATTATTATTTTGATAAAACTTAAACTTTTTATAAACTATTAAACTTACATTTGAGCGTGTCGTCGTTTTCCTGATATTGCCATTCCAACTATTACTTAATACCATCTCTTAGCTATCCTGTTGTGGCGTACTAGAGGGAAAATAATAGCTTCTTTCTTTCGGGAGATTTCTTTCTTTTTTTTATAGATACGGATATTATTACCTATAGCGTAATGTTCCGAGTCCTGCGAGAAAATCAGTATCGTTAAATTAACTTTTATAAAAGTTCGAGTTCTATAAAAATAAAAACAAAAAATAATAAAAGAGTCGTGCGTCGTATTGTACAGTGCGCCACACATTTCAACAATCATTGTTTGTGCAACAAAAAGAAGTTATTAATATTACAACTGATATGACGTTACACGGGGGTAATTATTCGAAATATAAAAAATAAACGCGCGCCGTTATATGATTTGAATGTGTTTATAATAAAAGACTGTATTTTATTTTTTCCCCAAAACTGTAAAAGGATTCGATTTCATATAATATATAGGACACTAGATACGTACGTGCGTGCGTGCGTGAGTACGTGCGTGCGCGTGCCGCCGACCGACGTCCTCGTCACGTACTGTTCTGCGCGAGACGCGCTTGTTTTCCTATTTCGTCCCGTCATTGACGTCGTTTCCACGAGGATTCTTCGGATGTCATGGGATTGTCATGTCTCGGTCCTTATATAATTATATAAGGCGCTCTCGATTTCCCATACAGTAATAAGACCGAACAGACGCAATCGGTATGATATGCGCGTCTCATACGCGCGTTCTCTCGAACGTCGGCCGCCAGTTTCCCGTCAGTTTTAAATCGTGAATTATGGTTTTCCACCTCCTGCCCGCCGCCGCCGCCGGAACGAATACCACGCCGTACTACGCCGCTGCAGCAATCGATAATTGGTCAACGGTCCGTGTAAACTCGCGTCAAACAATCGAGATATTACCTATATTATATTATATTACGCCCCGGCGACGTATAAGTGCCCCGGCCGAACGGTACATACGTCCGTCCATGAAATGTGCGATTTTTCGCTCAATCTGCCGGAACAGTGTCGGCCCCTGGTGGATACGAAAAACACTCCGATGTAGGGCCCCGCATTTTGTGTTTTTGTCATCTCACGACGACGGTTCGCTAATTTCTGAAAAATAAATAAATAATAACTCGGTTATTCCACGTTATAGAAGCGCATTGACTCGCGCGGCGAAAACAGAAAATCTTTTTGTTTTTAATAACGGTCAGTCGTTATAAGAATAAAAGGAGGAAAATCTGAAACGTGTCCGCACTGTCGCCGCGAAAGTTCACTATGTATACGAGTTTAATCGGTAAAAAATATAATATTGTGTTTCGTTTGACAGCTCGAATTTGATTTGTTGTGCCCCATCCAAAACGTTGATTTCAGCACAACTGCATAATAATTCATTTCGCGCTAATCGAGAGAGCGTTTTCGTTACGGCGGCGCGCCGACAACGTTTCGCGCGTTAAACAAGCGCAATGATATTCCCCGTCTCTCGGAGCGTTGTACAACAATTCGATGAAATAAAAATCCCCGTTAGTGGCAAATCTGCCACGTTATTAACGAGTTGCCGAATTTCGATTGAAACAATACCGCGCACGTGATACGACTCGCGCGATCCAAGTGAAATCAAAATACCCGTTTAAACACATACGACGCGAAACGATCATGAATAGGCTAATATTAATGAGAATTCGCTGCGGTCTAATGGTAAACTTCTTATTTTATACTATTTTTTTTTCACGCCGCGGTAGAAATCCCAATGAATTTAATTAAATTTTCTCTTTGCCGTGCATGCATAACTCTCCGAGTTTATGCGAATACATAAAATGACGTGTTGTGTTGGTATTTAAGGAAAAAAAACCCCCGACTCCCGGCCGTGGACAAAACGACGTTATTGTTTAACCGATATCGTAAACTCGCATAACGTGAGCGTAGTGTGTTTGAGTGTTCGACATATTTTGTTTTCTCGCCAAAGTTATAATACTAAAAAGAAACAAACAACAACAACAACAAAAAACCACCGCACCAGAATTGATAACCTTTTTTTCTCGACGCTTAAATTCGATATCTCGTGTTTTCTTATGCAATGAACTTGTAAGCAAAAGAAAGGAAGAATAATAATATTAAGTTTCGACTGCGCTGTGTGAGCTCTGAAGTCTACCGAAAGATAAAAATATATCGAACGCTACGTCACAGACGGATAAAATTTATTACTATTATAGTCGGTTTGAGTTTTTTTTTTTGTTATTTTCCCCAACAATTTCGATTCGTTTTAAATTAAAGATACTGTACTATTTCATCAGACAAACTATTGTAAGGCGATTTACCGAAAACAATGAAATAAGGACGACTCTTTCGGAGTACCGTTAATTAATTTATAATATTCATTATTTTTAATATTCATAAGCTAAACGGAATGATTGTTTTATCACAATAATAATTCACATCTCGATTTCTCACGAATTTTTCTCTCGAGAAAATTTGAAACTCTTTGAACGCCTACTACGATTATTATTTATTTGATATTTCAATGGTTTTGGAGGAGATAAAGATTTATGAATTTTCAACATGGAAAATCAATACTTGACGGTGTTTTGACCTATAAAAATTAGTGTGAAAAAATAACAATAATAATTTAAACTGATGGGACGCGGCGTGTCTTAAATTTACCGAGGAAAATAAATTTGAAAAAGTTGATACTTTCTTGGAAATCGAGTGTTAGACGTTCACCGAATTACCCCGTATACATTTCATCACGAAATCGCTTTAGTAACATAACCGGAATGTCTTTAAAACAAAAACAAAAAAAGTTCATCAAAACATTTATGGTAATGTGCGCCTTGGCTGTCTTTCAGTTTTCTAATATATATTTTTGACCGTCGTCGATAAAATACAATTGATCGCCGGACGTTATAATAGTATCTTAAATTCTCGTCCCCGTCATATCTAACGTCGGTGTTTGTAAATGAAATAACCGATTCTCGAATGCGCACATAATATTTGACACAACGACGCGTTACAATTTGAGCAGCGTTTCGTGTATCGCGCGCGCTTAGAAGAAGGAGCTGCGAGATTTGGATCTCCGTCGAATATACAAGGCAATAATAAAAGTATAGCGTGGTATATTATAGAGGAATTTATTCTATAACTATCCAGAAGGTCGTTCGAATTCCATAAAAACGCGTTCACCATAATACGAACGTATTTTGTTTCTCCCCCCCCCCCCCGCAGCCCGTCATCGAATGTCAAAAATGAAAACAAAAAACACGACGATACGCGCGTATAAATTGAGAACAACGGTCGTTTTAGAAATGGGGAAAAAAAAAAATAACAAAACACGCTTTCGCGTGCGCGCTATATCTCTTAGTGTTTACAGAGAAACGTCAGAAACCATGAGAATTCCAAAACCTAACTACGTACAATAACATATTATTATTATTATTAGTGTTTTAGTGTAAGCCGTACGTTTTAAACATTTTAAAACGAAAACGAAAACGCGCAGTTTTTCTACTCTCCATTTGTCGTTGCGCACAATGACGGGAGAGAAAATACCATACATTTTTTCAAAGAACTAACCATTAATAATATTATCGATTGTTTGTCGATCGCAAACCGATCGTGTGTTATTGAATTTAAAAAATGCTCAGTCGAAGCACTGTAATCGGTGTACAAATCTCAATGCCACGCGCGACAAAATCTCAAACGTTCTTGATATTATAAATTTATAGATTATTGTAAATTTTAATGCCAAGTATTAGAAGCATATAGGTATAACAATAGATTTACTCGAACGCGTCTCTCGTGGATGAAAATGAAATGAATAGTTTTCACCGCGACGGTTATTAAAAACAAAACTACGCTCTCGTATTCGGCCGAACGTCGACGCGCGTTATGCTTCGTACGTACCACAAAACGTGACTCTTATTAGTCCTTGAACGATAAACAAATAATTTAAATATTTTTCGTGCTCTTTGTACAATATAATATTCAAAACAGAATTAATATTGGCACGAGTAGTTGTAAACTTTTACCGTAAAGTAGGTACCTGACTAAAATGAGTTCTTATACTAAATTTAATATTTGTTTAAAAACTTGTTATTACCAAATGTTCGTAGCCTAATATAACATCATTTGATATTTCTATAAAATACATATTTGTACACACAAACAATGAATACCGAAAGTAAAATATTATTAACCATTGAAATAAAACAATATTATGTGGACACATAATATTGTCGTACACACACACACACGTTGAACTATTAGTAAGTTAACAGCAGATAACGCATATCCCCCCCCCCCGAAATAGCTAAAAATGTAGTACATTCCCTGTCTAATTGTTTAAGTTAAAAAAATTATGATATTTTTCAACTTACCCCCTCGAAATATTTTCTTGCGTTCGAAGATCTTAGATATTAAATGCGTACACAATATTGTAACGACAAATCACACCGAACTGTTAAATTAAAAATATTCTATGTCCGACGTTTACACGGTATACGCGATTTGGTCTCAGTACGATCCGCTATAAAAATAATAATATTATATTATTGTACATGTGTTAAGTATTATAACGAATGATTGTTATGTCTTGTGCATATTATACTTACGTAAAAGGACGAGGTCACGATAATATTTAACGGTACAATGTGAGGACGAAACGCGTCAATCGTTTGAAATGGAAACTAATTGCTCGATCCGAGGCGAATCCCATAGGAGAGCTCAAGAAAGACCAATCTATATTTTTTTCATAAACAAAGTTGGAATTTGAACAAAACAAGATCGCGAAAACCTGCAAACTTTTTACAATTAAAAATTTATGAAAGTTTCAATTTCTGTAATGTTTATTTTTTATTTATGCTTACGTGATTTTGATCATAAGACTTGGTACAATCGTCGACTTTTGGTAGCGATTCGCGTACTAGTCCGTGCAACGATAGATTATTTTTCGAAACTCCCATCTAAATAATCGAGAAAAACAAACGAATAATCCGAGAAAATTTGTACAAGATAGCAATTTCGGACGTTCTTTATGCACTTTCGTGGTATTTCAGAAAGGAATAATCGCAGGGATTTTAAATGTTCAACGAATACTCCCTGCCTATAGTTTCTAGAGACGGTATAATTTTTTGAAAAGGATTCGACTCTTTTCGCGTCATTTGCATATTTTAGATTATTCGTATTTTAAATTTCCCAGTTCTTTTTTCCCCCCCCCCCCCCCCCGATCAATGTTGACGAAATATATAATTTTATATACGTATACTATGGATATTTTCAATTGAACAAAAAAACTCGAAAATTGAATACAAAGCTTCGCGCCGCACACATTGTTCTCACTGCAGGCGACGCATCTAGAAATACGCGGTCGTCATGTTTTTCCTTTTTTTTTTACACTTTTGAAGTTGGAATAGAATTTTTTTTCTGCACACACACACACACGCGCACGCGCGCACTCACAATATGACGGGCAAGGGGACTCGTCCTCGGATCCGTTGGTCACGCGCTCGTTTCGTGTTCCCGCAGGGCCGCGGACCCACAGGATGCCGCCGTGGATCAGGACCGTGTTCCTGTACTACCTGCCGGCGTGCATGTTCATGAAGCGGCCGAAGAAAACGCGGCTGCGGTGGATGATGGAGATGCCGGGCATGAGCGGGCCGCCGCATCCGCACCACACGTCGCCGTCTGACCTGCCCGCGCCCGCGCCGCCCAGCTCCGCGGCGCAGTCCAAGCACAAGATGGAGGCGATGGAGCTGGCCGACCTGCACCATCCCAACTGCAAGATCAACCGGAAGGCGAGCGCGGAGCGGCGGGAGAGCGAGAGCTCCGACTCGCTGATCCTGTCGCCGGAGGCGTCCAAAGCCACCGAGGCGGTCGAGTTCATCGCCGAACACTTGAGGAACGAGGATCAATACATACAGGTACGCTCTAACACCGGACACCGGTCGTAGGGGTGGGGGTCGGGGCACTGGGAATTCGGCAGATATTCCCGGCGGGCAGCTTCCCGAAACACCGTTTTATTCGCGGTTTACTCCTCGCTAATACGGATCAGTGGTGCGCGCAACACCTGGGGGGGGGGGGGGGGGGTCGCCAATTATTTAACACCAAATGAAAAAGTCATATACTATATGTATATTATTTTATGTAACGTAAAATTATACCGCCGATGGCCGAGTCAATCGTAACATTTTATGTTATATCTTAATTTTTCGATGTAATAGTAAACATTTTATCATTTTAAAAATATTAAAATATGTTGATTATAATTATTACAATTTCGGGCATTTTTTATAAATTTTTTTTATGTTTTGGATTAGTTAAATTAAAGAGATAATAAAAATCGCCTAAAATTAACGATTTAATTTATATGAATACAATGTGTATTGTGTTGTGTACACTTACTTAATGTCGGTTGGAAGGGGGGTCGTATCATCAAAATAAATAATTTCGGAGGTCGTGGATCGAAAAAGGCTGCGCGCCGCTGTCTGTGCGTAATAGATTTTTTCGAATATGAAATTCGATTCGGTAGGAGTTTTTAATTATTGCTGTAAAACCGTCGACGTGTTTTCAATCGTGATCCATTGTTCGTGTGCCGATGCACCGCTCCCGTCGATTAGTAGGGAAAAAAAGTTTAAAATTACCTGAAAAATACAAGTGACTTAAAATTGCCAAAAACAAAAGAGACAAAAAACGTAAAACAAAAATTATTTATACATACTCGTACGTATATTATTAAAACATACTTTAACTAGGAATACACCATCCTAAGTGCCGTCCGTTTTCGAATCCTGTTGTTCTTTTAAACGGTCCCGGTCCGATCGCAATTATCGTGTCTATGAATCGTGGTTGATAAACAATGTTTTAAAAAAAAACAACTTTCCATCCCAAACTATTTTAATAGAACTCTGGAATCAGTAGATGTTAATCGTTATTTTATAATATTTTTAAAATATTCCATTTTTTTTTTTTCATTGTATTATTTTAAATAAACTAGCTTATCGATCTTTTATAATTCAGTGGTTTTATTCAATTTTTAAAATATATAACCAGTACCAAGTACTGAGTACCTATAACAAACAAAAGTAAATATCGATTGTAAGGTGGAATAATAAAGTTTGGGAAAAAACTGATCCAGATGGTTTTTATTAAAATAACATCAATTTATTTTAAACATTTTTACCATTTTTGCCAATTTTTTTTCCTCATTAATTTTATCATTTCATAATGCATACTATATTTTTTATAGCTTATATTTTCAATAGAATTCACGTAAAATTTAGTTTTAGAATAAAAAAAAAACCATTCAACAAAACCGATAAATAGCAAAATGCCAACTAATTAAGAAAGAAAAGACGCAAAGTGTGCATTGTAAAATTCCTACTTATGACGATTAGTTTTTCGGTGGGGCCAATGTTTACCGTTTGTTCTACTATTTTAACCATACGATCAATTTTTAAAATATTGACGTAATAACTGTCGTAAAAAAAAAAACAAAAAGAAACAAAAAATAAAAGCAAATGGACGAGATGAAATTCGATTACCTATATCGATTTCTTTCTTTTTTTTTTTGTCCGCAGTTTTTGTTTTGTTGAAGCCAATGTTTTAATGAACTTCCTCCGGTGGAACATTAATCTCACCCCAAAGTTTTACGCGCAGTATAGTTTAAAAAGGAAACATGTGTTCGGATGATTTTTCAACGACGACGTGTATATTTTTTGTTAACGTTTATTTATACTCCCTCTCTCGGATATTACATTTTATTTTACGGATAGAAACGATTTACGATTGCAAAGAACATTTTATTATGACAGTTTACTTCTTGCTCTTTCCACCCGCCCTCTTGAACTCTTCCTAGAAAAAATTATTTCCTTTATCAAATCACACACATATATATACGTATATATATATAGATGAAAAACTTACACAAAACTATTACGAGTAAACATAATATTAAAAAGAAATATTATAAATCAAATGCGATTGATATTTTTATTTTGAAATAAGAGATATATCGAGATTTGATAAAACTAATATAAGAATAGTTATATTTTTATATTGAATATGTTATATTCAAAAGAAAAAAACACACTCTATATTTTGTCACCTTTAAATTATGCAAAAGTTTTCACAAATCTGCTTAGAGTTCATGAATTGTGATGTATTAGTCAGTATCGTGTAAATAATTGTTATTTGAAAATTGTTCACACGATATTTTGTCAAAAAAAAAAAAAAAATCAGTTCGCACAAAGTATATTAGACTCCTTTGAGCCAACAAAATGACGTACATTCGTATCAATCATCACAAGCGGAGAATTCGTTCGACTATACACCGAAAAAGACTGAAATAAAGTTTAGTTTATAAACAGTTGTAAAATAATTACAAATCGTCGCAACATTACGCGGGGAACAATGCCAATACCCCGAAAACAATTGATCGCAAGACAGTTATTGCTCGAAAACTTTTGATCGAAAATCAATTGCTCGCAAAACGACAATAAAATTACAATAAATTGCTATCCAAAAGTTATTACCTATATATATTATAGCTATAAATTATAATTCGTTCGATCGGTACCTATATATTATGTGCACTTTGATCTTACAGTATTGGCCTTTTTTCAATTTCGATAATAGGTTTTTCTTCCATATTTTACAAAATGTGCAATAATATTTACATAATTACACACAAAATATAAGCAGTACTGTGTATACGGTGTTTATACGAGTATAATATTACTAGCTGACCTGGCAAACGTTGTTTTCCCATATTATATTTCTAGTTAATGTTTTAGTATAAAAAATAACTAACTTATTGTAAGTATGTGTTGACGGACTGACAGCGTCTACGATTGAATGAGGAATGGAGCGCGCGCGCACGCAATTTCGGTAAAAGTTATGTAATAAATAATAATATATGACGTTGCAAAAATCCATACCTTTTGCGTAAACATCGTCGGGTTTCCGCTTTACTTGTTTACGCCTATCGAGCTTATCGACCAATGACAATAGATTTGCCTGCGATCGTATTCGACCGTCCAATGAAAAAAGTTCTATTGTATTCGTTCTATTGTTTATCGCACGCACGCGATAAGAGTTATGTAATAATATGATATTGCAAAATCAATACCTTTCGGTAAAGATCGACGGAATTTTAGATGACATAACAATTTATTTATATAAAATGCAAATTACCACGCACTCGCTGATCGTTGCATCTCAAAATCTAGCCCGTGAAAAGTTTTTCCCTGTATAGCTATAACTATACTCATATATGAGCGAGAAAATAACGTTCTTCATTTTCAATCCCTTTAACCCCCTTAGGGGTTGAATTTTGAAAATAAGTTAGTTGATTTTTCATTACTATGTATGCTAAGTTTCAAAAAAATCTGATCGAGAAATAACGTTTTTCATTTTTAACACATTTTACCCCTTTTAACAGTTTTAACCCCCTTAGGGTTAATTTTCTTAATTTTTTTTTTCGTAAGATCCTTCTCCTGACAATAACAAACACAAAAAAAAAAAAAGAATTAGCTAAATCGGTCCAGCCGTTCACGCGTGTTGAGGATACCTGGTAAATTGGAATTCATTTTTATATAATATTATTTTTACCGATTTCAACCCTTTAAAGGTATTTGGGACAACTCTGTGAAAAAAAATTGGAAAAAAGTTAAATAGCTTCGTCGCAAAATGGGAACAAAAAAAAAGACCTGTTCTTTTATATATACTCGTATAAAGGATTATAATTATTATATAATTTATAGACATTTTATATCGTATTTCGATATATCGCGTAACATGTACTTCGATAAGTCAAAGTATAATAATTTGTACCCATAAAAAAAAACCGTTATTTTTCATTTATCTACGCAGAATCGCCTACAATTTTCAACTGCAAATTTAATTTTTTAATTTTTTTCAAATACGAATTTAGACACGATTTTCCTAAATATAATTGTTTTTTAACCATTGGGTTTAACATAGGGACGTCTTATAAGACGTCGTTTTTTAAAGTGTAATTTAAACGACAATATTAATTGTTTGGCCATTTTCGTTTTGCAATCAATAGTTATTCGATCAATTGTTTTCGAGCAATTGACGCGATACCGTTACACAGTAGAACCAACACTGATCACGACTAACATTTAGCATTATAGCTGTGTATTAAAAAATAAACAACAAGTCAAACATGAAAACGTAAAAATAAATCGTTTGCGAGGAATTGACAAGTATTTAAGGAAGTTGAGTATTTAAAAGCCCGCCCCTTCGAGTCTCTCCACCCCGCGATCTCCGCCTACGGGTATGGAATCAAGAAGACTAAATGAATTACGCGTTCGACGTATAATAATCAACAACCACGTGTGTTCGACAGTAGAGTCTAAAATTATCGGTATTTACGACACATTTTATGTAAAAAACCAAAAGTAAAGAACGTAGGTACCCGCTACAAAAATTTGAAAACGTTTGATAATTTATCATTTTAAGTTTATCATTCAGTTCTCAAATTGTTATTAATCAGTGAAAATCGAGTATCCGCGGGAATGAGTCGTTAAAAACATTAGGTAACGAACGTTACGTCGTTTGTCGGAAACGCGTGCGAATACCCCGTCGTACGCGGGAGATGCGAAACGCCGCGACTGCACAGTATTTTAGGATACAGGTGCGCTCGTTAGATTGACACGTCAATGGGTATTGGGGTACACAACACTCCAACAGTCGAGTGACCATATTATTATGTTTGCGATTACAATAAAGTACCTACTCATTCGCATTGTTGTGGCGGTGGACCGGGGGATGGACCCGCTCCGCTTCCTCCCCTTTTTTGATTGCAGATAAGAGAAGACTGGAAGTACGTGGCGATGGTTATTGATCGGTTGCAGTTGTACCTGTTCTTCATAGTCACCACCGCCGGCACCCTCGGCATACTAATGGACGCCCCTCACATATTCGAGACTGTCGACCAGGACAAAATCATCGAGATCTACGGTGGAAAATAAATTTAAAAAAATAAAAAAATAATAAAAAAAAAAAATAATAACGTTTAAAAAATTTAAAAAAAAAAGATTTATAGATGAAAATGCTCAAGTTAGAACTAATTTGCTTCAGAGGAGTTATTTAAAATTAAAATTAAAACGATAATTTTATTATTTAAAATTAATGAAAAAAAAAAACAGTACTGTATAACCATCGTGTTGTTATTATTAATATTGAAAAAAAAATAAATACAACTTAGTTAGTATAAGTGCCAAAAACCAAAAAAAAAAAAAAAAAATGTTATTTATTACTATTGTGTATAATAAAATAATTATTAACGATGTTTAAGTAAAAGAAAAAAAAAAACAAAACAAAACAAATATTATTATAATATTTTTAGGATAGTATTATTAAAGTTGGATTATGAACAGCTCGCGAAAATGTCTCGAACGTCCGTACACGTATATTGCTTGTGTCGTAAAAATATCCCAAGGGGTTTTGAATGTGCTCAAATCGTTCATTTTCCAAGCACGACACACACACACACACACACACACACACACACACACACACACACACATACACAAACACACGCAGTGGGTGATTATTCACAGATTCAAACCAAATTATTTATTTTATCCGATTTCTCGTCTCTACTAGGCCCCTTCCACAACCCAATAATCTACCGGAATACTGTGAACCACCCTGTGTAGCTCCGATGTGCCAAAAAAAAAAAAAAACGTTAACGTGACAGAAGATAAACGGAAATTTTTTTGCTCAAATTCGTCGTCGCGCGCGTATACACAAACAACAAACAAATGGCCCGAAATTATAATTTTATTGGTTTTTCGAACGACAATAATATTAAAGAAAAGCCGAAACATTATATTATTATATTATCGACATTACGTTATTATTATTATTATTATTATTATTATTATTATTATTATTATTATTACTCTTACTCTTATTATTATTATCATAATCATTATTAGCATTATTATTATTATTATTATTATTATTATCATCATCATTATTATTATTACTATTATTATTATTATTATTATTATTATTATTATTATTCTAATTATTATTATCATTATTATTATTGTTATAACTTTTTATTTTATTATTATTATTTCTTTTTTCGTAAACGTATTTTCTCGTATAAATATTTTATTAAAATCTTCGCTCAAATATTTTTCACTTATGCTATAATACTATAGAGACGATGACGTCCGGGACATATTCGTCGAATTTTGAACCAACGTTTGGTGTACATAACTATAATTATTGTTATATTTTTTCAGTTTTTTTATTTCTCTATTAATAGTAGAAATTGTTCGTGCCCGGTTTGTCTAGATTATATATAAATATTATAAAATATTTTATCGACGCGCGTTACACGAATAACGACGTACAGTCGTGCGATATAATAATAATTATTATTATTATTATTATAATTTATAATAATATTCGTACGGTGAAAACCTCCAAATATTGTCCTGGGTAACTTAATACGTCGAACGAAACAGACCGGGCTAATATTACTACTGTCCATAGGTTAAATCCAACGCTGGTTTCAAAATGGTCGTATATACAAATTTATCGTTAGAAACCGTTTGCAACTTTCTAGCATAACCTATGTTATAATCAAATTTATATTCAAAACTAATATCTAATCATTTATTGTTATTATAATTACTATTATTATTTATTATTATTACTATTATGATTATTATAATTATTATTTTTGTTGTAATTATTATTATGATTATGATAATTATTATTATTTTATTCTTGTATTTATTCTTACAATTATAATATATATTATTATGATTATTATTGTTATTATTATTATCATTATTATCATTATTATTATTTTTATTATTAATATTATTATCATTATTATTATTATTATTATTTTATTATTATTATTATTATCATTAGTGTGCACTAACGGCATACGGCTCACGTTAGTTGTATACTAGAATTTAGTTTATTTTATTGTTTTATTAAAAAACAAACAAACAAACAATTTAATTGGTTTTTGTTTTTTGTTTTTAAGTAGTGTGTGTTGCAAAAATTTTGGTGTACGTACAATTTTGTTACTGCGTTTTAATATTATAATAATGTTACAACCCTTGAGAAGGGAATTTTTTTAAGTATTGTATAAAAATAATAAATATAGTTAAGTCATGGAGGATATACAACACAGCTGTTACAATCATCCGTGTACACAACAATAATTTAATTACAAAAAAAAAAAATTAAGAAATTCAGACAATCTCATCCAATTGTAAAGTGTTTATGTAATTTCTGTTTGTGTTGGCTAGTGTATAAAAAATAACAAATGTTGTTTGTTACGGAATTACGCAATGTTTGAAATGAATCGAACAATTAAAGAAACAATATTGTTTTTATTTAAGTGTCTAAGATCTTTTAAGATGTTGGATAATGTTTAGGCTTATTTTTCGTTGATTTATTTTACATTTACTTTGTTCGTAAGTCAAATAATACAACAAAACTGAAAATAACGAATTATAAAAATATGATGTTTCGTTTTTGTTTTTATTTCTATCTAGTCGTTTATTTGTTGTTTATTATTATTATCATTATTATTATTATTATTATTATTATTATGATTATTAATATAATTGTTAAAAAAAAGTCTGGTACCTATTATAATGGATATATAGTATCTACGCAATAAAGTTCACATTTAGCGATATTTATGAAATTGAAACTTGAAACTTTTTTTTTATATATATATATATATATATAAATATGTATAATTTAAATAGATAGGCTACATTATTCGCATTTTTACAAGTAAAAAAAAAAAATGTCTGAACAAAATGTGTTGTGAAACAGAATAAAAATTAAATAACTAAGATATATAATATAAATTTGTAAACGTTTTAAAATAAATTATAGCCAAATAAATTAAACAAATTTATTGCTTGAAGCACAATGTTATTTTTATTTGTATCATAGTTTAAAAATATAACATGTCATAAGTTCATGTACGTATTGCATAATAATATGTATGTTTAACTATGTGTCATTAAAATAGGTATACGACACTGGCCATATCTACTTGTATTATTAATTTAATATACGAAAATAATAAGGAAAAGTTTTCCTTTTTGTATTTTAAGGGGTCGCGCGAGACAAACATTATAATTTATAACTATTATCATAATATGTACAAAACGTTGAAATCGATTATGGTTTCATTGTTATTATTTATTTTTATTTCAAATCAAATTAGTCGGTCGACCTCTAACCCGAACTGAAAAACAAAGCGAGCCGGACGACTCTTTACTGCTTAAAATATTACTCTTTCCTATAGTGTTGATGAGTAAACAATAAGCGTTGTTCACATTGTTATGCTCTATTTGTTGCAAATAAATTATACTACTTACTATGAGATGGTTTGATAGAATTATTGTTGGAAAACATGTGGATTCTTTTGGTCTTGTCGTGTTGAAAATTCTAGATGTTGTTGTGGCCTGCAATTATTAAAAATTGCGAATTAAAATAAAAAAAAATTGAAACGACGCCACTGCCGACACGCAGTTTAACATCGCCAACTTGACCGCTCGGCCACTCCGCACAATTATTATCGGACATGACCGTCCTATTTGTAGAATATAGCGTATGCTCAATAAAAACGTTTCACGTTTTAAACATTTGTTTAAGCAATACGGCGATTAATACAAAATAATGAAAAATACAACGAAGACAATAAAATGAATTAATCCATCAGTAACTACTCACTACTCAGCATAGGAAAAAAATTAAATCGATAAAAAGTAATATAGCAGGTAACTTTAACTTTTTAACTCGTTAATACCCGGAAAAGACGAAAAAAAAGTATTTACCAATATTTTGTCGAATATTTTTTTGTTTCGTAATACTTGACAACAGGGTATGTAAATTGCGGTGATTCCTGCGCGGTTATGTACTCATATTGTCTATACGGAACTCCGTCTTTGTAGAAAGTGACATCGAAGCATCGAACACCTAGACTGTTTGGAGTTTTAAAATATCATGTCAATATGTTGTAATGGCTGTTCTTAATTGTTAAAATAAACTTTAAACAAAAAATAAATCTTTTAATTTTTTAACACCTTTCTATTTATAACTATTCTCATCGGGTTAATTTTTTCGTAATCGCGTCTGACCACACTGTCGCGTCAATGTGACTATTTTCTTTTTGATTCGAATAAGACTGAAACGATAATAATTGACTAGAGAAAGCTAACGGTTTTCGTCAAAATCGATTTTATTTCTTGAAACAAAAATATCATTAAGCGTTATGTACCAACTTGATGTGATTTTTATAGTTGTAGACTCGATGAAGTTTTTAAATATTTGAACATTTTAATTAAGTTAGTCAGTTTCTTATTTAAATTTGAAAAATTTGACAAAATAACCTATGCGATACGGCGATACGATACGAAACGACGACGACGTCAAAAACCGCACACTCGAAAACCTTTACCGGCTTGGATTAGACGTCGTCCGAGACTCGACGGAATCGTTGAAAATCCGAAGGCGACGGCCATTACACTCGCGTAATGGATCGCGCACTGGACGCGACGGCGGCGGCGATACGATACGAAAAACACGCTAAACACCGGATACCGACGGTACGGTAGTATTTAAGCGACAAATAATTTGGTTCCACCCAAGCGACCGCCATGAGACGTGCGATTATTCGTCGATAAATACTATTACCATCGCCGCGAAACGATATTTTGAAACCGAGAAACGAGACAATGGCGGTCGGCATAAAATCCTCGAAACACCGACCCGTTCGGAGAACCCCCGGACATTAGCGCGAACCGACGAAGACTGAAACGGATGGGAAAACCAGTAGCCCCCCCGCGTCGGCCGAAACGGTTGGAAAAACGAACAGCCAATGATAATTATTTACTAATTCATGGAAAGTGATTTGTTTTTTTAACGGTCGTTTTTTTAAACGACCTCCGGACGGACGACCGCGACCGCGGTATCCAGAGTTCTGTCCGCAGCGCGCGACCACGTCGTCGTCGTCCCATCACGGCGGCCACGCGACCACACGGCCACGGCGGCGAAACATTCACACTGGCTCCGGATTTTTTCCATTTTTACCCCTTTTAACCCCCTTAGGGTTAATTTTCTTAATTTTTGTTCCGTAAAATCCTTCTCCTGACAATAACAAACACAACAAAAAAAAGAATTAGCTAAATCGGTCCAGTCGTTGATGAGGATTCCATGGTAAATAGGGATTCGTTTTTATATATTATTTTTACCGATTTCAACCCTTTAAAAACATAATTTTGAAAATCGGGTGACGTGGTGACACTCGGGAAGGTATTTGGAACAACTCTGTGAAAAAAAATTGGAAAAAAGTTAATTAGCGTCGTCACAAAATGGAAACATAAAAAAGGCCTGTTCTTTTATATATATAAAAGATAATACTCTATGGTATATTTATAATTTAATTTATATAACATCACCATGAGGTATGTGTAGACTGTAGAGGCGATAAATCGTTATTGAGAATTTCTTCAAATTTATTTACTTCACTTTCACAATTGTGTGTATATTATGAAATTAGTTAAAAATTGAAATTATAAAACCAATAATAATTACCATGATTTTAACCACTTTTTCTCCCTAATTTTCAAGGGAGACGTCGCCTCCCTTGCCTCCCCGGGAAAATTTCCACTGAGGTATATACAGAAATCTAGACATATAATAACATACAGCCCCCTCCCTCATACCAGGAGAAACTTTTCATGGGTGAAGCCGGGTTATTCAGCTAGTATATATATTTACATATAAATATATATTATATTATATACATTATACTTACGTACGTATATAGGTGTGCTATTTATGGGTCTCTAAGATTTGTTTATAAAATTGGTGGTCTGCACAACTAAAAAGTTTATAGTGTACAATATTTTTTCAGTGGACATTTCTTTCTATATGTATCACTGTATCAGCAATATTATACCAACGTACCTAATAATAAACATATTATAATAGACGTTTAATAGCAATTTAAAATTTGACTTTTGACATGTCGTCAGGATTGACACCAATGCTCGATAACATTTCACAATTACATGATAACTAAGAAAAACATGTTAGCTAAGAGCAACACTGTTGAAAAATCTGGTAGAGAATTTCTTACTAAATGTATGGATAATCTGAAAAAATCAAAATTCAACTTGTTCTCCATCACTTGAAAACCGTCCAATTATTGGTATTCTCATACATTCTAACTAAACATAAAGGAAGCTAAATAAGGACCTTTTGCACAAGTGGCCAACCTAAAACATAATAAAAATAGCTTTAAATTTTAATTCAGTTATCAGTTGATCCGGCTGTCAATATATTACATTGTTATGGAAATTGTAGACAAATTTACTGCTTTGTTTTTCAAAAAATTGAGAGAACTAAAATGAAAATTTCTTAACGCCCTTTCTTGTATCTCTAAAATCTATGTACTTAGTTTATGAAGGAAGAATAATAATACTACATTGTCTGCTGAACCATAATTTTGTACTGATTATATTGTCAAACGTTATCTAATTTAATCATTTTAATTTTTTAACGTACCTAAATGAAATGAAAAACATTAATTAACATTACGTAATATCATTTATTTAATTCTTTATTCAAATGTATAAAATATTTTCAATAAAAAATATTAGTATTTTATAAACTTTATGAAAAATATAAATCATACCAACTTAAAAAAAATCGGCTCATGTCAGCTCTTGGTGAACACAATTTACTTGTATTATTTACAATTATAAACGTTGGTTATATAGAATCTAAAAATCTGATTCACTAGACTCGCTTTCGCTGTAATCTATAATATCATTATAAAAGTAATGTTCTTCTGCTTTTACACGCTGTTTATATTTGGCAAAACGTACGTCATAGTCGTCAATGTTATCTTCATCATCATCAGTATTTTTTTCATCACTGCTGTCACTGCTGCTATTACCTGTAACAAAATGTTAACATTGTTATAAAGTATAGACTATAATATATTTAATTAAAGAAATTCAATATTTCAACTTACTATTTAAAGTCCATTTTTGTGATTGAACGACCAGACTTGAACAACTGTTATCGTCATCACTGAAAATTTAAAATTTTTTTGAAAATACAGTTGTTGAAAATTATTTGATCTTAAATACACAATTAGAAGTCAGATTTTTATGATTTTACATATTTGTTCTAGTCTATGCAGTTAAATGGCAGTAAGATATCTTATCTATTTATTAATCACAAAATAAATGGAAACAATTTATTTTACATAAAAAAGCATATTTTAGGAATTAGCGAATATTTGAGAATATAATACATTATTAAATGTTTAAAAATATATTTCGCCGACATTTTTTTATTTTGAATATGTACTTTATAATATGTAGTTCATTTGAATTTTCATAATTTATCTACAAATAAACCTAGTCATTTTATGTAATTCTGGGTTTTTTGTAAACACAACAATTTTATTAATCACTAGATATTCTTTATAACGCTACCTGTTATTATAAATATTAATTAAATTATATACATTATTTAAATTATTGTTATTTTTTTAAAGAACATCAAAAGAATATTTTAAAATTTTAAGATCATATATGTGAAATTTAAAAAAAATATTAAGAGAATATATTGCCTATTTTAAACTACATAAAACATATTTAAACGATTTTAAGAAAATAAAAATCCGACTTCTATACATGATTTAAAATTTTCTATGTCATATCGGCATTAACATCAAATCATAGCTATGTTATATAATATTGAATAGGTACCGAATGAATGCAACTATAAGAAATAATAATGAACACATTCAAATTAAAAAACAGCACTTATTTGTTATATTTTGAAACAGTATGACTTTATATTTCCTTCTAACAGCAGTTTCACAATAAAATATTATGTTAAAAATTTTTTGTGACCTTTGACGTAAAAAAAAGGTTCCTGACTTCTGCATGAAAGTAAACTCAATATTCCAAGATTTTATATCTGATCCAAACAAAAAAAAAATTCATTGGATTGATATGAAAACGTATAACATTTCACAGATAATATTATGAACAACATATACTTTGTATACCACATTTTCTTTTATATTTTTGCAAAACATATTCCAAGATGAATCAATATGCAAAGAATGTGAATAGAAATTGGCTAAAAGGTTCTCACCATGATGACTAATTGAAAGCATATCTAGCAACTTCTATAAATCTAATTAGTCTAAAAAAATAAAATAAAATGTCAGCAAAATTAAAAATTAGGTGTAATTATTACAAAATAATTTGTAAAATTGTATATTATTATAAATTTATTTTCAATTTTTTGATTCTACCCTCTCCTCCTATCTCCTTGATAACAATCAAATTCTATGTTTAGGCTTACATAATGTAGTAACAATTTCAAATATGTATGTAACCAAAATAAAAATAAAAAGATTGAGTATGGCTGTCATAAAGATTGAATTTACTATAATTTTAAATCAGTTCATTATTAAATTTGTGAAAAAAATGTTATGTTGTTTAACTTGAAACAGTTAAAATGTATAACATTAATTTATTAACTGTTTTCAATAATAAAACAAAAATACATTAATTTGATCCCAAGAAATGTAAGAACTACATTCAAAAATCTAAACTAAAATTCTATTATCATTCTTTCTAATTAAAAACCATAGTATACAACTTTAAAGTTTAACCCTTTTAATCACATTCAATTTTTTTTTTTTAAACCACATAGGAAAATACACATTCTACGTTATAATAATACATTTCAAGGTTTATAAATTGTTTTTACCTATTTTCCATATCATCCTCATCTGGATAATCATTTCTCCAATTCCCCTCATCATTAGAATCATCATCTTCTTCACAAGGTGAGGAATCTTCATCGTCAGATTTATTTATACCATTATGAATACTATAAAATTTGTCTGAGTCTAAGCCATGTACGCTGAAAATAAAATAAATCTTAAAACATATTTTTCACACGATTAATATTATAATAAGCACAGTATATAATATACCATGATAATAAGTAATATATGTTTTATAACAGAAAATTTATGAAATAAAAATTACCTATCAATATCTTGTATATCAATTGATTTGTCATCATTATTTAATGCATAATACAAGTCAAATACATAATCAACTGAAATTCCTTCATCGATTAAAGGTTTGTTATTATCTTCTTCATGCTTAACAAAATCGACAACTTTTATTTCAGAATTCTCTCCATCTTCTTCATTGATAGGTACAGTGTCTTGTTTAACAGCTCTAAGAGAATTAACTAACTAGAAACAATAATTTTTTAAAAATGATGTAATAAATTGTAAAACAAATGGTACAAATAACAAAATATAATCATAAAAATATTAAATTTGATTACTACACACTTTTAAACGTTCTGCTTTGGAATGCTCAATCACATTGTTTGAATTTCTATTTTTATTAGTCTTGGTTAAACGTTTTACACATTTTCCTTGTTGCACCTCTTTCAATATTTGAGATAAATTTTCATCCTGAAAAAATTAAAATAATTCTTATATATTATGCCTAACAATAACATTAAGTTAAAAGTAGTTAATATATGGTATACATTATACTTCGATGGAGGCCTATTCTTCAAAATCATCCAAAAAACATATTATTGAAGAAATTAGGCATTTAAGCTGGTAGCTATGTCAAAAATATTTCAATCCGGTTTAAATTTGGTACAAAACAAAATGATATATGACATGAATATAAATTATAATGATAGTGTATTTGTGTGAAAGAGGGGTTGTCCGTTAAAACGGAGCCTCAATGTATACTTTGGTTTATACCACCATATAAAGAAGTCTCAGCGCATTATTTTCTTCTTTTTTTTTCATGATTTATGTCAACAGAAGAATGATATCATGGTTTTCCTCTAACATAATCTGCCAACTACTACTAACTCCTGACAATGTTGGGAGTAGAGTTGTGAGAACAACATATTTTCTAAGGATGAATATCATGACAATATCAAAGATAACATTATCATAGGTACATTATTTATCAATTAAGTTTTTAACGAACCGACTTTATGTGAGACTTACCTCGTGTTTTATGGTGGCAGCAAATTGAAACACACAGTCTCTACTGGAATCGGAGGAGCCGATAGTTTTTAGTTTTTTGTGCGATACGACGATGGAGTTGAACGGATCTTCGTCGCGACGCCTTTTCACGCGAACAAACGCCGCCGCCATGACTGCCTGTAGTCTATAAGAGAACTCGACGTAGGTATACAAAAAACGTACAAAACTTAAGTCTGAAACAGCAGCTGCCGAAGTACTATACAGATTGATATCGAAATCAAATACAAAATACGAAACAGAACGATTAAAACGCAAACCTAAATGTTTCGTAATTGATTACGAAACTTATGACTTGAATTTGCAAAATTTGACCTTAGAACATTGTAAAAAACGGACCAAACAATTTAAAACAATAGACAAAAAAAACCGCGACAATCACGACTTCACGAGTCACGATGGTTCGGTAATTCGTGATAAAATGCGGTTGTCGGACAAGCATTGATAACTGTGATAAAAGAGGCAAATGGCCAATCAGCTACTCGCGTGGTCGTCAGGTTGTGGTGTCGGTGCTCACTTCACCGAGAGCCGGAAAATTAACGACTTCCCAACAACAATAGTTTCAAATTCGTACGCGACTGGCCACTGACGACGCTTTAAAAACATACTTACAATTTTAATGATTTAATGTAGTACTGGTTTAGGTGACTATGTTTATACGGAGGACATTCACAACATTCGTAGGCCACGAGTAAAAAATCTTAGAAAAATTACGCGTAAAACTTATTTAAAAAAAAAAAGATAGAATAATTATCGAGACTCCGTTTTCGATTGAATTCAAATACGATCTGCGTATCGTCAACCACTTGGAAAATCTTCAAACCCGTACTGTAATAATAATAAAAGATAAAATAAAGGTATTTTTATATTCATTATTTTGTGGCGCCCGGTGCGAACGTCGCTTATAGCCCTCAAGAGTACACTACGGGAATAATGATCCTGTATTCCTGTCCTAATAAAACGATTAGGATATAGGACTCGGAGGCGGATTGACCAGAGAGGCGAGGGGGTAATGGCGTAAAGGGTCCTCGATAATGGAATACTAATAAAATGTAATTTAATACTCCAAGTCTTAGAGTATTGATAAAATACATTTTCCTATACTAGTAAAACACTAACAATAGACAAATTAACAGTATTTTTTTCTGACCCTACTTGTACAATTTAGGCAAAAAACAATTTATCAAATGTTAAAAAAATAAAAATAAAATAATAACTTAGAATTTATTTGATATTCTATATAACTGACTTGTTTTTCGATTCAATGGGATTATTTTCTTTTAGATATATTTCCTGGGAAAACATATACCTATGGTGCAGTGTTGAACCATACAGTTTTAAAAAAAATATTGTAAGTAATCATAACTATTTACTAGTGGTAAGCATAAAAAAGAATATATATTATTTTTAAATTATTTTAAACGACTTATATAATGAGGTAATTTTAATTACATTTCAGCATGATAAAATATTCTGTAAAGGTTTTAAATAACTCTAATTAGTTTTTTTTATCTTGAATGTAATTATAAATTACATAACTTGCCCAGTATTTATATGTTAAGGTATACTTACTACAGTCTTGTAAGAAGGAGCTATTCATATGTATTTTAATTGTAATCGAGTTATACAGAATTCCAGGGCAAAATGGCCTAGTCAAAAAGATAACTAAAACTATAATATATCATTTACTAATGTGTTTAATTTATTTAAAGATACACATTTTCTTGTTATGAGTCATGTTGTTTTGTCAAACAAAATGTTCCAAATCGTATTCATGTTCATAATTACATATGAATCTTATGACACATTTATCTTAAATAATAATATCTATATTGGCAGAAATGTATTCCTTAATTAGCAACTGCAAAACTTTTGACTTTGTTGTATTCTTATTGATCTTATCCGTGATTCCGATGCTGAAATAAAATTGATCAATTACACATTTTTTTTTTTGTTATTAAACTATTTAAAAATTTAAAAATGTTAAATATATATATAATTATTATAAGATTATAAATATATTAATAAATTTAAATACAGTAATATTTTCTAAAAGATTTAGAAATGTGGTCGGTAATTTATTTGTGAATTCAATACATCATCTATTTTACAAAACGACGATGATATAGGACTCAGATGCAATTTGGCCAGAAAGGAGAGGGGGTAATAGTCTAAAACGCCCTTGGTAATGCCCAAATAATAAAAGTTATTCAAATTATATTTATATAAAGATAATTAAAGTATCAATAAAATACATTATACTATAATAGTAAAACACTATTAATGAATCATAGAAAAATGAATAATATTTAATTTTTTTTATTCTGATCCTATTTGTATAAATTTATAAAATATTATACTGTAAAAAAGTTGAGTTGATATAAGTAAATAACTATTAACCAAAATGATTTACCCTCTAAAATATAATATTAATGGAAGAAGAATAAAACATTCCATAAATGTTTTGTAACATTTTAAAATATTCAATAGAAAATTAATAGAAAATTTTAAGAATTTTCATTGACCTATTTCTATGTTTATATACAGTTTCGGCACAAACCATTTCATCAAATGTTTAAAGAAAATTTAAATAATATCTTAGAATTTATTTGATAGTCTATACGAGTATGTAAGAGTAACATTAAATAAAATTTATTATCGAAATTCCATACCAAACCAATATAATTTGAACAGTATTACATGAAAAACACGATGTAAATAACATAATCAAAAGTTTCATAAATTTGAATTATGAAACAGAAAACTATCATAAGGAGACAAACATTTTTGAAAATAATTCCTTTGTATTTTGTCTAGGATCAATTCAAAATTTAAAAAGAATAAAAAAATTAATCTTTTATTGGTCTAATTTCATGTCTTAAACCTTTAATGTTTATAACTATAAAAGAATATTCATCTTTTATTAGTTCTGCTTTAAATGACTCTTAATTATCTAGACATAGGATTAATGAAACCACCTTACAAGCTTCTTTGGTTTCATCAGTTTCATCTTTTCAATCTCCATCATCATCACAAACCAGATTGTTAGCAATACATTGACCAGATTCACATCTGGATTGATTATTTTCGCAAATATGATACTAAAACGAAAGATAATAGTAGTTCTTGATGCCGATTAATAATAATTTAATGAAACAGTTCGATACATGTATTTATGTTCATATATGATATATAGATAAGTAATTAGAAATCGATATAAAATATAAAATAAACCGTGAAATGTATTCCCACCTTACAAGTTTTTTCGCTTTCATCAGATCCATCTTTGCAATTTTCATCATCATCACAAACCAGATCGTTATCAATACATTGACCAGAATCACATCTGAATTGATTATTTACACATGTATGATTCTAAAACGAAATGTAATAGTAGTTCTTGATAATAATAATTTAATGAAACAATTCGCTACATGTATGCATGTTCATATATGATATATAGATAAGTAATTAGAAATCGATATAAAATATAAAATATACCGTGAAATGTATTCCCACCTTACAAGTTTTTTCGCTTTCATCAGATCCATCTTTGCAGTCATTTGTTAAATCACAAACCTGTTGGTCATATAAACATTGACCGGAATCACATTTGAATTGATTATTTACACATGTATGATTCTAAAACGAAATGTAATAGTAGTTCTTGATAATAATAATTTAATGAAACAATTCAATATTGTTATATATTATAGCTAATGATGTTATAAAACTCAACGATAATCCTTTATAAATCATTGTTCTACACTTCTACCAATTATACAAATACTACTAAAAGTTTACAAATGTTATTTTTGCAAAGTTTAATTTTGATTTAGACATAGGATCAATAAAAATAAAATCATAAAACTATGTAAATAAAATATTAAATATACCGTAAAATGTATTCCCACCTTACAAGTTTTTTCGCTTTCATCAGATTTATCTTTGCACTCATATTCTCCATCACAAATCCAATCCAAACTTATACATTGACCGGAATTGCATTTGAATTGATCATCTTCGCATTTACGAGTCTAAAACAAAAGATAATTCTTGATTACAATTAATATAAATTGAATAAAACAATTCAATATTGTTATATATTATAGCTATTAGTGCTATAACACTTAACGATAATCCTTTATAAATCATTGTGTTCTACCAATTATACAAATATTGTCAATTGTCAATAGTTTAGAAATGTCATTTTTATTAAGTTAAATTTTAATTTAGACATAGGATTAATAAAAATACAATCAGCTATACAAAATATTAATTATACTAAAATGTATTCCCACCTTACAAGTTGTTTCTCTTTCATCAGATCTATCTTTGCAGTCATTTGTTAAATCACAAACCTGACTGTCAGGTAAACATTGACCGGAATCACATCTGAATTTATAATCTCCGCAAGTATGATTCTAAAACGAAAGACAATAGTAGTTCTTGATGACGATTAATAATAATTTGATGAAACAATTCAATACATGTTTATATGTTTATATTATATATAATATACAGAGGCGTATTTAGAAATCTCTTAATGGGGGAGGGGGGCACAAACAAAAAATTCAAATTCGGTGTTATAAAACTCTATGACAATGCGTAGGAAATTATTATGTTCTACCAGCTAAATAATAATCGCTAGTCGTTTACAAATTAAATTTTTTGTCATTGAATATACATATAAGTATTGAATGTTCAAACATTAGTGAATTTTTAGAAAAATAGGTACAACATACTCAATAATACAAGTGATTAATAATAAAAAGAAAAGATGCTGATATTTATAGAAACCATTTAAAAAGCATAATTGAAAACTATAAAGACAACCAAGAAGTATATACAGACGGATCTGAAACACACGAAGGAGTCGGACTATCTATAATATTCCCCCAAAAAAAAATACTGTACAAACTACCTCACAACTGTTCCATATATACAGCGGAAGCGATGGCTATCCTAAAGGCTATTGAGATCATTAAACAAGAAGAACACTCAAAGTTCATCATTTTTAGTGACTCACTAAGCACCATAAAAAGCATCCAAAACCAATTCAATCCCGGGGACATTGCAACAAAAATTCAAAACCAACTAAATGAAGCATATGAACATGGAAAAAAATAACCATTATGTGGATACCCGGACACACAGGAATAAGAGGAAATGAAATAGCGGACGAACAAGCTTCACTCGCAATAAATAATACCGACACACCCTTGATAGAACAAGTCTCATACGATGATACAAAAAAACGCATTAAAATAATCACCAATGACAAATGACAAAACATCTGGTCCAAACAAAATACCAAACTAAACGAAATGAAAGGCGACACTATCCAATGGCATAACCCACTACTCAAAAGAAAAGAAGAAACAGTAATAAATAGGCTACGGATAGGACACACTAGAATCACCCACGGTTTCCTTATGGCTAAAGAGGAACCCCCAATCTGCACAACCTGCGGAACAAATCTCACCGTCAAGCACATCATATCCGACTGCATAAAGTATAATCAAGAAAGGATCAAACATGGGATATCACACAACCTCGACGCAGCTCTCGGAAACAATCACTATCTCAATACAAATTTAATTAACTTCCTCAAGCAAATCAATATTTATAATCAAATCGAAAGTAAAATATCCTATAATTTTTCACATATTATCATCCAAAAAAATCTAAGTACTAATACAAAAATATGTAAATAGTATGTAAGCAAATGTAATGTAAAAAAATAAAATAACTAATGGCCACTGCTGCCGAAGTTGTAAATGATCAATAAAAAAAAAAAAAAAAAAAAAAAAAAAAGATGAAGACTTTCTAAGCGATTGAAAATTAAACCTTGATGGAATCCGTTATTACAACAAATTTTAAATAAGCGATATTAGTTATTTTTAATATCATTAAAAACATTTAAGTTATGCTTCCTTTACAAATATTCAACATGTCATTAATGTAAAATTTTATTATAATTTAAGAATATTTTAGAGCTACAAAGTACATTTCACTTATAATTTTAGTTGAACTAGTTATTCTTAAATTGTTGTTTGTATTTAAAAAAAAAAAACAAGTGACATCAATTATTCAAAACATGGATAGCATTTTTCAGGATAACTCCTTATTATTTTCATAGGAAATGTTTCAACCAATTTTTCAATAAACTTAATCATAACAAAAAATTATTACATTACAGAAGTTTAAATCCTAATTGTCAAAACAGTCATTAAATGTGGGTCAAACCATGTCACTTCTAAGACATTTTCCAGACCTACAATTAAATGGTACATATTCTGGACATTTCCGATTCTGATACAATGAAAATTCTCACATAAATTAATAAAATATAAGTATTCACATAATACAGATATTCATGAACTATAAAAAGAGTTTATCGTCTTATTGATCTACTTAAAAATATAAAACAATTTTAAAATGGGCTGAAATTAAATCTTTTATAGAATAATTAAGTAATTTAACTGTGTACACCATAAATCTAATATATATATATATATATCTATCTATATATATATATGTGAAATTAATTCTATATGAAAACCTTTGAGTTGTATGTTCTCGGAAACTACTGAACCGATCATTATGATTTTTTTTTTAAATTGAAGAGCTCATTGCGGAGAAGGTTTATGGCATTTGATCGATTCTCTAACTTTAAAAACTTTAACTTTAAAAGTGCAAAATATTAATCACACATTGTTATTGTTTTGCCATGGAGATATATATACACTCTATGTGGTAATTTTTTATTATTTGTTTCCGTGGCACGTGTGTCTATGAAATTTTCTATAATTAGTTTGAGATTAAATGAGTTTGTTTTTTATTCAATTTCAATTATATGGATTTTGGTGTAAAAAATGCCACGACAAAAACGACAGAATATAGGCCGATCGTCCAATGCATGATTTGTTCGATCGAGAATTGCGACGAGAACAACAGTATGATATCAATGAATTGCAAACATTTGTGAATTTAAATGTTCCCTACTTAAATGACCATCAAAAAAATGTGTACGATACCATCATGCAAGCTGTACAAAATGAAGCCGGCGGATTGTACTGCACACGAGCGAAGCCGGGTTATTCAACTTTATATATATAAAAGAACAGGCCTTTTTTATGTTCCCATTTTGTGACGACGCTATTTATTATTTAACTTTTTTCCAATTTTTTTTCACAGAGTTGTTCCAAATACCTTTTTGAGTGTTGTCACGTCACCCGATTTTCAAAATTCGACCCCTAAGGGGGTTAAAAGGGGTAAAATAAGGTGAAACTAGAAAAATTCGCCTGGCCGGAACCGCTGGAGCTTTGAGTATGAAATTTGGTCAGCAGTTTCTTTTTATATAGTGGAGACCCCATGGGAAAGGATTTTCCTAAATTCGACCCCTACCGGAGTTAAAAGGGGTAAAAGGGGTAAAAATGAAAAAAAACTGATAAAATAAAAAGTTATACTGCACACAGGCGAAGCCGGGTTATTCAGCTAGTTAATTTATAAATACCAAATATAAAGTTGAAAGTACAAATTATGTTCATTAATAAAATCTACATACTTGACACTTTTGGTAATCTTCATCTTCACCTTCACTACAGTGTACAATGCCGTCACAGAGCCATAATGAATTTATGCATGCTCCAGATTCACAGCGGATTCCCTTACAATTCTCCACATTCTATAAAATTGATTATTTATGGTAGGTTTATCGATTAAAAAAACTCAAATTACATGTTAACAGTTAATTACAATATAAATTAAATTTAGCTTATTAAAGAAATAAAATAATATGTCCACCTTATTTATTTGTTTTTAATATTAAAAAAGGCACCTACGATGAAACAATAAAGTCCTTGTTATTTCATCAAAATTCGTTACGTTTTTTACTATTAAAATGTAATGAACAATGATTATCTTCCTTTTTTTTACGTATTTGACAACATAGAAATTATTTAGTGTCCAGGATCTGTTGGGAGATAAATAATTATACGAAGTCTATAGATTTTTATGATTCGATTATTTTATATCAAGTTATCGTGCACAATATAAATTATATTAATTTAATATATTTGAATTGTAATTCAACTTACAATTATAGACAGTTACAATAATTATTTCAAACCTAATTTAAATACGCTTCTTGGTTTTTTGTTTTTATAGTAACTTGTTAATTAAATACAGAATGTACTAGCTTTGTGCCTTTAAATATTTGAAAAAAAAAAATCATAAAATATTTAAAAAACGATTTTTACCTTGCATTCATCTATTCTTTCGTCATCATGGTCAGGACAATCGGTATATCTATTACAAACCCAATAAAATGGAATGCATTTTCCAGAATTACATCTAAAGTGCTCTATATTATTACATATACGGTTCTATAACATAAATAATTAAAAATAATAATAAAACAATCGATACTTAAATTGTAAGGTTATAAAAACATCATAAGGGGTTTATTCGAAAATGTATAAAAATATTAGAGATGTATTAAGGTCCAGACTACCTTTATTAATGATGTTATAGTATATTTACTATCTCTTAGTTTATTACTAAACTTAGTGTATGTTAGTATATATTAAATTGGAGGTATGATTAATTTTTATACGAAAAATCTGTATACTTGACACATATTGACATCTTCATCATCACCATCGACACATTGTTTAGTATTATCACAGGCCCATATTTGAGGGAGACACTGTCCTGATTTACATTTGAATTCGTTTGCATTACAATCACGGTCCTACGATATTGTGCATTAGTCAGAATGAAACTAGTTAAATTTACTCAAATCACGCATTATATGAGATAAAATAAAAATGGCATTTGCCTGATGAATATGAACTACCTATTATTTAACAGGGGGCAAGTGGGATACAAGACATGGATTAGATACAGATGATGGGTGAATCGGTCTTTACTAACAAGATCCGATTTTCGATCAGAAACCTCTTGGAAGGTATTTGATCATAGCAAGTCTTCTAGTCAAAATCGTGTACACAATGTGTGAAATTAAAACACAAAAATGCATACATAAAATATTAAAATTGATTAAAATTTGAGTTATGATGAAATATTAAATTACAATTAATCGGTATTCGATGAAATATGTGGTATAATCGAAATATAATTTTCTAATGCTTTAGAATTGTTTTGTGTCAAACTAGTAAAATTATTTTTTTTCACTAGAAAGAGCACTTTCTCCAGAGTCATGTACTAAATTTTGAAGACTTAAGTATTGATATTGTTAATTTTATGAGTTTTTAACTTCTACGCAAAATACAACAGTTGACTATCTAGTTTATTATGCATATCAGCATATTGTCATGCATAATGAGGAGAAATGTCTATCATAAAAAGGATAATAGAATAATAATATGTCCATACTTTACACATCTTTATAATCTCGTCTTCGCCCTCAAGACAATCATCATATGTATCACATACATGATACTGATTAATTGATTTATTATTGCTGCTATTCGAACATGAAAACATTTCATCTGATATTCCTACTAAAAAAAAAAATTGTATTTTAATTACTATTCAAATAATCAACGTCCATTTCTCTATAAAAAATACAGTATTGAGGCTAATGACAATCACTACTATAAAGCTTCCAAAAGTTTAGATAGATATTATAGTTCAAATTGAATGTGTAAAATTATTTGATGTTCACAATCTATAATATACAAATTTAGTGAAAATTCTTTATAACAAAAAACTAGTGAAAACATAACATAATAATGATTCGTTTGCTTTACAATACATACATTCAAGATCGTAACTGTATAGGGGGGGGGGGGGGCAGGAATCCAGATCCGTTCCCGAAATTTCTTTTAAACTAGATTAATCTTAGCAGTGAATATATATTATTGACCATCATATTAGAAATAATTTTATATCTTTTTTAAACCAGTAATTTGAAATAAGATAAAGTGTATCATTTTATTTGATGACAACAACTTAATAAATATTAGGATTAATAGGTAACAAAGGAAAATAATAGTATAATATAATATATTATGGTGTTTTAGAAATAATTCCTGACATTCATTTCACTGCTGATTTTGTTAACACTAACTAGCGAAAATATTTAAAAGAAATCAAATACAAAATTATTTTAAGAAACGTCTAAAAGTATATGAGATAAAAATATTTACTGGTTATTTTAATGTAAAATACTTTTAGGTATTCCTATTGATATCATTTCTGTAAATTTATCATTTTTTCACCAAATTATTTTACATAATTGAGTAAATTCTACCTGTTCCTGTTTATCAAAATTTTGTTGAATGATATTGTTCACAATAATAATTATTTAATACATTTCTTAATATTTGAATAAATTACCAAAAAACGTATTTACATAAAATTCACATCACTAGCTACATATTATAAAGTTTTATAACATATATGGCTTATTATTGTTATTATTGTGTGATTAAATTTTATATGTCAAATTAAGAGCAAATAAATAAATAATTGATCAAATGTATTTTTTGTTTTTTTAAAAAATCAAATTATCCAAAGTAAATCTCTTAAGTCTGCAATTCTGTATTAAAAAAATGTGGACTCCTCCCCGAAATTTGTAGTTACAGATTTTATACATTAATTTATTCTGTATAGCGTATAATGGAAAAATATTTTACATTATAAATAAAACAATTTATAAGTGATTCCGCGATTTATGATTAAATTATAATCTTGTTGTGCGCGTACTTAAAGTTGGCACAACTTATTATATTTTAAAATATAATAAAAGAAAAAGGTACTGTGGTGCGAAAGGAAAAGATATCTTATTGAACGAAATATAATTGTTGAAATTTACAGTATCGACTATATTTTATCATTGTTCACATTTATCAGTTATAAAACATATATTACAGATATCGAATAAATATAATTTTTATTCGACCCAAAGTTTGATATTATAAGCAAGATTATAGTTTTAATAAAATACTCTTCTAATAGAAAAATAATAGTGTAAATAAAAAATAATAAAATACGTACAATCATAGGAACATATATAATTTAAATTATGTTTCTTTTTTCTATTTTTTTAGTCTTAGTTTTTATGAAAACTTAATAACAAAAGAAATTTCTTAGTCCTGTAAGATTCGCTATAGGATGTATTCACTCTATATATAAACAAGTATCATAAAATAATAAATGCTTAAAGTTTTCCACAAGTATTCTATTAGAATGAATGTTACATTTTTTATACATTTTTACTAACATATAGATTGGTTTTATACAAATCTGGAAACGCAATATGCTATACTCTTTATTCTTAGAAATGTATTCGAAATTCAAATATTGATTCATAATGAAGTTTATTTTATTGACTCAACTATACATTTGCTTTTCAGATCTAAAAGATTATCCGCACCAATGTTATCAATTACACAGCATGTAGTATTGAACAATAAATATATATTTAATGTTTATAATTATAAGTTTTCAAAGTTTTTTAAAGTTAAATACAATCCTAGAGTTTGAGTGAGAGAGAGAGAGAGAGAGAGAAAGAGAGAGAGAAGGAATGAGAAAGAGAAAGACAGAAATGACTAGTCAAGATTTAATTTTACCATATTGATGAAAAAAAACCATATTTATAATTTTGTATGGTCTTTTTGACAGTCAAGCATATGAAAATAGAATAAACAAATCATCATTGACTAATTTTTTCTACAATCATTGAAAGTAAATTTCTATACAAAAATAACAATAGAGTGAATGATCTTGATAGTTAGTGATTCACATTAATTTATTAATGGATGCCTACCATTATTGAAGACATAAATGATCATAATGTAAGTACCTATTCAATATATTATGTTAAATACAATGTATATTATATTTACCAAAATGTTCTGATTTTTCATTGGATGTGTAGGATTGTCCCATATATTCTAAAAACAAAATAATTAATCTATAAATAACTTTCATTGAATAATTTATACATAATTTTAAAAAAATATTTAAACATAACACTTCAGAGATTTATATACTTATGCCAAAGTTGAATATTACAATTAGTTTTATCTATTGTTATAAATTCAAAATATCTATATTTGTACATTTTCATAAATCAAATATATTTCTCTAATCTTAATAAAAATTGTTGTTTAAGTACAGATATTAAAATTATTTCTTTTTAACAGTAACATAAAATTTCTTTGAAGGGTAAGTTAAGCGATGATACTTCAATATTAATTTTATTATTATAAAAATACTTTCTTAACAAACTGACCAAAAATTATATTATTTTCTGATTCGATAATTATCAAATAAACTGCAAATAAAACGTGATATAACTTCGACATAATTGTGTATTGCGAGTTGCGAAATTCAATATCAAATAAATATTATTTATTCTACGGAAAACCATATGAATATGTACAAATAGGAACTAACTACTAATAGTTGTATAAAACTAAAATTTCGGTTGACCTATATCTCATTTCATTTTATTACTCATTTGAAAATGTTATGATTCATCTGTAGATAACCAAATGATGAAAGCGGCATTTAAATTTGGAAAAAAATGTCATACTATTATTTTTATCGGAAAATATAAGCGTAGTATATAAAACTATTTATGAATCATCACTTTACAATAGCAAAGTTGGAATGCGTTAAACAGTTGAGAAAAATTAAAATGTACCGATTATATTATTTTAAGTATTTTCATTTTTTTACGTTTTATAAAATGTGTGTACTTACTTAAAACTCGTGTTCATATTCAAAAGACTTGTACTGCCAGGTACATTAATGTAGTTATTCTTTTGCACGTTTTTCTTGCTGTAATTCTGAAATCAACTAAATATTTGAAAATGTTTAAACTAATAGCTCCATATGGCATACGATATAACAGGGGCGTATATATGGGGGGGCCGATGGGGCCCGGCCCCCCCCCGAAATGAAAAACAAAATTATTTAAACATTTTATTTTGGACATGAATAATAACTTATGGCTGAGGAGTAATTCCGAAAATTTGTTACTACACCGATTATTATCATATCGTCGGGAACGAAACCGTCGCTTATGCGATAAGATAATAAAAATTGTATAGCCTGTAGTCTGTGTAGGTGGTAGATAGGAATTATCGGTATTTGTAATTTTAGCTTATAACTTAGGTCTTAGAAGATAGTATATTCTATTAATATTTGATTTGTCCCACTCTGCACCCGGGCCATTCCATCACTGCTATACCATAACATTAATATATTCTGTGACCGTAACATTTTGTTATTTATTAATTTATTATCGTTGATCGTTGATCAGACATCAGTTGTGTGCAGTATCTCCGAGACTCAAGTTCGAGGCTTTCGACACGTGTATTTTCGTGTTTCCGAGTATTTATATCGAGTTTTTATACATTTTTTACATTACATTTCATAAAAAATAAAAAAATGAGTTTATTTTTTCTCTGGTGAAGTAATGATGATAGTCCAAATAGTCCAAAGGTCTTTTAGCGTTTAAGCAATATTTGTCATTGTGCCTCCTCCGTCATTTCTTCCTAAACTCTAAATACATAATCGGCCCCCTCCGAAATTAAATCCTATATACGCCACTGCGATATAATATACAGATGAACACGCGTAGTTATAAAATTATATAATTTTGTGTAATGTAATTGTAAAACGCGTAAAATTGTGTGACAATTGAAACGAATTCTTTAAATATATTATACTTGTATATATTTTTTATAGTACACTAATTGAAAATAAAATTTCGATTTCATTTTAACTCACCACATTTATTACGTACAACCATCGATAGACGATAATAGAATGTTCTATAATCAATGGTAATAGCTGTTGTCTTTTCGAACGTCACTCGATCGGGAATGCGCGCGCAGCTCGGCCGTCATTGGTCGGGTGGCGCGAGCAGTTTGACCTTCATTCGCCGTGTCACCTACGCAGTATCGGACCGAGGCGAATTTTCAATTGTTCCGGTTTCACGCAAACGTCGCTATAACACACTTATTATTGTTATTACTATTGTTAGGTACATAATTATGTATTCATAACGAACCATGTTATATCATTATAAATATGTAATACCGAACTGATCTGTTCGATTGTTGTGCGTTTCTGGTGCATAAATCACGATTTTTTTATGGGGCGGCAAAAATATGATACATATTGCTACCTTGTGAAAAAAGGTGGGGTAGCGGTTAGGTTACTACCCTTTGCTACCCCCATCGATACTACTACTACCCCTATGATTGAAGGGGGACATATAATTGATGTTAAACTTTAAACGTCCCCTTGTCCAAATAGGACATGAGTACTAATAGTACATTAAAGTTTGATCAGAAATTAGGAGACCAGTGTCCCTCTGCGTTGCCCTCCACTCTAACCACTGTTCCTACTAAACCTATTCTGCACGCCTAAGTAAGACATTGTGTGATAAGTTTATATAAAAAAATATCAATATATAAATAAATAAAAAGTACAAACAATAAACACAAGCTTTCTTTCTCATCAGTCATTGTGTTCAAAGCAAAAACGTTTAGTTTTGTCTTTGTTTTAGCAGTGTGCCTATGCAATGTAATTTCCTATATTCTATTTTCAGCAAGACAGTGTTAGGCTGACTAACACTGTCTAACACAGTTTTGCTCTTTTGGTGTGCGGCCGGCCTAAGCTGCCACAGTTTTGGATTTATCACCATATTTTTTCTCCATTTTTATCTATAAATCAAGACCCATGTATAAACAAGACTCTAGACTTAACGGTCTAATAATGAGCGCTAACTAAATTCCGTCAACCGCTGTGAAAAAAAAACCATTATGAAGTCAGTATAGTATACCATCATTCACATTATGAATACACGTGATATAATTTTCAATACTTATAAATTAATTAATAAAAATAACAAAAGTATATATTAAATAATACTTCTACATAGATACTTAAATGCATTTATTGTAAAACACTATTTTGTACCTAAAAACTTTAAAATAATATTTAATATCCATATAGAATTTACATTAGTAAATTTTTTTCTTAATATTGTATTTTTTACGATGTAATTGAAGATGATTTATATTTTTCATTTCTATAATTAAAAATTAAAAAGTTTCATATCATACATAGATACACAACATAATCACATTTAATTTCTAAAAAAATTCCATTGTTATTTATATTAATTACTTGATTTTCCTTTATAAGAATTCTTTCAGCTGAAACAAATAAAAATTATATTAAATTAAATTTTATAAAAAAACTAATATTTTAATTATATGCTATGAAAACTTTAATCAATAGTAATTTCCTTTATAAATCATAGTATTAAATAAATATGGTAAATTTATTAAAAAATTAAATTATTAAAATAATTTTAATAAAATATTTATACAATATGATTGTGAAATTTGATGTGGATAAACAAAATAAATAATGATTTTATACCTAGTTAGTAAATGGCAAGTCAAGTTCCATTGTTAACTAGTTACTACAGAATGTTGTAACTTAATTAAGTAACTGGTAAGACTATAGGATATAATAACTATAATTTACAAATTATGATAACTGATAATTGTACTTAAAAATCATGATTTATATTTTCAGTCTCAATTAATATTTACACTAAACTAACAACTAATAAATATCAACAGTATCATTGTCATAAAAGTAACTTAATTTGTTTTTATTTAGTTATGTACAAACTAATTATGTTGCAAGAAACTTGTGTATAATAAATTATAAGAAAATACAAAATATTTATTACATTATTGATAGGATATAAGTAAAAACTTACCGGATCATCATCATCAATCATGAAATCTGCAGTAATATCTTCAGGTGCTTCATGTTTCATAAATTCTTCAGACAGTTCTTGTGAAACATCACTATTTTGTAGCTCTTTATTTGTAATGAGTCCTATTCCACCTGAAATGAATAAATCATACATTTTTCCTTTAAATAGAACTAGGAATTTTTATTTAAGTTGTTTTAAATTTTCATATAATACAATTTAATAAATATAAAATAAAGTAACAAATACATGATGCAAATATTAAAAATATGTTAAGGATCAATATGTAATTAGAATATTATATTACACATGGCTAGTTTCAACGAAACAAATAGATATTAAAAAAATACCTCAATTCAAAAATAATTAGCTTAACATAATATCTAGAAAGATTTATTTATGTACTCATACTTTTTTTATTTTTTGTTCATTCGTCTATATTCTATACAATATGAACATTTTTTTTACACATTTATGCTAAAAAAATTTAATTAAAATTGATAATAATAAAAAGTAAATTTTGATATTTATAAATAATTTGCTATGATGTGAGCCACAAGATGGCCACTCCTGATCTAGTTTCTTTTTTATCATTTATTTCTTTTGTGATTTAATATTGAATAAATAATATAATATAATATAATATAATAATATAATCATATATATTTTTAATTTTTAGAATACTTACTATCTATGAACTCGGACCACATTTCTTCTTTACCAGATAAGAGAACTGCATCTTTTATGTGGTACATCCAATTGTTATAAGAATTTGCATCATTGTTGGTCATATAAAATTTTCTTAATTCTTTAATATTTAATACAGGTTTCTTTAAATCTTCCATACTGGAACTTGATTCAATCAAATTCACAGTTAAGTTTTGCAATTCTTGACACACTTTAAAATAATGAATAGTAATTTAATAACAGAAATTGACTGGGTGAATAAACTAAATTAATTGAAAAATTTTAAAAATTCTGAATTTGCTGTAATATATATTCATATCTAAATTAATTATAATTTTTATCAAAACATTTAGGTGGAAAATGCATTAAAATAATGTTTTTTATAGAAAATGATTAATAAAAAATACTGTATATTACAGTAGAACCTCGATTATCCGAACCTCCGTTATACGAACCCTCTATTATCCGAACTATAATTAGCGTATCCGAACGTTCTGTTATCCGAATTCGTCAAATTAAAATTGATAATTATGTCAAAAAATTATAATAAATAAAATAAATGTAATGTATTTAATTATGTATTTATTTATTTCTAATAATGTAATGTATTCCTGATAATGTAATGTAATAATGTAATTCTAATAAAATATTAATAATAATAATAAATATTTTTATTTTATATTTCCAATATCCGAACTTTTGCGTATCCGAACTAGGTGCGGTCCCAATTAGTTCGGATAATCGAGGTTCTACTGTATAGTAATAAATTATAATTACTAATAATATACCAATATTAAAATGTATACCTAATTCTGAGTCGATTCCTTCTTTTAAAAGTTTATTGAAATCTTCAATAGGACTGAAAGCTGTAATAATACAGGGTTTTTTAATTTCTTCTTCTTCTTCTACTTCTTCTTTGTTGAGTTCAAGTTTTAAAAAAGATATATTGTCTTTTATATTTCTGTAAAAAAATTATAAAAGGGATGTTTTAAAAGACAAATTCTTTAGCATTCATATTTACGTTCTTACGTTTCATTAATTTTTGTTGCAAGAGAAAATAATTTTTTCATATCACTTATAGGTTGTTTAGCTTTTTCCATAAGATATTCAGGGGGCTGCAATAAACTCTGTATAAATGGTGGTAATGTTCTTGTTAATACTTTATCATTATTCAAAGCTTTTTGAACAATACATTCATACAAAAATTGTAATTCTGGATTATAAGTATTTTCTGGCATGAACAATGAATCCCTAAAATTATATTAATTAATAGAAGAACATATATTAAAACCAATTTTTTAGTTTACTCGTTATCGCTCAAATCCATTGCATTGATCAAGTTACAAACTGCTTCTTTTTGTTCAGCATTTGGTTTAAATGATTTTAATGATGGTAATTTATACAAGTGTTCATCTTCAGCGTATGGAAGATTAACTAACACAAACGACTAAAAAATAAAAAGTATCATTATTACATATATCGCTGGATAATATTTACAACTTCAACTGGCTGCCGTAATACTATGGTTTAAGTTAACAACGTACACACAGAACAGTCAATACAAAATCTAATTATTAACCAAAACTAATCTATCGTAGAATTTATTATAATAATGTATGATATAAAATAATATTAACTATATTGAAAAAAAACTTACATTTTCTTCATCTTCAGTATGAGGAAATATTGCACTAATATAAGGTAAACAGTTAGATGTATAAAGTTTTCTAACAATCATAACTTCTTCCCTTTCAACCATAGCTTTAAACAAGGCATTAAATGCAATTTCATGTTCCTGGATCAAATACAAAACATAAAAGGATAAAATCATTAGTTATCTTGAAACATATGCAATTAGACAAAATATGTTCCATATGGAATATTTGTTTTTATTATAACTATATAACTTAAATATAATATTGCAAATATGAGTAATAATATAATGAAATGTATTTTATATTTTTCTAAAAAAAAAGCTATAATACATTACATTACTTCAATGGCGTTACGATTTATTTTCATATTGGAAGTATGAGAATATTTAGTTACTTTATTAACTTACAAAATTATTTACTTTATAGTCAGTATTAGAAAAGAAGTACTTGATAAATTATCATTTGCTTATTTTAGTACAATTTTTAATAACAAATTGTACTATTTTATTTTATTTGTAAGAATGCAAAATATTAATTTAAGAAATATTATGAACTGACATTCAAAATCTGAACTTCAGATTATTAAAATTCTTTTGCTAATTTTTAATATTAATTTTCTTCATAAATCAGAATTAAAACTATGAAAATTGTAAGTAAGATTCATTCAAAAACATCAAACATTTCAAGGAGTTGTTGACTAAGCTGTAGTTTATAAAAAGTTATTCATAGATAATAGTGATAATAAACAATTTATTTTAAATAAAACCTTCATTTTTAATTCATTTTTTTAATAACCCTTATTTTGTACTTAAATTTTTCATAACAAGATTACTCAGAAAAAAATTATATAGATGTCTTATATACTTATCAATTATTTCAAGAAATAATAATAATAGTTATAAGTAAAAACTTATAAATATAATTTAAAATTAGGTACTTCAAACAAATATGGTTGAAAAATATATGATCCTCCATCCATTAAAAATGATCTTTGTATATTTTTGGCTTTTGTAAATCCCAATACATGCAAGCTTCTTGGCCCAGATTTATATCCATAGGCATTAATATCTATATCTATACATAAAAAAAATAAATACAATTTTAATTCCAATACAATAATTTTTACTAAACACTTACCAGATACAGGTATAATTGAATCACCAAACCGATATCCATCTATTATATTATCACGATCAACTTCTATTTGAACACCATTTTCTACATAATAGTATGATGTTTGTTTACGTAATTGTGTTATTGAATCCGGTGCATCATAGTTCTTACATAATTGCAATCTAAATCGTTTAGGAACTTCATCTATCTGTAATAGTTTAATCAATATTAGAAAACTTTAAAACTATGATTATAGTTTAAAAAAATGTATATAAGAAATAAAAGTGAAATTACTAAAAAGTATATTCTTTATTTAGCAAAACCACTTTTAAGTGGTTGGTTACCCATTATGTTGGTTAACCATTATGTTGATTGTGATCTCAACATTTAAATAAAACATATTTATAAGTTGCATATTCAGTTTTTACCAATATTTATTAAAATACATATACATATAAATTAACTAAGTCAGTACCTTTTTAAAACCTGTAAGTTTCAAACAGAAAGTATTTCCAAAACATAAAAGAACATTCCAAGCTCTTGATGATGTTTCTTTTGGTTTATAATTACTTAACTGAGGCAAAACAGATTCAAAATCAACAGCAGTAGCCTAAAAAGAATAAAAATTGATTGATTAAAATTAAAATTTCAATGAAGTCATTGAGAAAAATAATTATATGTTTATCAAAAATATGTAGACACCTAGAGATTACATTAAAACCCAAAAACCATATTTAAAGAATCATTTAATTATTAACTTTAAAATATAAAGTAACTTTATAAGTGCAAAATGGAACTGTTCAAAATCCCAATCAAATATCATCTCAAAAAAGGAATTAAAAAATATGTGTGAAGGGCATATATCTTGGTGATGATCAAAAATAGACAAGACATTTACAATTGGTGCTGTGAAAAAAGAAAATATATGACCTCTAATTATGTAAATAATGATAAATGTTAGGATTTTGAACCAGATCTGTAATAAATTGAAACTGTGATAATTTTATTTAAAAGTCTTTAAGTTTACTTTACATACAAAAATTATTAAAATATAATGCATTTAGACAATTTTAGTTACATTGTATACTTTCATTTTTTTACTATAGCTATTTAAAGCTATTTAAATATAAAAAGTTACTTATAACTTAATAATAATTTATGTATCTTACTTTTGTTTTTGTGATAAACTTTTCTAAAATTGGATTGATTGTTATATCATTACAGTCTTTACCTCTACAATAAACAATAAAATCAAATTTAAATTAAATATTTATTTTTGTGTTAATATTATTTAATTTAAATATATAACAAATTTTGCTGTTAGACTTAATACATAAATAAATATATTTAATATACACTAATAACTTACATCATAGTTAAATGAATATTTAAATGTTGGATACCAGTTGTTATTTGGTCTATTTTATCAAATGAGATATTACCAGTGAAATTTGAAAACATCACAATCTGTAGATTAGTAAATCTGTCTATTCTAGAAAATAAAATATAGTTGATTTCCAAATTTAAGTGCAAAAAATATATATATATATAAAATATATGTACATACCCATCTCCATTTTTTAATAAATCTGTAGCAACAACAAGAGTACTGAGCCAGTCTGAAGGTTTTATATCTGTAGAAGATAAATTTTCAATAAACTGAAGTAAATCCCAAGTTATTACACCTAAATTAACAACAATTTCTATATTTTGGAAGCAACTGCCATGTATCGATAAAGCATTATTTGTTTTAGCTGAACCAAATAGTATTAATGCTATATTATCATCACTTTCAATAAGTAACTAGAACATAAAAGATTAAAAAAATAATATTACTAATTACTTTAAACTTAAAAATAATAATAAAACTGATGTGTATACTTTTCTTTTTATAATCATAGAAGCACAAAATAAAGCCTTCTCAAAGTAAGTCTTTCCATCTGAATCTAGTTGAGTAGAACTTTTTCCAATGTCAATTGCTATCACTATTGCTTCCTGAAATGAGATATAATAATGAGAAAAAACAACCAATAAAAATGAAATATCAATGTTTTAATATTTTAAAAATTAACGCAACAGCATCGATTTTATATATATGTTATTATAAATAATAATATAATATAATTATATATATATATATATATATATTATATTATTATTACACCAATACTACATTAGTAGTATTTACAATAATTCATTCCTTAATAGTGGACATAAATGCTACATTAATAATAAAGAATATCATTACCGTTTTCCTCTTGGAACCGATTGGGGGCATTTTTATGATGTACTTAAACTAAACCTTAAGGACAATAATTATGCGATTATAATCACGTATTCATTTCAATGTTAAATGGACTTTGAAGATCAACACTGTAAATTCGAAATGAAATCCTTCCGATTCAATTTTATGGTACACAATGATAAAATAAATTATAATTAACAATGAAAAGAAAACTGCGTACACATTGCACAGCAGAAAAGTATAGCAGTTAAGATAGAATATCAGAATGTCCACAAATGAAGACAAATTTTATTTATTCGTTAATGCTATCTACAGTATTTGAATAAGTATACATATAGTTTATATTGAATTGTGACAACGCCAAACAATAACCAGTGATAAAAATTGATAATTGGCGGGAAAAATATAGAAGCGACATTCGATCAGCTGATCGGTTTACCGCGTTCATCTGTCTCCCTAGAACACGAACCATAGAACAATATTGTTCTATGCACGAACTAAGATACTTTTATAGTGTTGTGTTATATAATATCTTGGTTCGTGCCCTAGGATCACAGAATATCTAGCATTTTAAGTTTTTGAGTTTTCTTAGTTTCTTTTCGTAAAATGTTGATAAAATGATTTTGATTGGTATATAGAAAAATCTTGCAAACACATCAATAGGTAGGCAAAGATTTATTTTTATTTTTTTTTTGTATAGACTTGAATAATCAAATTGTGATGAAATTCTATTAAAACATGAAAACCTGCAAACCTATTGTAACTGTTCCATTCTACCTCTTTCGCGCAGAATCATTTTTTCATTGGTTTTAAATTCAAATATAAAAGACCAATTTACCAGTGTCAATCATCCATCACCTGTATCTCATTTAAGTCTTTGTATCTTACCCTTTTAAAATTATTATTATTATTATTATTATTGTATTATCAATGATGCTAATAAGTTGTTATTAAAAAATTATTATTTCCAGTAAAGTTAAAATATTGTAAATTATTTATTTAGATGTAATATGAAACAAAATAATTTAGTTGAAATCTTACATTTTATAAAAGAAAAATATTTTTTAGAAGTGTATTATATCAACATGTAATATCAAACTTTATTTGTATGGTATATATGTTTTGATTAAAATAAAAATAAATGAAAATTAAATTTTTCTTTTTTTTTACTTAGATGCTCGTACATAACAATTTTGTAACTAATTCATGGAGTGATCGTTCTTATCGCCTCTCCTCTAGATTCGTGCTTGTTTTTATTGTTATAATAGAATTTATAAATCAATAAATAACTCTATAACTTTATATTATACGGATTGATCTTAATGGCCAGATTCACTAAGTAAGTTATAAATACAAGTGTTACATTAGGACCATTAGGTATTGATTTAGATTAGCAAAAAAATCATTACATTTGATTTGCAAACAGTTTTGTATTTTCCGTGATCTATATACAATACAGCAACAACAAAATTGATATATTCGTATAGCACCAGTAGTGGTTCTGTCATTACATTTTTGGGGAGGCAACAACTTGGAATCGTTCAAGTTCTTGACATATAGGCACAATTTCCCTACATAATTCTCCTTCATATTGTTTAAAAACCACCTTTTTCTCTTTCAAAATCAAAAGCAGCAAAGGACTTTTTACTATTTTTCATAGTTAACACTTTAACGGTAACTAGCAAGGATTTTGCATTACTATTATATATTTTAATTTATAGAGAACTGAAATCCATAAACCTTAAAAAAATATTTCCGGCAACAAACATTAAATACTTTCAAATTTACATGATGTAAAATTATAATAATAACAATTAATTCAAATTTCAAATGAATAAATTAATTAATAATAAATAACAATACTTGGTTTGTGCACTAACTAGTGTATATCTAAATAGTTATAATCATACACAGATACCATTACACATGAACTATTTAATGGATAACATGCAATGAGGTAGTAAGAGTTAATAAATAGTTAACAAAAAATAAACAAAATCTAATGTCTGACATTTAATGCCTAACATTTTTCTAATAATTATGTCAATTTGTAATTATGTAATAGCACAGCTAAATGTTGTATAAATACCTAGTTATTTATTATATTGATATACCCTATCTTAAGATTCAGAATTAAATGTTTCAAATGATGGATTACCCCAGATACCTAAACCTGAGATTCAAATTGATTATGTATTTGATATACATGATTCTACTTCAAGTAAATTAAAATTAAAGATTTTTCCATGTTGTTGATATATAATCATTTAGTAAAATATATATTAAATACAACTAGCTAATATATACACAATTAACAATGTAAAATAAATACATAATAAAACAATAATTATTGAAATCGAAACTGTGTATTACAGAATATTACAAACCAAAACTTATACTTCAGGCCAAGTTTTTATTTAATTACACATATATTTTTCATACATTGTTAATTTTAAATACATTAGATTGTTTTTAATTAAATTAAATACTTAATATATTAAATTATTATATTTTTTATTCATTTATGAGTTTCTATTTACTTATGACAATGTTTTTGTTTTTTTTTTTACTTTATAAAATTATATTAATTTATAGATAATATGTTTATATTATCACCTACCATCAATTTTTACTAAAGTGCAATGTGCAAGTCTAGATTAAATAAATATAGGTTGGGTTAGATAATATTATTAATAAACATTGACTGTAAAAAGTATAATGTAATTACTTATTATATATTTATCTTTGGTTATATTGAATAGTAAATTAATAGGTATATATTTTAATATAAAAGTACTTATTATATTGGTGATTAATTATTTTTTACTTCTTATTATTAGGTTTTAATATACATATTAATTATCCAACCGACAGAATACATTCGAAGAAAATATTAAGAGCAATCATATTATTAAAAGATGTATTTTATCAAAAAAACACCTTTTAGACCAGATATTGTTTTTCACCTAAAGAGGACTAGATTGCTACTTAATAGTTTATGAATGGACACTATTCCAAGTTGAATTTCATTATTAAATGTATATTATTGTAAAAAACATAAATTATAGGGCCCTTCCTTCAAAATGACACTAGGGCCCAATTTAACCTAGTTGCTAAACTAGTATTAGCCACTGAGTATACGCGCGTATTATAATTAAAAAAATTAATAAAACAGTTACTATTTTTTTCGTCTACGATGTAACGTTGCACACGGATAATGCAATATGGTAAATATCATGATAATATTGTTTCAATAATAGGTAAAAAGAATAGTAATTATTCAGTGTAATATACTAATAATTTCAATAATCATGTACTTAATAATATATACATAATAATACATAATAATAATAATAATATGTTGCCTCATTGGCACAACCGAAACATAAATAAGTTGGCTGTTTGAATAAATACAAATGAATCATATAACTATTATAATAATAAACCTTACCTCGTATATAGGTTTGTTTGTGGCGGCATCGCAATACAAAAATGAACGAATGTTATGGCACCAGACGCGACGGCGACGAGACGATGCGAAAAATACGCTAAACACCGAATATCGATAGTACGATAGTATTTATGCGACAAATAATTTGGTTTCACCCACGCGACCGCCGTGAGACGTGCGATTATTCGTTGATAATGACTATTACCATCGCCGCGAAACGAAATTTTGAAAACAGTGAAACGAGACAATAGCGGTCGGCATAAAATCCTCGAAACACGGACCCGTTCGGAGAACCCCCAGACATTAGCGCGAACCGACAAAGACTGAAACGGAATGGAAAATCAGTAGCCCCGCGTCGGCCGAAACGGTTGGAAAAACGAACAGCCAATGGTCGACCGGAACGGTTGGAAAAAACGAACAGCCAATGATAATTGTTTACGAATTCATGGAAAGAAATTTGTTTTTTTAACGGTCGTTTTTTTAAACGACCTCCGGACGGACGACCACGACCGCGGTATCCAGAGTTCTGTCCGCAGAGCGCGACCACGTCGTCGTCGTCCCGTCACGGCGGCCACGCGACCACACGGCCACGGCGGCGGAACATTCACACTGGCTCCGGATTTTTTCTATTATTACCCATTTTAACCCCCTTAGGGTTAATTTTCTTAAATTTTGTTCCATAAAATCCTTCTTCAGACAATAACAAACACAACAAAAAAAAAGAATTAGCTAAATCGGTCCAGTCGTTCACGCGTGATGAGGGTTCCATGGTAAATAGGGATTCATTTTTTACCGATTTCAACCCTTTAAAAACATAGTTTTGAAAATCGGGTGACGTGGTGACACTCAGGAAGGTATTTGGAACAACTCTGTGAAAAAAAAATTGGAAAAAAGTTTAATAGCGTCGTCACAAAATGGGAACATAAAAAATACCTGTTCTTTTATATATGTATATAAAAGGATATCTAATCTGCGATAATACTCTATACTCTATAGTATATTTATAATTTAATTTATATAACATCACCATGAAGAGTATGTGTAGACTGTAGAGGCGATAAATCGTTATTGAGAATTTCTTCAAATTTATTTACTTTACTTTCACAATTGTGTGTATATTTTTATTATGAAATTAGTTAAAAATTGAAATTATAAAACCAATAATAATTACTATGATTTTCCTAGAAAATCGCCACTGGCTAGTACCTATCTACGTTCTACAAAGAAATGATAATTTTATTATTTTCCTTACTAAATTAAATGTCAATCTGTATTGGCATTTTGTATTTAAAAATCCAATTTGTTCACGGATATGTCTTATTTGATAGAATAATTCAATTCGCTTTTGCCATCTGTTTCAGTTTAATCACGTAACGTTATCATATACATAATATTATAACGTCTAATCTAACAATTTAATTGTTTTAATTTAATAATTCGATCACGCCGATTCACCGTTTTCCTTCAATTTAATGTGCGTGAACGAGCACTATGCTGTCGCTTTATCTTACGTTCATTTATGCTTGTATAAGTATTCAAATTTGTTTAGGTATAATTAAAGTTTAATCCACAGACCATAATTTTAATTGACTATTCGATAAATTCCATTGTTTACAGTATGTGTGTTGAATATTGGATCATATTAGATGGCTAGATAGGACAGAAATATGTATACTTTGTATACTTACATATACATTGTGTATATATAATATATTATAATATACATACATAATAATATTCATTTTTTATTTTTTTTCAAAATTTGTCTGTTTTCACCTATAACGAAAAAAATTATATTTTAAAGCTTATAGAAATATAGTATTCAAAACAGAATCCAAATAGGAAAACAGTAAAATTTCATAAATTTAAACACATTACGTTATTACACGAGGAACTTTATTTCAGTAATAATTAGAATTTAGAATATTAAGTGCAAATACATATTTAGATAATCCTTTCGATAGTCTTTAAGGACAGTGTTATCGGCTGTTAAACATTGTATCTACTACTTATAAGTGACATTACTTTTGACAATAGTACCTGTTTCATAAAAATATATTTGCTGTCGTATTACATTACATACAACCTATTATTTAACTATCTACATATAAACATTTAGGTACTTACTATATTGTATTTTGTCAAAAACGTTTTAGGTACGATTTGTTTTAGAATTGATTGTTTATCAGTTTATCAACTACATATTTAATTGATGTGTAATGTATTAAAAATTCGTTTTGAGTAGGTACTTAAAGTAATTTAAATTAAATGGATTTGATTAGGGAATATGAAAATGACATTATTTTATCATTTTATGTTCAAAAATGAGTTACCCTAATGGCTAATATATATAGTATATCTTATCATATTGGTGTAATCGAACCAAAAAAATAGCATCTTGTGTAGATATTTGATACCTTTTATAAATATGTGTTTCAAATAAGTAAATGTACAATTTTATGTGTGCAGTGTGCCTGTCGTTTGTGTACTTAATAGGCACGTACATATTATTAGATTTAGATGTATAAAATAAACGTATCAGCATTGATTATGAAATAAGTACGAGTATATTGTATTACTATGGCATATTTTATCAATAGTATCTGGTTGTTTTTTCTAAAACTTTAAAACCAGATTAAAACGTGTTACATAATATCAGTCTTTGTTAATTGTTATCATTCTGAAACCAAAGAATTGATATTATAAATTTATAATTATTTTTTAATTATTATTTAAAATGTAAAACCGTTCATGTCAATATAAGATAAACAAAGTACATAGATGATAATATAATGCGTAAAAGAATGATTTATTGGTAGTGAGGGATTTAAATAAGTGACGATAGTTTGGAAGAAAATTAACCCACTCGTATTAATACACTTACAATATACAAATTTTTTACAAAATAATTTTACTGAAAAAAAGGAATGATTTCATAACTCAAATAGTCTCAACTAAGTCAGTAGACTCCTAGTCTACGAACGATTTAATATTTTTATTTTAATACATTGTGAATTTAATCGTATGTATGTTTTAAATTTGTACACGTATTACCGTAATACCTAATCTATACAATTTTTCAACTCTTTTATTATAATACTCCAGACAAGACCTATTTATTTTATTTTTATTGTTATCATATTATTTATAGAATTAATAGTTTTATTTTATATTTAATAACATTCTGTTATTAATCTATATAGTTATTTCTATAATAAATTAATATTATGTTTTAATGTTTTATATATTATGTATGTATTATGTGTTTAATTATTAATTGTGGATGATAAATTTTAAGTTTTTATTTATATATAATTTACCTACGGGCTATGATAATGATATTGATGAATTCTAAATCGGTACAAGTACAAATCTAATCAAATAAAGGCCGTAGCACTGGTATAAGTCGTAGTTAAAAGCAATTTATTTTATTTTATATTTTATTTATTGTTCTAAGATTGCTATACATATATTGTACTTGTATGGTATTATTTATTTACACAATGATATTAATATACAAACATTCCGATTAATCTAATTATTAAAGGTTCGAATTGATAACATATTATAAAATGGTATTCACACTTTGTTGAGGTTAATTTGTATGCGTTAATTTTAATCGGAGTGTCTTAGATTTTTTACGAGGTTTAGCTCATAACATTTCCTTGTAATTTTTTTTTCATACCTACAGTTTATATATTTTAAATAAATTTTAGTTTTAAATCTGTGAACAATCGGCAATAGTCATATGCCGCAAGATAATATTATACATAATATACGCACAATTTAGATATTTTTATTAAAATAATTACCCTAATTTTATTTTTACATATTTTGCATATTTTAAACTTTTTTTCTATATTTAATACATATATTGTATCTTTTTAGTGCAGATTTTTATTTTTTTTATTCAATAATTTTATTTGTTTATTTTAACTTTGAATACGACCCCTGAGCATTATTGTCTTGACAGGTGGGGTAGATTTAAACGTATGATAATAACAACCGATTCATTTTGTTTGTTTATCTGATCTTTAAACATGAGTGCATTATTTCATAATCACAGACGACTATATTATGCAATATTAATGACCCCAAAGTTTGTTCCCCTAAAATAAAAATAAAAATATTAGGTTATTTTAATCTATGCTATGTGTAATGTGTATAAGTTGTAAATAGCTACCTATACTATAAGAGGCAATTACATAGGTAAATTAAATATTACTTATTGTAGGTACTGCATAATAATTGCATTGTCATTACTCATTACTATTACATTACAGAATAAAGTAGAACAAAGTAGTTATATAGATTATAAAATATTTTGTGATTTTATTTCTTTTTACTACTGGTATTTATATTGATATTAAATTTTGCCGATAGGTTATCATAACAATAGGAAATTATATTTGTTGAATAAATAATTATTAAAAAAAAATAAAATAAATTACTAATGTATTCTTTTAGTTGTTTATTCAATTGAGTTATTGTGTATTTCTTAAGGGCAGTTAAAATTCAGGTCACGCAGTAAAAAAGTCATAAGGTACTTAAACGCTCATCATTTATAATACCTGCCTATTCGTTTTAATTTGAGAATAGCACACCAGCAACACTACACATACAAATACTTATTATAAGTAGGTATACGCGCAAAATAATTTGAATTCCATTGTTTGTAAAGACCGTCGAGTATAGCCAGTTCGTATAATATGCATGCAGATGTCAACACCACGCTATTTGTGTAGTATGTTTTGTATTTTAATACACGATTAAGACGCGACGACGAGAATAAAGTGGGTAAACAATAAATGCATTATCGATTTAAAAAATAGATCGACGAAACGTACAAACAGGTCAAGTGCAATTATTATAGCACTCGAATAATAATAATATAGGAAACAAATATACCTGCTATAATCATTTCCTATAATTAAAGTGACTTTATAAGTCGAAGTGGGCATTGTATACATTAATATTTAATACAATATGTTAAATGATAATTATTTATCCCGTCATATAACGTAGATAGGTGGTACGTTTACTGGGGCCAGTTGTTCCGCTGGCGCGTATTATGGCAGCCGTACGATTTTTTTTTTTGAATTTCATATAGATTTAATGTGCGACACGAACCGTCGGAAATGGGATCTAGACACCGGCGCACGAGACGTCTTATTTTCTTTGTGTCGAAGCAAATTTCGTTCACGTATATATTCATATATTATACATATGTATGTGCATATAATTATTTCTAATAGACGTTACACGCAAACGTGTATTTTTTCGTGCCCCGCGATTATTATCCGTGTGCATAGTATACCTACATATGTATATAGCTGGCGACCGCTTGTACGGCTGCGGACGTCGCGCGTTTTTTTTTTTTTATCGATAATAATTATTTTGCGTTCGAAATATATTTTTCAACGGAGGCCAACTGCGGGTATAACGTTAACTATACAGTAACTACTGCGCATGAGGTTTATTATTATGTTTTGCGTAACGTATATATCTGTATCCGATATACCTAAACGGGCGCACATAACATAATATGAAGTTATAGAGTTTATACGACACACGCGCCACGCTCGCGTTTCTTTTTACAGCAGTGGACCACGGCCAACGGTCGTACTACACACGTGTGCACTTTTTATATAATAACACATACATACCTAACGTGACGCGTACACGCGAGAACGTACAGAACGATATAATGTCGTGTATATATTTATTAGACGTGTTAGCTTTATGAATTCCTGAACCCCCACACGCACCATCTCAGTGGGGCCCCCGCAGTATTCATATGTTATAATATGCGTAGGTATTTTATCTTATTTACGTAATGAAATTAATTAACTAAGCGTTAGCTCGAGAATTACACGAGTGTAAACAACTGTTTGACGTAATTAAAATACGATCAGAATAGTTTGGCAAAAAAAAAAAAAGAGTCGGTATCGATTAGAAACATAAATTCTTTTTAAACGCGCGCTCGGGGGGGGGGGGGGGAATTAAGTATTTTGGCAAAATACATTTTTTTTTTTTTTTAAATTCCTCGGTAGAGGGGAATATTTAAATAAAGAATACTGATAACGAGAATTAAAGTAGGAATTTCCACAGATTAATGTGAAGAGGGGGGGTGGGGGATTAATCGCCCTTGGCGTAAAGGTCTGTGCGCGATCGCAAAGAGCGTGTCACGGACGACCGAGGCCGCGCGCGATCGTACGCGACATTATATTATTATGACAATATTGTTTAGCGGCTGCTATTAAATTATTATATAATATAAACACTAGGGTTTTACTTCTATATCATAGCGTATAAGAGGTAAGAGGGCATTCGTTCCGTCGCCGTCCAGTGTCGAGTATAAATAAATGATATAGTGAAATCGCTATTATACTCTATTTTAGTGACTCGTCACTTCTGCAGGGGAGGCTTTGCAGCTGAATTTTATATAATTCGTGCACTTGACAGTGGACAGTTTTCCGTGTAAAATTGAAGTTCTCCCGAAATGCTAAAAACGTATAGGTGAATCCATACCGTTCGCGAACAACTTCTGTCAAACGTTAGTGGAAAAATAAGAGCGCCCTCTTCCTATAGCCAAGTCCGATCGCAATGAAACGCTGTAGACGTCCCGAATCAAAATAGGATATTAGACGAAGGGATTTTTTCCGCTTGAAAACGAATGCGTTGCACTCGTCGATCCCGAACGTGTGTACCTGCACCGCAGAGTATCATCGGAACAATTCGACATGGGCAACACTACACACTAAAGATTAGATAAGTCAGGTAAATTTTGGTACGTGAATTCGCGAGGCAATATAGTTTAGTCGGAGGTCTTTTTTTATGAGAAACGTCTGTACTGTCCAGCAGTGGCGTATACAGAAATTTTCTTCGGGCGGTTTTGAAAAAAATGTGACAAATTAATTTGTTTTTGAATTTTGTTAGATTTTCATCGTAATTATGACGATATGGTACATAATGCTTATTTTTATTCCCACATATTATTGGTATCAATAAATAGTATTTGTATAGTTGGCAATTTTTTTTAAACTCAACAATTTTCGGGAGTGTTCTAACCCTGGATACGCCACTGCTGTCCGGTACGGACGGCGCCGAACGACAGTGACGAAAGGCTGCACGCGCGGACAGCGTACGGCGGGCGAGCGCACGTCGAAATCGAGTGGCCCGCCGGTACGCGGAGCAATAGTACCGTAGCTCGTTGCGCGGAGCAATACTGCAATAGTACCGTCTCTACACGACTCGGCCGGGCCGCACTCGCGCGCGATACGGTGTCACAGTGCGGCCGGTCGCGGCATAATAACGCGGGCGCTCCGTTGGCTGCACCGTAACCTTTGTGCGCAGTCCACGCACCGACCTCTTTTGTTTCCTGGTCGCGACGACCCGACGACCGTCGACTGTCGTTCCCCGTCGTTCGTCCCGTCGCGGTCCGTGTCTGTGTGTGTGTGCGTCACTCTTCTCGTCCGTGGTTGTGTGTGTGTGTGTGTGTTTGTGTGTTTTGTGCGCGCGCTCGCTCGGCTCCGCGCGTCGTCTTCGATTCGGCTCGTCCCGTCGCACATTGTTCTCAGTCGATTAATTAACCGCGGACGACGTCTTCTCGCCAACCGGAACTGCGTATCGCGCGCGCCGACCCAAACGACGACGACGACGCTGTTTAATAATCTGGCTGTTGCCGCTGTTATGCTCTGCTCGTACGCGCCGCCGTCTCGGTGTAATCGTCGTCTCGTCCTTCTCGTCTGACACGAATCCGCCGTGCACGTAAGTGTTTGTTTTTTTTTTTTTTTCTACTCTCTATTTCTTTACCGTTAAGCCGCGCGTTATACGCAAACAAAACGCCGAGAAAATGATAAAAAAAAAAAAATCCAAACGTCCGGAGGCCGGTTTCACACTAGTCGTTTTTCGAAACGTCTCGCGGACACCGTGTACATCGCGGGGTTTTTTCACGACGAGAGTGTTTTGCCATTTCAGGCGTCGACGACGCGCAGTGTGAAACCGCCGGAAAAACAACGTCCGCACCGCTCTACATATTATTATATTGGTATGCCGAGCTCTCGTCTTCGTCGTCCCGTCCGATCCGCGTAGAAAACGGAATGTCTTCTCTGTCGGCGGCAATGTGCGCGTTTAAATAAAGCGCCGTGAATATTGCCAAATCGTGTCGGTGTGTGTGTGTGTGTGTGTGTGTGTGCCCGCGTGTGCGAGTGTGAGTGATGAATACGACCTTGGGATTCGGGATTTTAGACGTTTCGTGCTTTTGGTGTGTACGTGCGCGCAACCGCCGGGAGAGGGAGGGAAGGAGGGAAGACTCGAAGAATTCGACCAGATCCCGCCGCGCTTCGGCCGCCGGCATCCGGAGGACGAAGAGACGAGCGGGTCATCGCTCGATCCGGGGGGACGTAGACGAGACACAGATTCCTTACCCCCCCGTACTCGTTCGTTATAGGGATATTATGTAATAGAATAGTTTTTATCTTTCTCTCTATTTTTTGCTCGGCTCTATAGGACGTCGTCGTCGTCGTCGCCGACCGGTCGAAATCGCAGACCTCGGCGCGGCGCACGAGGTCCGCGGTTGAAATCGAAACACACGAACGTCGCGTCGCACCTGTCGGTTATTTTTTGTCGATTCGCCTCGACGAAAACCTATCGTCTCGTCTCTATCTCGACGTCGATCGTGTAATAATATATACATATTATTATTACCCATCGTCGTTATCTCCGAACCGAAGAACACCGCGGCGTTGTAATTGTTGAACGAAAAGCTTTTTATTGTTATTCCAAGTCGTATAGATGTCGTGATAATGTATCTTCCCGCCCCCTTCCCACCTCACACGCCCGCGCGCGCGTGGCTTTTGTTGTTTTTGTTTTGGTTTCTCTCCCCCCCCCCGCCCTGTATCGTCGTCTCGTTGTTGTTCTCCGATTAACCTTGTTCTTCTTGTTATCTTGTTCTATCTGTTCGCGATCTGTTCGAACGAGTTATTATAACCGCGATCGCTCATAACACCTAACGAGTAAAACGTTCGGTACCCAACAATACAACCCAACATTATACGATAGTCGATTTTGACGACGACGACGACGTTTTAAAAACGGGCGAACGTTGCCGTTTTTCCCTCCGGATTATTTGAGATTCTTGTCGCTATTTGACGGTCCCACGCCGCGCTGTTGGTTTTTTTTAGTCGTGCAATTTCGTTCTCCAGTAGGATATACTACCCGTCTTACCGACGGGTTTAGTACTTTGTACTATAATCTAATTAAAAAAAAAAAAAAACACGCCGGTTGTACCTATCCAAATAAACGTATTGAAAATAAATATATTTACGTTGAATTAATGAGTGGTTTTGTTTAACAAATAATGTGTACCTATTTACCTATGCGGTATAAAATGTTCCATTACTCTAAACCCATCAGTATTTTATACATATTATACCTATTTCTTTTGCGTTTTGTACTACAAAATAATTATACAAATTAGAATAAGAATCTATAAAACAGAGGGCCTATCGAGGATGTTGTATGTGTAAATTCGGTAAAAGCGTATGGGTAGAAGAACTAATCGAATGATTTCTTAAGATCTACGATGATTATAATATGTATATTTCTGTGATATTTCATAATGATCTACATTTTGCTTTAGTCAATAGGTCAATAACCCAACTTACATGAATATAATTATCTTGGAAAGTAGGAAGTCTTCAAACTGGATTTTTATTAAACTTGGTTTAGTTCTCTCAGTCAAGTTGTTTGATTATGTTGATAAATTCTATGAATATACTACTCAATATAAGGTTTACCCATACACTGATGAGATATAAGTACAATGTAATTATAGGTACCTTTATGGTTACTATGCAGATAAAATTGTTTCATGGGTTTTACTTGAGATATATGTGTCACGGCACAATATTTTATTACAATATGTTTGCCGAAAATGTTAGTGCTTAGTTTTGTTTGAAATCATGCATATATGTTACATTTGCAGGATTTATAGGCTACTGCAGTACAATGTGTGTACTATATGAAGTAGTTACCTATTGTATCACAAAACGTATTATGAGCTAATATCTTTGGAACGTTGTATACACAATATTTGTTAGATATTAACTGGATCATAAAAATTAATTTTAAGTGGATATCAGTACATACTTAACTGACATAGTTTGCTGATAAATGATAAGTTTGATGAATTAACTTCTGTACTAGTGTAGGTACGCGTGTGCATATAAATGTATAGTATTATAATATATTACTCAGATACGTACGTTTTACAAGTATTTGGGATATCTACTTTATTTGAATTTGAACAAAAAATTTTTTACACTCGACTCTATTAATTTATATGTATACAGTGTATGTAAAAAGTTATTATCAGATAATATTTTACTTCTAGTATCCATATTATGTACAAAATATGACAGTTTAAATGCCAGTACAATCACTGGCACAGTAACGGACTAATAATATATTGTGTACCCTTTGTTTAATTCGTTTGGTATACCAAAGTAATCTGAAAGCACATTTAGAAAATTCATTTATTGTTAGGTATGTTCTAACTATATTATTATGGATAATTTTCTCTATCAAACCACTATCCTGATGTCTAATCTTTTGTTAAAAAAATGTCTGGAATACTCATTCTGTTGTTTAACCTACAAAATATGTGTTACAGTCTCTGTAAAACAAATTCATATTTTAGAATACATCGTTTCTAAATTCATTGTTTCTCTCTCATCGTTATCATTCATTTTTGCCTCGCCAATTATTGTTACTGTTACTATGTATCTCATAATAACACCCTGTCATTTTGAATAGCAATCAACATTGTTGGTTATTTGTGATTTTTTTCCCCTAGAGCCTGTTTTGAAAATGTATTGATGAAAGATGAATGTGATTTTCAGGAGCCTTTAACTTTTCCTTGATTAGGAAACAAAAAAAAATCGTACAAATTTTAAGTTCAGTAAGTAGATTGGGCGCTTGCTTCAAGTAATTGAGATTTTGGCTAAAACGTGAATGATAAAGCCTGATTAATTTCGAGATTTTTTTTCTGAAAATGAATCCAATAATATAATTTTTCTGTCTGCTTTCTATATTCCATCCTGATGGTAACATCGACAACCTGCACTGTGGAGTGCCTCAATTGAGTGGTCGATTGCTGATCTGCTTTCTGACCATCTTCTGTGGTCATTCAAATTTTCCAGAACGGTCCGATCCATTTAATAAAATAAAATATTATAAACATAAATATTTAACAGTCTTATCATTTTATGGATTTTCGTATTGGTTTTTCAGGTTTTTACTAAACATTTTATAACAATGCACTGGTTAAACTACAGACAAATTCTGGGTGTTATCTTGAAATTCATAGAGAATCAGAAACAATAAGAATATGTGGCAAAATCTGTAATATTGTCTTGATGCTCACAATAAAGTTATTCTGTTAACTTAATTGTCATACCTAGTGTCTAGGTAGACAAATTTATAAACGCTGTCAACAATCATGAGAATTTACTATCTACTGAATTGCACATATTTGCTTTTGTATAATTTTTATTCTGTTAATTGGAAATGAAACTAGGTTAGCTATATTATTTATTTTAGGTAACTACATCTTCAGTATAAATTTTTGTTTTTGTTACATCATATTTTATTTACATATTTAATAAATGTTTCTATTTTTATTACATTAGGTATTAGTTTTCATAGGTGTAAGGTTATGCATAGCTCTTTGTATGATTGATTATGAAGTTTATCAGCTACCTGCAAAATATTTTATTTATAAAAGTAAATACTTATCTATTTTTTATAGTCAATGGAATCAAAGGTTATCATTTATCTTTTGAATATCACTTTAAAAGTTTAAATGTTTTAAGTATTTGATACGATTTATTAAAAACATAGGTAGTTTAATGTAATAGAAATATTTAATATTATTTAATTTAGGTATTATCTTTTAGTTTTATTTGTAGTATTTGATATAACTGTAATAATGAAATTGGAGGCTTAATTTTTTTTTTGCAATATTGCTTGATTCTTTTTCATTTTTTTTTTTTAAGTTTTGTTTATTTATATATTTTTATCTTAAGTTTTTATTTGTATTGTATTTGTATATTTGATATTCATTTGTTGTGTAATATGTGTCATTTTATTAAGTAGCCATTATCAGGCTATCACAATTTATCAGTGAAAGTGTGTGTGTGCACATTTTTTTATTTAACTCAACACACAAATTCAGAAACACAAAACCTGTGGACCCCGACATTTTAGGTTAGTACGGAACTTATATTATAAATTATCTATAAAAAAAAAAATAGGATTCTGTTTTAATTTAATAAAAATAACATACTGCATTTTAATTTGTATAGGTAATTATTTCGTCATTTTCACATTCTTAGATTAACTAATAAAAAAAAAAGGCAGTATAAATAAAATTTTTAATTTTTAATAATTTTATTTTTAACAGTTTAGACATATAGATCATTTTGTGTTTTGTCAAATTCAAATTAATTTTTAGGTCAAATTAATTTGTCTATTAACATATATAGGTACTCTTAGGTATATTTTCATATGTTATTTCAACCTAATCAAATACATTTAATATTGATATTTCTTTATTTTTAAGTTAACTCATATTCTTATTATTATTCATATTATTAAGTTATATTTTGTTAAAAATGTCGTATACTTATATTTATATTTTTTTTCCATTAGTATTTTACATTTTGTATGTTTGTCAAAACTCAAACTTTATTGCGTTATTTTCCTGAAATGTTGAAACTATTTGACAAATGAATTATAAAATGGAAAAATATTTCCTGCAAATTGGCCCATATATTTAAAAATTATTTACATTTTCATCAAAACAAAATTTTATCTTTGTAAAAGTATCAATAAAATTTACGTTATTACCATGCACGTTTATCTTATTCGTCCATTGTTAACTTGACCATTTATTGAAAATTAAACTACTGGCACCGTCTAGTCTCTTGAAAACTGGGAGTCTTGGCACTGAAGGAGAGTACCTATATATCCGAGTTAGGCAACAATGCATAACAATACATAATTTATTAATGCTAACCATTTTATCTTTACTTTTTTACTTGATAATTATATGCCAACTACACTTGCACAGTGTCCTTATTATTCACTATGTATTCATTTATTGTTTTGGTTTATAATATAAAATATATCAATTCATATAAGTTTTAGAAAATAAAAAGAAGGTGTTATTTTTTCTACACACGCATCTGTCTTACGCAGAAAATAGAATCTTTCTCTTTCCTTTTTTTTGATGAAGAAATATAATTTAGTTTTTTAAAAAATTTCATTAATTCCATGCACTTAACTTAAAATTCAACATTTTTAGATAGATATATCCAGATTATTTTAATTTTCCATTAAATTGTATAAATTATATTTGTATTACATAAAAATTAATCTTATTAATAAAAAAATAAAACAGACTTAAAAATGAATCTAGTTTGAGCTTTCATTTTGGTATTATTAATATTTGTTTATCAATAGATACTAATGTACTTGATTACTTATCAATTTAATAGATCATCCTAATAGAATTTTTGAATTTTAATTTCTAAATTTATTTCCACATGAAAAATGTTTACATTCAAATATTTCAATGCATTGTTTTATATAATTTTGTTTATTTTATGTATATTTATTATATTGATATTTTCTTTATTTTAGGGTATGAATTTTATGTTACGCTTTTGATGATAAATTAATATCAGAATTTTTTTGTGCATCAAATTTATTATTTCCAATGATTATCAGATTTTTAAATATATATGCTGTCAATATTATTATTCTAAATAGAATTTAAACATAAATAGAAGTTTTTAAATTCAGTGTTTTTAGTTTATTATTAAAAACAATTTTATAAATTAATATTAATCTATAGTATTTGTTTGTGTTTGAGTACTTGTTTTTTCAAATACAAGCATCATACCTAAATATAACTTATTTAAAAATCAAAATAAATTACCAATTATTATTATTCTTAATTGTTCAAATCGGTAAAAAGTATATTTCTTATGATTGACAGTGTTAACAGTAAAAAATTTAAAAAGACAACTTGACAATTTTCTTCATAGAATTATTGAATTATTTATTTATTATGTTTCAATGGTTTAAAACATTTTTTGATTAAAAATAATAATCTTTAGTTGTTTATTGATTAAATGAAAAAGTATTTATATGTTTTGCTAAGTGATATTGGATATGAATTTAAATGAATATTTGGTTTTCATATAAGTAGATAAAATATTTTTAAGACCTGTTATTTAATAGGTATAAAAAGTACTTGAGGTATCTAAATCTATATTTGCAAATTATTTAGCATGGAATGAATTTGGTTTGCAGATCATAAATAGTATAAATATGTTTTGAGTTATGTATTATAAACATAAAATTGTGCACTTGATTAGATTTAAGGTAGAAACGTGTACATTTAATAATTACATTCAGTGGATCTACTGCATGCTTTTTTTAATTGTATATTTTACTTAGAATAATATAAAAACGTATGCTCGTTATTTTATATTTGAATTAGTATTTGATTGGTATGAAAATATTTATACATTTTTTGAAGTAATACAGTATAAAATTGTTATAATTCCAAAAAAACCAATTAAATCTATTATTTTTTAATTTGCTTTAAATTATATTTTACAAGATAGATTTTAATGTTTCTTTCAATTCATTACTCTAAGGAAAATGTTTAAATAATTTTTATTTCAATTTCTTTCATATTTAAGTACATTTTTTAACTTGATATTTAATTGATGTTCTCTTTATGTCAATTGAATTAATCTGAATGTGTTTGTTTTAGTTTAAATTATTTTATATGTCTATTTGATTTTGACAAATAAAATTTAACAGAAATAAAATATTTTGATTATGATCTGAAATCAATTCTACTTAGGCATTTAAAAAAGTTTAACACTTTTTAAATTGTGTTAGTCATTCCCTATTTATTGTATCATTGTATAAAATCTAAACAATAAATATGAATAGTAAAATAATAGAATATTCGATAAGTATAATAATATTTATGAATATGTATTGTTACAGTTTTGTATGCAGTGTGTATGCTGTTTTTCTACATCTGTGCTCAAAAGAAATGATCACATCGCAACTACGAAATGAACGCACGTTCCCACTGCCTTGAGTTAAGCGTTGAAGGCTTTCAAGTAGATGAAGCTGTTTCCTGTTTATTTCATACTGTACTTCTACATCGATCGCTTGGAAAATTTTGTTTTGCCCCAGACGGCACATATACCATGGGTACCGTAGGCTTACAAGATGTTGACTGTGACTTCATTGACTTTACGTATATTTGTTGTTCATCGCCACATTTAGACCGTAAACTTCGAAATGACATTTCAGAATTTTCTGAATGTTTGAGACGTGATAATCATACGTTTGGGCAAATCACATTAGAATTTTTTCAAAAAAAAAAATCTAGATGGCCATTTCAACCAGAGTGTATACCTTGGGAAGTGTGGAACGTGCGTGTGGATCTATTGAAAATTTGTAATGAAACTAATAGACAAATATCTAAGGAAAAAATAAGTGATTCGTTAAGTGACAAAATAATTTACATAGCAGAAATAATGAACAGGCATGAATATTTGCCTAGTATACCACCTCAATCTGAGTTGGATTTAGTGTTTGACACATCTTTTGCTGATATTCAACCATACTTATTTAAGACAAATTATCTAACCAGTGGCGCAAGCAGTCCGTCTGTTGGATCAGCTGTTCAAAAGCTTATACGAGATACATTGTCATTATCGTAACCTTAATTTTTATTATAAATGTTATTTTTCTGTACCTACCAATCACCTATTAGTGGTAATTTATGTTTAGTACAAAGTAGAGTATATTACATTATATTAGAATTGTGACATTTCAATTTAATTAATGAGTTAATACATTTATTTTTAATAAAACATGTTCAAGCTATATTAATAACATTTTTAATGAATACATTTAAAGTTTTTGTTGTATTTAACTAAAAAACAAATATATATTTTTTTTAAATTTGAAATACCTATGTATGATTTTTTAAAAAAAAAACCAATTTAAAGTTGTTTTATTTAAACCTTTTTTTTTTAATTTAGAGTTCATGTAATCTCTTCCGAAATTTTCTGCAACTTTTTTTTGTTTTTAAGTTCAAAACAATTTCCTTAATATAACCTGTTATCAAAACACTTAGTGTATGTATATTATTGTTCTCTAAATGTTTACCTTCTTTAACTTTCTTATCCTTTTCTTATTTTCTACATAATGCTATTTTTCAAAATTAAATATTATCATTAATTATAAAATTGTTTAACCAATGTTAAAATATATCATGATCAAGACTGCAATTTCATTTTATTTTGATATAATATTATATTGGTAGTCAACACGTAATTTTTTTTCATTTGTTGTCTACCATTTGATTAATGGGTAACGTTTCAGTCATTTTTTGGGCATCTACTTTTATTTTTATTCCATGTGTAAATTTTTATAGTTTTAACTTGTTTGTTGTTTGTCCAAAAAATATCACTGATTGTAATTTTTTCATTTTATTATTATGTTGCATAAACTGCCAATTAGCAATAATTTATGTGCTTTGTTGTGTTAGAAATATATAGATTTATATTTTGAAAAGGTGGTTTTAAAACAATTCAAAATATTATTGTGTGAATATTTCCATTTTTTTTTTTTTTTTATTTTTTTTTATGAAAATCGGTTATTTTATATAGAAATACCTAATATAATATGTATGTATATTATCTGTAAGTTTCCATTTTACATATATATTATGTGTACATATTTTTATCTTGTAAATTTTTTTTTAATTGGTGATAATTTTATTGATATAAAATAAAAAAATTAATATTAATGTTAAATCTATATTATTTATGTAAAATTACAATTTATTTTACTGTTGAATAGGCTTACAAAATGATGACAATTATTTTAGGTACTTATTTACACTTGCTATTTTTATTATATTTTTTCATATATGATCAATTCATTTTTATCTTAATGCAATGTTAACTCCATTGCTAGTCTCAAAGAATGATTGTACATTTTTTTTTTTGTTTTGTAGTACTCGAATCACTATATTATAGTTTTCATATTGATATGATTTTGATGTTTAATAAAAAAAAAACAATTATTATAAAACTTAAAAATTTTGTTGTATTTTTATTGATAAAAAACAAATCGATGGCGATGTGTATGAATTTCAAATCTGGAGCAAAAAACATTTTCATCGATCCCAATGTTTTTTAAAAGTAACTAGCAATTCATCTAGTTTTAATTTTGAATTTAATGTAACAAAAATATTATGGTAACAATTAAGGAATATAAAATCGAGAACTTCTTATTTTTCTAACGTATATATTTTGTCTTATAAAAATTTGTAAAAATGTTATTTATTATTTTTTGTTACTAAAATGTTATACTTTTTACTACAGTAAATATAAATGTACGGATTGCAAAGGGTATTTTTGTGTAATAATTAATTTTGACTAGTCTTGTATTCAATTTCAAAATTATAAAACATAACATTTCTTATTTTATCAAAATAAATATCTATGATTGATGTATTAATTTACAGCTGTTTATACGTTTTTCAAATAGTTATTTTATAAAACTATTGGTGAAAATAGACAACCAGAAAAAGATAAGAATTACTGTCACCGATATATTCTTTTGTTCAAAATCAAATTTGTAAAGTAAGAGTTTGTTTGAAAGAGTGCAATAAGAAATTTCATTGATTTTAGGCTCTAAGCCAACACACTCTTGATTGGGTCAAAAGTTATGCCAAAGTAGTTGGTGCAGAGGACGCATACCCTGTTGTATCTACTATTCTTAATTTTGTGTTTCATTATTAATTAATAGATATCATTTTCTACGTATATTATTGTAGTTGTTCATAAATGTTATTGTTTTGCTATATTACTCATAAAACTAACGGTTATAATAATAACTTGCAAAACAATACTATTTTGTATTAATTTTAAACTATAATTTGTTTTTTTTCCAATAAATAAAAAATTCATGGCATAAATTGTCATTTAAATATTTTGGTTATTCGATATTTGGGTAAATCTAATTAAATAGATAGTAAATCCTACTCTAATCCGCTTTACTATAAATTAAAATTGTTCAGATTGTATTTATTTAATTCTTATGTTTTCATCTATTTTAACATGGGCCGCCGCTATAAGTAAATTATGTTGGCAATATAAAATAATATGTTTTCGGTTTGGGAAATGTTAGAATTTTGTGTATATTTATGTCGTTTAAACATTGTGAACATTTAAAATCGAGTTGGATCAAAACAGAGAACAAATTTCGTAGAATTTCCAAATCGACTTGATTACTTGACTACTCATGGAACAGAAACCAAAATCAAACTGTTGCTATCAATTAAAAATGTCAACTTTTTTTGTTTTCTGGTTAACGTTTTTAAATGTTCACATTTATTTCGAGTATTACCGTATTACGGTTACCTAATTCGACCACCGTTGTACGTTTAATTAGAATTAAAGAACGGTGTGCAGAGCCTGTAATCGATTTGACTTAGGCAGTATATGGGAAGAAAAAAATAAATAGTTAGCACAATCGCACCTATAACGTTGTCGGTAATTATCATTTAAAAGTCAAACCTTTATTTTCGTACTCTGTATTGACGTTTCAGACGTGTAGTTGTGAATGATAGGACTTTCGTTTGAAGAATAACCATAAGGAACTAAGGAAGTTACGTGATTTATCTCGCCGGTGTGTGTCATTTTTCTGTCCAGTAGGTATATAATAATATGCATTGCCTATTCTCGTCGACGTAATTATGTACTGTGTGAAGTGAGCAATTCCGCGTTAAGTAATAACTATAGCGATATAATTGTTTTTATTCACAACTGTATTTATACAATGACGACTTGCGTACGTCCACGCAACACGTGTCATGAAATTAAACGTAAACAATTATTAACTCTTGTTACTCATGCACGAATTACGATATCACTGGGTACATAATATTATCGTGCTGGTCTTACGAGCCGACGTCTGAGTTTTCGATTTGATAATTGCCCGTTCTGCCAACGCAGCTTATAATGGGCAGTAATTGTAATTTAAAGCGTTCCATTATTATTATTATTTAATTACATATTGAATATATTATAATAATTATAACGCGGCGGACGACGGGGCACAGTAGTAGTGCTGCTTCGTTTTAATGGTATCCAAATATTACGCCATTATAATACACCCGTTGTCGTCGTCGTCGTCTGCGGCGTTCGGACACTGCCATGTTATTGGACTGTTGATCATTGTTTTATCTTTTCGACATGATTAAATACGTCTGTAATGCGTTCCGAGATATGCCAAGTATAATTATTATTGTATTCTTTCTTTATTCTTTAATTTCTTTTCTTTTTTTTTTAATTAAAACGGCCGACGCTGTGTGTGCGTGGTGGTGATGCAACGCTAACAGTTGCATTCAATTACGAATTATGCTTGTTCGAGTACAGTTGATCTTTACCGAATTTGTTTCTTTCCGATTTTACAGGATTCCCGTCCGTATCATCTACGCGTCGCGTACGTGCCGTTTGTGTTTGTGTGTGATGTCCAAGAATGAGTTCGCCAAGAAGTAAACCAATCGCCTACCGTTCGTACTCGACCAAAACACAGTCTACCAAAGGTAATTGAAACACGTCAGCTCACTCATACCATTGATTATAGAATAGAATCTATTCTATCAATGCATATAGGTACCTCTAACCGAAGGGCTCGTTGTCGTATTGTAATTGCCTTATTTGCGAATACTCCCAATTTACACTCGTGCTCTGAAACAGGACTGACGACTAAATAATGTTTTTTCGATATTAATATTATCTAGTCGATTCGATCGACCTTCGCGCAAACAATTATTATTATTATATCGTTGTATTATGTTAGAGATATAGTTTTTTTCTTCTTCACTGGGGATGGGTTACAACATGATCTCATATTGAAACGATGACAAAATTATATACCAACTTATCGCAAGATTTAATAGATTTCGCAATTCACTTGAATGGACTTATTCTGGAAAATCGCGGTTGTCTTTTATTTGTGTTGGTTCATTCTTTTTTATGACTACCTAGATAGCTGGTCTAATCTTTGATTATAGAATGGACTGTTCTATTCTGTCTGTTTCATAATCGATGGTTTGAAATATTGATAGAATACATTTGTGTTTAATATGTGAATGCATTGTATTTCTGACAACCGTTAACGATTAACTGCTATGTGGCTTGAAAATTAAATCTAGTTTTCGAGTGATAATTATTAATTAATGTCATGGAATTTATTTGACGTTGTTTGCTATAATAATTTGATTTAAATTGAAATCACGTGACATTTTGTAAAACCAAATACCATTTTAAATTATTGTCAAATATTTATTTTTCTAACTATTCATATATCAAATAGATATAGTAAGATTTAAATAAGACACGCCACGTAGGTGATTTTTACTTATATTTCAAATGAAAACATAATATTTATAGTTATATAATATAATATAATATTATATAATATATTATATTATATTACTATATTAATAATATAGTAATATAATAATATAATATTATATATATTTTATTAAATGAGTTGAACAATTCATTGCTATGATGTAAAGCTAAGTATTTGGATACATACCGTTCGATTAATTGATGTGATTTTGTAATTTGATTTCACTTTATATTTTTAATTCGCTCTCAAATTGTCAATGTACCGAATCTAAATCCCTCTAAAAGTCTAAAACGTATCGGTCAAGTTTAAAAATTAATTTTGAGATTTTGAGTTAAACCTGGAATGTACAAGCATACGTTAAAAAATTATTCATGTTTATGGAACTATACTATATTATCATTTTTACCAACTTATTTATACAATGTATGTTGTATACTTGTATAAGATACCTATAAAAGGTTTTTAATGAAAGTTAAAAAAGTTTTCTTTCTATATCCTCTCTCAAAAAATCTAAAGTATGTCATTTTCATTTTTATTGAAATGTTATTGTAATAATGTTTGAAAAGTATTTAATGAAATACTTTAAGAAACAATAAATATACAAAATATGCTTGTTTTCATTTTTATTAATTATTTATAAATATTATATTGTGTTAAAATGAGTTTTAAAAATTCCACGTTGTCTGTTATAATGTACAGTGGTTTAAAAATATCAGGAGACACTTAATATTCAAGTTTTAAATACATTTTGATTTTAATTTGTTGTTTATATCTATTTTTGAACAGCATGGTATACCTTATTTTATTGGAATATCCATTTTTAGCTAAGGATAATTCTGTTTTAAATTTTTTTTAAATGTGCCAGTTCTTGAATAAAAATTCAAAATTTAAAACCAGCTTAGCCAAAACTATTTGAATTTTGAATTTATTGGATATAATCCTGGTTTTGCATAAACTAAAATTAATGTTTTTTAATTTTTTATTACTGTAATGGCAACTACATTGTACAGAATTTTATATTATCTTAAAAAACTATTTGTGGTTGAAATAATCACTTATATTTTAAATTCAATTTATATTAATTTTATTAAAACTTATTTTTAATAAAAAATATAAAACAAAATAAATAAAAATAAATAATATTTAGTGGTTCATACTCATATAATAATTACAAGGTATTATTATTTTTAATTTCAAAAAAAAATTATATATATATATATATATACGTATATATTATGTTAATGTATTTTGTGTTTAAGTTTATAGAGTAATATTAATAAAACTCAATTTTGTTTATTTTAGTGTTGAGTAGTGAATATAGTGGTAGTGAGAGTGAATCATTCGATGACACTAACAATGGCCGCCGAACAGCAATTAGACAAGAACCACAGGGACAAGAGACACATAAAGACTTCACCATATCGCCACCATCAGCTTACGACACACTAATTATTCATAACGATGATGGGTCTAGATTCAGTTCTGGTATACCTAAATATCGTTATGGAAATAGAGAAGAAATTAAAAGCCAGGGACAGAAAAATGGGGGACGACAGAACATTGATATGGGTGTTAGAGAAATAACCAATATACCAGATGATTATCTAAGTCAATCCCATGTATGATTGATTTTACATTAAAATTAATATAGTTTATATTAAAGCATTTATGTTTTTAGGTTTTAAAGCATCTTGCAAAAGAAGTCAAGGTGGATCCATCAAGACGTGATACTAATTTGTCTCGATGGCACGATACAGATAAAAATTCATGGTTACCAGAATATCGACCAGTTCCTATTAGAAATTTGGTCAAATCAAAGTCTCAACCAAATCTAGGTACAGGATTGTTGAAAATTGAACGTTCTGAAACAGATCCCATGAGACATACTTTAGGAAATACTAGGTACCTATTAATAATATTTTTAAAATTAAAATGTAACAAAATATTAAATTTATCTTTAATGGTTCCAGAAAAGATCAAAAAATGTTGTCCATAGTGGACTGTTTGATGATGGAAAACAAAAGTCTGAAAATAGAATTGGAATCGTGCCATCAAAAAGTTGCCAAATCCTACAGGGTAAACATTTACTTGCTTATATTTAATTGCCCACGTGTTTGTACTTGTTATGACGACTGAATGAACTTTATTTTTCAATGGGTTCTCAACGTTTTTTCCATATTTTAAAGATACATTTAATATAATATAATAATTTGGAATATTTTATTAGCTTGAGCAAGAAGTTTCCAAAGTTTATCGTTCTCATCAAGAACTTGTAGAATCAAGTGAACGGCGGGAACGACTTGAACGTACAGCTAGATTAAAGCTTCAAGCAGAAGTTAGGCGGTTGCAAGAAGCAAACCGTGCTTTACGAGATCAATCATTGTCTTCCTCTAATATAGTAGATTCTAATCAAATGGTAAAACGTGAAACTATGATAGCTCAATTGATAACTCAAAGTATGTTTTTTTATTTTCTTTATTAAATAAATATTTAATAATTTATTTTATTTTAGATAAAGACTTATTAGCGGCCAAAGACCGCCAAGAAATTGAATTAGCTGCTCAACGTGCTACACTTGAAGAACAACGTACTCATATTGATATATTAGACACAGCACTTACTAATGCTCAGTCTAATGTTGTTCGCCTAGAAGAAGAATGCCGTAAAAAGCAAGTTCATGTTGAAAGAGTTGCTCAACTACAAAGAGCATTATCTTCTCTTCAACTAGCTAGTGATCGTCGTGAGCAGACTGAACGTAAATTAAGGCTTCAGTTAGAACGAGAGCTGCGAAATGAACGAGCACGCAACAATGATACTTCTCAAGATTGTTCAAATGGTGAGTCAAAGTTTCATGAGCTAATGAAGGTTAGTTATTAAATGTAAACAATTGTAGACAATGAGCCTGGTGAAAGTTTGCCAGAATTGAAACGAATGCTTCGTGAAAAAGATGAAAAAATAATGCGGCTAGAGGGTGAAGTTGCGAAATGGGAACAACGGTATCTAGAAGAAAGTGAACTGCGACAAGCTGCAATAGATGCAGCAAGCATACCAAAGTAAATAACTAACAATCAAAAAATATTACTTTATAATACATATTACATTACTTTAGGGATGCAAAAATAGCAGCATTGGAAAAGACAGGCCAAGAAAGTGAAAAACTCATTGCCGAAGCACGTTCAGATAAGTTAAAACAAATGGAAGAAGTACATGCTGCACAAAAAAAAGTCAGCGAATTGGAATCGCGGTAATTAAATTTAAAATTTAATGTGTATATAAATATATATATCAATCATGTTAAGTATTTATTTGGTTTTTAATTTTTGAATTCAGGATGAAAGAATTGGAATCTAGATTGGCTGAACGTGATGCAATGATAAGGGTGTTGCAAAAAAAGCATAGTTTCGAAAAGGATGTGTCTGGATCATATCCAAGTATATGTCTTGGTCATCATACCCCACATTCGAGTCTTAATACTACAGACTTGACTTCTGATGACCTCGGTATATATTATTATTATCATCATTATATATTGCCATTTTTAGTTCAAGTATATTGAGTTGCACCAAAATTATCAAATGTTATATATTTGACTGATATCAGAGGGTATTGCTCCAAATGATAGTTAATTTTTAATTTTGTGATAAATTGTCGTTTGCGAGCAATTTAGTTTTTGGATCAAAAGTTTTTAGAAATTTTTATATTATCAATTGGTTTTGATCAATGTACTGCCAATGTATTTATATGTAGTATTATTATTTAATATTTATAATTAATGGTCTTTTTTGTATGGGTTTTTAAAGTTATTAAATTCACTTAATTTCTTTGTTTAAACTATTTAATTTTTCTATTTATTATTTTAATTTCTTATATGAATTCTCTGGAAATCAAATATTATTATCTTAATACATTACAAATCAGAAATATCTAATGTTTGATATGGATTATTTTTATTCTGGTACTTCTTAATTAAACATGAATTATTAATGAATAGTTTGTGATAGGCTATAAATAGGGGTTAGATGTTAATAATTTATATTTTTTTGATATAAATACTGTACTATGGCTAGCAATTGTTTATATTATTCGATAAATTTAAAATCTTTTATTGCATTATAAGCATTTTAGATAATATGAACAATCTAATTTATGGCGCATTTTTTTTTATATAAGAAACTTCTGGATATTTTTTATTGTATATATTTCAATTTTTGGCATCTATTATATAATCTCATTTAGGTACTTTGATATTTTCGTGTTGGAAAATAATTTAATTTACCATAAATGTTTGACGATTTAGTGCATTTAATATTATACTCAATTGAATTTTTTAAGCTAATTATGTATTACTTTTTAATAAGAATTTGACTAAAGTTTTTAATTTAAAAATAAATTAACTTAATGGAGCATTTTTTAAGTTATATTTATATTTTTTAAATGATAAAATAGTTTTCTTGGATAATTTTTGGTACAATTTTAGTTTATTTCTTCTCTAACTATAACATATTTTCATACAAAATGAGCTTTATGATGGATGAAAATAAAATTTGTATGTTCGTGGGAAACAAAAACCTGAGTAAAATCTAGTACATTTATTTTACACTACAAATTTCAGAAATTAATTCATTTGGAATATGATTTATGTATTTTCAATATAAATTAAATATCTCATATTCAACCATTTAAATATTTTTATTTAAAAAACAGCCGTGAGACAATGTTTATTATTTTTTTTTTAAAGAAACTTAGTATTGACACTTTAATTTTAATTTCTTTTTAGTTTTAAGTGTTAAAATTTTATTTTATTAAAATTAAAAATTAATATAAATAATGAATAATATATCAAGTGTATTGACATGTTTTAGTATTAATAATTTTAATTTTGTTTAGGATTTGGTTCAAATAATTCATACACAAGTAGCGTGGACAGTACTTATCATCATCATCATGGTAATAAGTATTCATCTGCAAATCAAAGTTTTGATCATAAATCATTAGATGACCAACTAAAAGAATTGGACTCGCAGCTACTGAACAAGGTAAACAGCACTGTTGCAGAATCATCTTACACTGATTCAGTTTCTGATGTTGTATATTTGTTTTGATTGTTAAACTTTGTCTTGTTTGTTTTAATATATAACAAACGTTTTTCGTTTTGTCTATTTAGTTTGTACTTGCTATACTCTTATTTGTGTGGGTTATACATTTATAAATTGAATACATTTAAATGCTGTTAATTGGTGTTTTCCTGTGAGGTAACTAACACGTTCTCCCTTACTTGTGATTTGTGAGTTATTTGGTTTTGAATTTATTTTGTATAAATATTTGAAAAGTTTAATATGATTTGATTTTGTGTGATATTGATTAATTGAAACTAATAAAACTATGAAGTTCATAATAACTTCAGAGAAATTTAATATTATTTAATATTTATAGAAACATTTTCATTTGTATAAGAAAATGCAGTTGTGTGAATTTAATTTTTAATTTATCCTAATGTTTTGGAATATTTTCAATAACTTTTGACTGTCAATGTTTTCATAACTTGTTTCTCGAGTGAATTAACCAGGCATGAGTTTTTTTTTCATTTGAATTTCGGTTTGATTAAAAGATGCAAGAGAATTGGACGTTTATTGGGTGCCTGAATGGGAGGACGTGTTTGTTTTTGTTTTCAGAGAGGTCTTTGCTGTTTTCCAGGCTTCTCTCATACGGGCTCTTTGTCGCGAAAAGCGAAAACACCCCAACCACTACTGGAGGGTGTAACTGGCAATTTCCTCGGTCACCGGGCTGATGACATCATGCTTTTGGAAAAGCAAGGTTTGTGTTCACAAGCACAACGTCAAACACAGGAAAGCCGTTGTGGCAGTTTGCCTCCTAGTTCACTCCCCCGGCCTAAACGTCACAGAAAATCTAGCAGCAAAGTCGGAGATTATGGTCGACTCAGCGATTCAGATGTCAAATCCAAAGAAGTTAAAAAGTTGGGAGAATATAATCATTTCAATGATAGCCGAAAGGATTCTTTGAATTCCCTAGATACATCAAGTGATGCTAGTACAGCTCCAAATACTCCTACGGAATGTCCTAGTTCAGTGAAGTTTGAACCATTAGAACGATCACTTCGGCAGTCTCCTTTACCACCAGATGGGCGTTATCGAAGATCTAGCCGTGAATCAGATGACATTACGTCTAGAGAGTCGTCTTGTACTGGGCCTAGGGAATCGCCATCCAGAAATAGTGTCAATCGGGAATCAAGATCTAGTATTACTAGAGAATCTCCATCCAGGGCAATAATGGTTGGTCCTAGAGACTCACCTGGTAAAAGTATACTTGATCCACCTAGAGTAATGGCTAGAGAATCTCCAGGCCGTTCGTTTTATAAGGATACACAAAGAAGTTTTATCCCACCGCCTAGAAAAATTGATTTCGCAAGTCTGGGTACACCAGATTCAAATAAAATGACCAATGTTGAGTCCAAGCTGAGGATATTTTCTCCGGGAGGAATTCAAGGAAGAAGAGGTTCTTTGCAAAGAGACGGTATTTACAAAGGAGATTCTAATAATAAAAATGGTGTTCGGTCATTGCCCACTCCGAACAAATATAGAATTCAATTTTAATTTAATGTGTAATCGAAGTTAAATGGCAAATCATAAAAAAATATCTAATACGTTCTTAGCCAGTTCAGATCTAACACTAGTTATATTAAAATCTTAGTCATGTTGCTTCTCAGCAAAATAGCTGCAGTCTTTTAACGTTACAAGTTTAACGTACATTGAAAAATGATCTGCTATATTTTGCTCTGTTTACAATATATGATGTATTATGTACACATTTAATGATGGAAAAAAAAATTGTTATTTTTGTGTCACCTGATCAGAATTCAATTATTATGTGAAAATATTTGAGTAACAAAAAAAAAAAAATATGTGTAACCAAATTGTTTTATCTAGTCTTGCTTATTTTATTAAATGAATACAAATATAATTGTTTGATTCAACTATATATTTTTTTATTTATTGTTCTCCTTAGAGTATGATCCTCACTTTTTGATTATGCACTACTAGTATACAAATATTTAATTAATTTATAATTTTATATTAACCTTAATGTAAATTTACTCATTCATTTTTTGTTATTAAATTATACTATTATTTTAAATGTACTGAATTATTAAATGTATTATTTAATAGATAATTATTTATAGTATACTAGTTGAATTACTTGGCTTCGCCAGTTTTGTCCGGTATGAGAGGAGGGTGTAATCTTCGTTTACATTTAATATGTCTTGGTCGTTGTCCACATACTACTATATAGTCATCATACTTGATATATTTATTGCATTATATACTGTGCTTCTGTGTATTTGATTTAAAAGTAATGAGGTGGACATATTGCTAAATATAAGAGTATCGAGTTTAATTACAGTAAATTATTAAAATATTGTTTATTTTCGATGTCTGTAAGAAAAATGTTTCTTTTTGTTTGCATATGACAAATTACCATTCAACATTTCTAACTTTAATAAGTCTTGTTATGATAACATAATAAGTTGTCATAATAAGTTTATGAAAGAAATTTGTTTACAACTTGTCATTTATAGTAGTGTTTAAGGTAGGTAAATTGTTATAATGTATATTGGATATATGTATATATTTTTCTACACTAGTTATAGAAATAGGCTCTAGATTCACATCTTATATCAGTATTTAGAATTTTTGTACACTTAAATTCATGTATAAATTACAATCGTAGGCATGTTATTCCAAATACGCAGAGTCAATTAAATCCTTTCCACTTTACCATTCATAATACCTATAGGATATATTCTTCTTTCATTAACTTTTTTAAATAATAAACGTGAAACAACTATGGCTTATGTATTTTAGTGTGTATTTTACAATGTTTTAAAAGAACAAATACAAAGGTTATTTGGTAAGTAATTGTATTTATAGTATTAATATGTGATGTTGAAAGGTGAATATTGATTTTGTTTTCGAAAATAAACAAAAACACAAGCTGCTAATTCATCATTAAACTTATAATTTTTAACCGGGTTGCTATAATAATATACTACCTATATTATGTCGTTTTTTTGTTTAGTAATTAGCAATTACTAGGACCAGGTAAACATGAAAATGAGAACTTGGCAAATGATGTTTCGGTCTTACGATCAAGGTATTCAGCTACATATCTTGCATATCTTTAGTGTAATAATATTCAAAGAGTTCATGATTGAAATGTTACTGAAAATCAGTGGCGGTTCTCCCGGGGAGGCAAGGGAGGCAGCGTCTCCCTTGAAAATTAGGGAGAAAAAGTGGTTAAAATCATAGTAATTATTATTGGTTATATAATTTCAATTTTTAACTAATTTCATAATAAAAATATACACACAATTGTGAAAGCGAAATAAATAAATTTGAAGAAATTCTCAATAACGATTTATCGCCTCTACAGTCTACACATACTCTTCATGGTGATGTTATATAAATTAAATTATAAATATACTATAGAGTATAGAGTATTATCGCAGATTAGATATCCTTTTATATAATATATAAAAGAACAGGCCTTTTTTATGTTTCCATTTTGTGACGACGCTATTTAACTTTTTTCCAAATTTTTCCTCACAGAGTTGTTCCAAATACCTTCCTGAGTGTCACCACCTCACCCGATTTTCAAAATTATGTTTTTTAAGAATTGAAATCGGTAAAAATAATATATAAAAATGAATCCCTATTTATTAGGTATCCTCATCACGCGTGAACGGCTGGACCGATTTAGCTAATTCTTTTTTTTGTTGTGTTTGTTATTGTCAGGAAAAGGATTTTACGGAACAAAAATTAGGAAAATTAACCCTAAGGGGGTTGAAAAGAGGTTGGTAAAATGGAAAAAATCCAGAGCCACTGGAGCTTTGTGGTATTAAATTTGGTCAATAGTTTCGTTTTATACATAGCAGAGGCATGAATCAGTATTTAGACCTGGTAATTCAGGAAGGCATTAGGGCCTAGGGGCGATGATTCCGGGGTGAGCTTGTTTTATTCGAAAACCTATTTCGGTAAAAACGCCGCTAACGACGAGTTATCCGAGCAGCACGAGTTGCAGTGTGAATGTTCCGCCGCCGTGGCCGTGTGGTCGCGTGGCCGCCGTGATGGGACGAAGACGACGTGGTCGAACCGCGGTCGCGGTCGTCCGTCCGGAGGTCGTTTAAAAAAAGGACCGTTAAAAAAACTAATTACTTTCCATGAATTAGTAAATAATTATCATTGGCTGTTCGTTTTTCCAACCATTTCGGCCGAAGCGGGGCTAGTGGTTTTCCCTTCCGTTTCAGTCTTTGTCGGTTCGCGCTAATGTCTGGTGGTTCTCCGAAACGGGTCCGTGTTTCGAGAATTTTATGCCGACCGCCATAATCTCGTTTCACGGTTTCTACAATTCCTCTCGCGGCGATGGTAATAGTATTTATCGCCGAATAATCGCACGTCTCACGGCGGTCGCGTGGGTAAAACCAAATTATTTCGTCGCTAAAATACTACCGTACCATCGCGACATTCGGTGTTCACCGTGTTTTTCCAATCTTATCGCCGCCGTCGCGTCCGGTGCGCGATCCATTACGCGAGTGTAATGGCCGTCGCCTTCGGATTTTCAACGATTCCGTCGAGGCTCGGACGACGGCTAATCCAAGCCGGCAAAGGCTTCGAGTGTGCGTTTTTTGACGTCGTCGTCGTTTCGTATCGTATTCGCCGTCAGCCGGCACGACGATTTTTGGTTTTTTTATTCGTGTTTTGCGAGTCACGACCACGGAAGCTCGGATGGTAAAACCATAACACTATTCTCCGTCGATAACGTTTCGCGTGACATTTTCCAACGTTTCGATTTGTGCGTACATACGATGTGTAAATAAAATTTAACATTCCTTTGCGACAATTCGCGATCGCTCAAAACGGGCCGGCCATAATGGGTGCATCACGTTCGTTCATTATTGTATTGCGATGCCGTCACAAACAAACCTTTATTCGAGGTAAGGTTTATTATTATAGTAATAATATGATTAGTTTGTATATATTATTTATTATTCCGATTGTGTCGAACAGCCTACTTATTTATGTCTCGGTCGTGCCAACGAGGCAACATATTATTATTATTATTATTTAAGTACATGCTTATTGAAATTATTAGTATATTACACTGAATAATTACTATTCTTTTTATCTATTATTGAAACATTATTATCATGATATTATCCATATTGTATTATCCGTGTGTAACGTTACATCGTAGACGAAAAAAATAGTAACGGTTTTATTTATTTTTTTTAATTATAATACGCGCGTATTAGGCGCGCGTACTAGGCTTGCCATTCGTCCCGGTTTGACCGGGACTGTCCCGGTTTTAACAGCATGTCCCGGTGTCCCGGCCGGTCATTAATTTTGTCCCGGTCATACAATTTTATTATTGTTAGTGTCTTGTTCGAGATTGCGAATGTACGACGTACGTACGTGTTTGGTTTAACTCGTTGAGAATTTTATGAAAAAATTAATATAACTGTATTGAGAAAAATTCATTCAACGGAAGAGTATCAATATTAGCTTATTAGTTGTTACTATATAATAAATGTAGTTTATGTATATTGTAAAAAAATTATATTGGTTTATTCATTTTTAAATAAAACGGATAATTATTATTTCCATTTATTAACTATACTAAAAAAAAAAAAGGTTATCAATATGATGTCCCGGTTTGGTGATTTTAAAATCTGGCAACGCTAGCGTATACTCACTGGCACAACTAGGCTAAATTGGACCCTAGTGTCATTTTGAAGGAAGGGCCCTATAATTTATGTTTTTAACAATAATATACATTTCATTATGAAATTCAACTTAGAATTGTGTCCATTCATAAACTATTAAGTAGCAAATCTAGTCCTTTTCAGGTGTAAAACAATATCTAGTCTATACGGTGTCTTACTTAAAAAAAATATCCTCTACATTTCGGTCAATTATAAATCCGATGACGTTTTGAACTAGAAAGAAACTAATCTAATATTAATTATTAATACACATATCTAACAATATGCGTAATTAACGTATTAAACAGGTGTCAGGTTTAAACGAAGTCCGGACTAATGGGGTCCGGATTAATAAGGTTTTACTGTTATATAGAAAATCAGGTGAGGCGTCGTTTAAAAATTAAAAGAGTCTATATCAAGGAAATGATTCTTATTTATTTATTTTCAATCTTGACATAAGTTTTATAAATACGTGATTGCCTGCATAATATAATGCTGATTTTGCATATGTTTAAAATGTAAAATGAAAAGTACAATAATTTTTTTTCCAGAAAACGTTTATTTATTTGTACAGCTCTGAACGGCGCTAAAATGTATACTGTCCTATAGCAACGATGATAATTCACTAATAATTAATATCATTCACACGATAGATACTTTTCGCAGGACCAAAGTTGGAAAAACCTAGATATTTTTTTTACAGTTATTTTTTTACATTGTGTAACGGGAAGAAAATGAGTACGATGGGTAAAGGTAGTAGCTGGTATTCATAGTGACGTATAATATATATATATATATATATAGGATTACATAAATAAATTTACATCGCATTATTGTGGCAGCTGCGAACGTTGTTGAATATATACTTTATCCATTTCGTGATATTCAATATTATATAGGTACCTATACCGTACCTACACGCCGTGCGATATTATTATATTTATAAAACTAAATCGGATTATATTTTCGTGGATTTATGAAATTACCGTGACGGGCATCAATGTTTAATACGTGTAGGTAAATTTACTATTACGTTTTAACGTCATCGTTGCGTGGACCGCGCTCAACTATACATATATACACAAATCTGTATTTAAGAGGGGTATGGCCCTGTCATGAAACTATAATTGCAGGGGGTAGCAAATTTGTATGGTCTTTTTTGTTTTTATAAGTGTATTATGATAAATATATTTTTATGTAAATAATATATATAATTATATAATATTAAGTACATGTTTATACATTTATAATATTTGATTGAATGTACTTAATGTAAATATAAATATATATAATGTAAATGTAAATAAATATATGAATTATATATTTTAATATACACCTGAAATCAAAAGTAAAAACCAAATAATAAAATTATTTGGAATAGCATTTTAGAGTGTTGGTTTTAATTTATTTTCTTTTAGTAAAAATATATTAATATAATCTATATAAATATAATACCTATGAATTGTAAACATATGCAATAAAGGGAGAAAAAGATAAATTGTAATTATATGACTAACTGATGATGAAGTCTCATTAGTAATATTTGGTTTGAAATTAATTAAGTTAAAAGAAAATTAAATCAAAAATATCTGTTTAGTTTGATATCAAATTATCAAGGTACTATTTTTTTAAACTCTGTGGTGAGAATTTCCAGGAAGTGATGGGGTGTGTAAGCCATTTACGAGTGGGTCGTGGCGGTTTTATTCTATAGCAAAAAAAGCGTTTGTAAATAAAGTGCAACTTCTTCCTCAATCGATTCATTGTCAAGGTCTTTTGTGCAGGGTCAAGTTGGAGGCAAGTAATAGTGAAGCGTTTCTGATATTTTAGAGTACTTGAATTTTGCAGTTTTACATTCTGATTTTCAACTGAACTCCATAATAGTCGTATGTCCGTGTGGTTCGGTACGTGTATATCGCATCGACGGCAGGCGTGTCTAACACATTAGATGTTGTATTTAAATTGATGTTCATGCGATTGAAATGTCGAATCGCACGATATCCCCCGAATCTAGACGGGTGACCTTTGTGTTGACTAATCGAATCGCCTTCGGCTGTTTCCCGAGAGTCCGGACGGCCGAAAGGCGAATCGGCTGAATGTTATTTTTGAAATTACGAGGCGATTCGAGTCACCTTGTAAAAAAAAAAAAAATAATAAAAACCGCGAGAGACAGTTCGAGTGTAGGTACCCGATTGAAAAAAAAAAAAAAAAAACACAGCTTTCGACTACTAGAGTATCGTTCACGCCTAACCCTTAATAATATATGTGTATATATACATAGTGTCGATGAAACACTCATATTTCTATGTGAGCACGCGCACACGCAGGGACGTATAAAAAAAAAAAAGGAAAAGACCAACGCGGGCCTGATGCGGTTGCCCAGGCGACCGCGCGCGCAATACGTTGCCCAGGGCCTTATTTATATTTGGCGCGCCGTCATCACCAGTGGCATCGCGACCGGCGGCACGCGCGCATATGCGACTCACCCGCCGCCACCGTTTCACCGGACGACACGCACCGGCGCGAGGGGCGGCGGCAACAGGTGCGTTCGGATGCGACGACGTCGCGACTACGCGGTCGACGCCGGCGATCCAGACGCCCTGGACTGGGACCTAGACCTCAACCTGGAGCTAGAGCTCAGGGACGATCAGCAGTCCAGGCTGTACCGGTACCTGTCCGAGGGCCACAGGCCCAGGTATAGGAACGACGAGCCGCCGAGGAGCGCGGCAACGGTGGTTACGTTAGCCAACAGGTCAGTCGGGCTGGCAATTATTATTTAAATATGAATGTTATAATTTAATACATAATTTTGAGACGAGCACGTTGTTGCATAATACGTATTATTGTAACTGAAATTGTCATGTCCACGTTTCCGTGCACGGGTAAATATTATGTAATATGTATGTTAGATGCGTTTTCCCGTACAACCGGAATAATTGATGCCGTTTCTGTTTTGTTGGACTTTAATGAAAAAGCTGCCGATCGATTTGCCGACTTGAAAGAAATTCACGTTTTCACGCGTATGTTACACTGCTCTTTTTTTTTCTTCTATCATTTCATACGCGTTTTCTATATTTTTTTAATTTATACAAACGTTTTATTATAGTCTTGTAGTTTTAATATTTTTATCTTTCAATAATTCAGAAACCCAACTGTGAATTACATTTTTGTATTACGAGTGCGTACAGTTTATAATTTTTAATGATAAATTACTAGTAAATCTATCCAGTTTAGCCGGTTTTTGTGTTACATTATATTTTTCAATATTGTTGCGGCAGCAGTCATTTAATTTGTTTTATTAAATCCCTGTTTTGCGTCGATAATGTCCAAAATGAGACTCTTCAAGATAAACGTCTTGATAAAAATATTATGATCTAATATATTTTATCTAAGTTAAAAAACCGTTCAAATTTATTTATTTTGAATTATTAAAACATTTATATTAGATACAATTTTAGACATTTAGAGGTGTTATTTTTTAAATAAATTTATTTTCACGGGACCCAGACGTCGATTACAGTCGTATCAATTATATATGAAAACCTATAAGTTATAATATATGCTGCGCAATATCTTTGCCACTTAATCTTGTATACTCTTACCTCAGAATATTATAAAAAAAGTAGTCGCGTACCTATATTGTTATACTGGCGTATCCAAAATTCTTCTAAGGTCCAAGGGGATATTTCACATTTTAAAATAACTACGACTAAGTTGTCACAGTGGGTTTCGAAGTAACCTTTGTTGAAATTTGAAAATAATGGAATATTTCGAGAAACGACAAATGTTTGCACTTTTCAAAATTCTTTTAACCGAATAGAGTTTATAATTTGAAATATTTAAATATTATTATTACTCTATACGAGTAAATATACTGTAATATTCAAAATGTATTATACTTTATTTTTGTCTTTACTCGGATTAAAAATCTTTATTTAAATATACTACTGAAATCAGTAATTAGTACTATATTTTATAGTACTGATAAATTATAAATACTTATTTTGCTTGGAAAATATTGTTCACATGTATTATAAAGTTTATGATGAAGTAAAAATTGATTGTGTTTTATGAATTTATTTTGTATTTGCATACCTAGCGATTTGTTTTAGCGATACAATTATTCCAAAAGTTTCGTGTTTTATTTATTCGTTTATAGAAAATTCCATCAAGTTGAAACTTTACATCTTCTAGCTGTTGATAATGTTTCGAATTTTTCATTACTTTATAAACTAATTTTAATGACCTATTGATCTATATAATAGTCTATAGATTCTACGAGTTTAATGTAAGATTGAGACAAATGTGATTTTAAGAATTTAATATTTGTATATTAATAAACCAAACTTCACTTTAAGAACAGAATCAATTTTCAAGTACAATTTATTGTGATTTTAACTTATACATTCATTTCAAACGCTTTTGTAATAAAATTATGACGTCTCCGTTATAGTAACCTAAACAAGGTTAAAATTATGTTCCATTTTCGTCTTTTCTATGCATATACACACTACGGCGCTACCAATGTTTTATCGTAGAACTATATTTATTTATATCCTTACCCATTATAGATTTACTTTTAAATTTTTTTTCAGAATTTTTAAAATTGAAATATGAGAGAACTTATTTAAAACTATTTTACACGTAGGTACCTAATATTACAACGATTTCAGAGCTTAAATAATAGTATGTTTAATATATACAATCGACCAAGTTATTACCACGCTACAGTCAACACTCTACCACCATACGATGATTAGATTCAGTGAATTGAAAAATATTTTATGTAAATATAATTTATCTAAGAGTAAAATCGATGTGAAAAATATGCACATATTTATGCATATTTTGTATTTTTATACATATATTTTATAACAAAATACGTTTCCTCGTTTTATATATTTTTAACATTTCATATTATTAAATAAGATTTTATAAAACATAGAATGAAAATAAAATTATTTTTTTGCTTGATTTAAATAATTTCTTCTATAGATTTTTAGTAATTTTACAAATTCAAAAATCTTAAATAGGTTTCTATATTATATCTATACATATATTCTTTTATAATGTTCTTATAATCTTTCATTCTTTTGATAAATATTCTTAATCATCTTTATAAGTATTGACCTACAATTTTTACGTCTCATATAAGAGTGTTGGTTTGGCAAAAAGTTAACTTGATATATTAAAGATAAGATTTTTTATTATTGGTTAAAACTGCTCTTAGTGAACATATATTTATGACAATAAGATATATTTTTTGTCAATCGTAGAAGTGATCATGTTAGCCAATAAAAATATGAAAAACAGTTTAAAATTTTAAACATGAAAAGTTTGTCTTTTTGACGGTTTTAATCTTACTTTATAATATTTTTCATAGATTTTCTCGTTTGAATTTTAAAATAAAAATCTAAATTAGTAAAGTATATGATTCAAAATTAAATTATTGACGAATTCAAACCTAATTTCAAAATTGATATTTTATGGAGTCAAAATTACTGTACCATTTACATTTTGAGCATATGCGTTTACTAGAAATTACCTCATGTGTTTTATTCGAGTCATACCTGTAATTTGTAAAGAATATTTTGCAATTTAACTTTTAAGTAATATAGTTCATAAATTTGTTAATAACATAATTGCACATAGTGATTTCATTATTATTAAATTTTATTTCAATGTTTATGTATCTTTGATGTTGACTATCATGTGACAACAATTATTATGAAGATTAATAATTGTAGTTATTTTAATGGATGTTATGACTGTTATGACTTTATGAGTATTATGAGTTCGTAGGAATTTGAAATGGATACTGGATAGTGGATAATGAACAACTCGAATTCCAGAGCTATTCTTTGGAAGATTTATAATATCTATAGTAATTTTTGTTTAGGTATTTCATACATCGTATAATAGTATTAGCTATCTCTGTATCGTCGATTTTTATATTTTTGATTCTAAACAATGCGAGTAATGTCTTGGTTTTACAATGATGTTTTCCCTTTTTTCCCCTTTTCTTTTTCTATAAACACTTTTTCAGGTAGTAAAACTGTACCAAAGGTTTGAAGTAGTATCTCATTAGATCAGAAATTGGACGTGAAAGGCATTTTAAACAGTTCATTATTTGATTTTCAGTGGTTTTCCAAAGCGGAAGGAAAAACTGAAAAATATTAAGTTCTTCTAAGTAAGTGCAGGTTTTCCTTTTATACTTATTTTTATAAACCAAAATAATATTTTACATACAAACTAGGTACAAAGATTATATTTTGTTATTTTTATTAAAAAGAACCAGAAAAATGTATATGCTTAGTTTTTTTTGTTGTTTAAGAATTATAATTTTGGAGCATTGATTTCGTAAAACCATAACAAATATGTAATGAATTGTATTAATATCCATACACAACGAATAACATGTTTATCACAAATTGATGTGTATGTTTAGTACACATTTCACTAACTAGCTTGTATTATTGAAATTCGTCTCATTTGTAACATTAGGTCAGATGTGTTATAATTATTCTTCGAAGTGATGTTCTCTTTTTATTTATTTTATTAGTTATTAATTTTATTAAAACACGAGGTGACAAGACAAATAGCTTGGATAGCTTAGATAGACAACCATTTCTTTTTCACAGTGTTTAGTATATTATATGAAATTATTAGAATTAGTATGCTTTCATTATTGTCGTAGAAATCTTCAGAGTAGTAGTAGCAGTACGTTGCGGTTTTGTGGCTTAAGACATACGAGTAAAAGGACGGAATAACCTGTCTGTACTGAAATTGTATTTTTTTCCCACAGATTCACTAATTTTCGGCCTCAAGCTAAACATAAAAAAAAATAAAAAATAAACGATGGTATTTTCAATTTTATTCAACTAAAATATTTTAATTTTAATTTTAAATATACTATTATACTTATCAAACTTAATTAGGTCACAAAACGAAATTCAAATTTATTACTCAATGGTTTAAATTTTATCAAAAAAATTTATTTATTTTTACAAAGACGCTAGAGCTAATTTATATGGATTAAAAACAAAAATGTTTTAAAAAATGTTCAAATCTTCTATATTTATTACTTCTATGTATTCAATTCTCAATAAATAAATAATATTCTCTAAAAGAACTTATATATGGCAAATCGAAACTAATATATATAATATATATATATATATATATATATGCATTACATATTATATAAGACAATGTTTTATTCGCTAAAAATAAACTATTACTATACAAAGTATGTAACATTGAATGTAAAATATAAAATATAATACGCAGAATTTGTATTACCTTTAATATTTTTACCTTTACCCTTTGATGTATAACAAAAATCATTCTGTGTATAATAATCCTATCGTATCAATTCGTTTATACGGTTAGAACATATTTCTTCTTTTTTTTTAATATATCGAAGAAAACATTATTTTAGAATGAATTAATATCAAAATAAATGTAATACAGAAACCAAAATTTAAAAACCTTTACAAATGATAAATATAAATAGTCGCTATAAATTAAATTATCCAATTATTCTGAAATCGAAAATGTTAACTAAAATACAGTATTTTATTTAATGAAGTTATAAGACATTCAAATATAATATGATATGCTTACTTACTTATCATATACGATACAATTAATTTGTGGAAATATTTGAATGCATAAAATCCATAATCCATAATCTTATAATTAGGAGTAATCAAAAAAAGTAATCATTGATTACTGATAACATTTATTATGTTGATTGTATTTTTTGTATATTTTTGTGATTGTTTAAGACTCAAAGTTTTGAATTCAAGATTTTCCGTTTTTAACTTTTTCTTATTTATGATTTTATTTTTTATTTTTCATTTAGAACTGTGGTTAAAATGTGTGTAACTTTGAAAGCAATAGTTTAAGTTATTTTATATACGATTAATTATTTATGCATAATTTGAATTTTTTATTCGTATGGTAACCGTTAAAACTTTCAAGTTTTCCTATTGTTTTCAGGCCACACGCGCGATGCATGTCACAATAATAATAGAGGTCAACTGATGCGCGACCGAAAACCACTCCAGAGTGTCAATTCTTTGTTGTAGTATTTTTCGCTTCCCCTAAAAAAGGGGTTTATTCATTTTTTTTATTCCCATTATTCATAATATTCCCCCGACGGCTACTAACAAAAGAATATTTCTCTGGCCGACTGGATTGGTGATGACGACTGGACAATAATAATAGTCTCCCCACGAATACGATTTTGTCTTCTCTTGATTTTTAATATTGAAATTTTTTAAGGGGGGGTCGATTTATTTGTTTGTTAATTTTTTTTGTATCATAATAAATTTGAAATCGTTTCTGAAAAAAAAAAAAATAAAGAGAAATGCCGAATAATGACATTTCAAACAAATCTACTATCATAGTCAGAACGTGACACGGTAAATCACGTTTTTAATTTAGACGATGAAACCTGGTTTTATTTGACGAAAGAAATGAGGAATGAAACCCTTAAGGGCTTACTTCTTTTGTCCAAGTCAACACCAATTAATGGAAGTTTTCATTTTTTTTTCCAAGGAGATGTTCAATTGATTTCATATACAACAGCAATAAGTTATCGAATATACTGGAGAGAAACCAAACAATTGAGTATTCTAACAGTACAGAGCTATGGGGGGAAGCCTTGCAATATTGTAATAAATTTACAATTTCACTAAAATAAGCAAAAATAAAATAATCATGTTGTGGTTTAAGTGCAGATTTTAATTAAACAGATCGGAATCTGTGTGAAATTTTTTTTTTCAAGTTTTGTTTGCAGAGTTTTGTCCGAATAAAGGTGTTTTATAAAGTATTTCAAAATACGAAATAATTGTAACATCGTAATATATAAAAGGTATTAAAAATATGGTAAATGATAAATTATTTGTAAAATTATTTTAACATAATTTATTACCGAATTAGAATCTCATATATGGTGTTCTAATAAGATCACTCGAGATACTATAGTTTTTAAAATTGTAAGTATTCGTAAGAAGTTCGAATAAAATATGAATTACTTTCTAGAATATTTTAGAATATCATATATGAAGCAATAATGTAATATAATTAACTATGTTATTCGTGTATTCACATTTAGGTTATACTTGATTTGATTTTTCAAATAAATTTTTATTGCTTTCGAATTTTTACTTAGTTGAAAATATTGTTTAAATGTCCTAGGTATATGTTTCAGATTATTAACAATTTATCAAATAAAAATTGATTAAAAGTAATGTTTGATCGTACTTTCAAGTAGGTACTAAGCTGAAATGTTTACAACAAAGCTTCTTAATAAAAAAAAATGTAATTTTCGTTCGTAAAACTAGTGAACCTTTAGTTTAGTGATTTTTCAAAAATTACAGACAAGCGATAAACATATTTTAAAGTACCGTCCTAAGAATGGACTTATTCGATTTTCAATAGATATATGCGTTTGGCAACTTTTGGACAACTTATTCTACTCATAAACGTGGACACAAATCGTACGTAATGAATAAATAACAAGCGTATTCTATATTTTCAATATTTTCCTTGCTCGTTTCTTCATTGTTCTACGCAGAAATCTAAAACTTCAAAATAATGTCAATAAAAGATCGCATGCATCTTTATTAGTTATTTGTATACCTCATAATTTAGAATAATTTATACATAATATACTCATATGTAAAAGTAAATAATTTATTATATAGGTATATGTAAATGTAAAATGATTTAAGAATAATTTGGAATATCTTTTGTATTTGTGTTTTTATTTAATTAACTACATGTAAAATACTATCAAAAACACCGCAATCTATTAAATAATATTTAAATTTAATTAACTAAACTATATAATAATTTAATTTGAGGTATAGTAAATCGTCTTATTTTGTCATTTTTTTTTTTTACGTCGACTTATTATTGCGAAATAAAATTTGTCATGTTAAAATAATTTTCATTATTAAGTAATAAATAATTACTAGTAATTACAGAGTTTTAATTTTTTAAATGATTGATTTATGGTTTCAATTAAATTTTGTATTCAAATTAATTGAGAGGTTTTTAAATTAATATAAAAACTAAAAATAATTTTAAAAGTGGTTTATATGTGTTATGAATTTATGATATTATAATATCGTGATAATTGGACGTTAAAGAATTTAGGGATCTAACTAAATTTTTATTTAAACTTTATAATTGCATATAATTCAATGCCCACAAGGCTATGCATCATAATATACTGACCCATTTTTCATATTCGATCAATTCTATCGGGGCAAATGCTAGGGATATTTTACTAGAAAATAGGGCTTTAACGCTGTCGCATTAGATAGTTCAAACAATTCAGATCATAGACAATATGGAATCATTTACAATTTAGAATGCAGTATGACGAGTAAGAAATGCATTTATTAAACTGTTGGAACGTTAAATTTGATAAAAAATTTAAAATTAGTATTTATGATTTATCTATTACATGATGTAATTTTTAGGATGATCAAAAGAAATATGTAACATGAAGACCGAAGAATACTAGCGTGTTTATAGTTGTAATAAGTATTTTATTGTATAACAGTATAAACAAGCATAATATTAAAATACGTACCCAGAACTTTGTGGCAAAAAAAAAAAAATTGTGAGTATTAAAGACAATACATTGTTAATTCAGATTTAAACGTATAAGTAGTTTTATGCGTTAGATTTTTACCTACATGGATATTTGTTTAAACATCGGTTAATACTTTAATAGTAATTCTTTCATTTTAGTCGAACGCAACGAATAATATCAAACGTATCTCTGTTACCCCCGTTGCCACGTGCTATAATGAATTAATTCAAAATATGTTGGGGTAAAACGTTTTTCGTTACCGGAGGGTCCAGTTTAGTATTTTCCGAAGGGTCAGACCAAAAGTAAAAAAAAAAAAAAATGTATACATAATAATGAAGCTAAAAAAAAACTTTAACCGAGTTTAAATTCGTATTAAACTATAACGACGATTTGTTACAATCGATCATTGCACTAAAAAAAAAAAAGTAAATGCATACAATTAAGCAATTATGCCCTTCTCTTATTGTATCAAAAGATTAGTTTTGTCATTGCATTTTCATGATCACTGGTGCAGAAGTCATTTATCAAAATCAGTATTTTACATTTGAATCGGTTGCAAATATTAACAAAGAATATAGAATAAAAAATGTCGATGGCAGTTTTGTCCCCCGTTTGTGCCCCGGATGACAGTGATAGACGATAGGCAAGTTTGTAATTTTTTGCGATGAATAATTTGTACGATTATTCGAGATTGCCTATTAGATTCATAAGTGCGAGTTTCGTCTCTTATAAAAACGTGGATGACATAATGTGTTGAGAGTGATAATTGGTTCAACATTTTTAATGAAATTGTTTTCGGGAAAAAGTCTGATGTTTTTAGTTTTATGGAATTAATACTGATAAATATTTGTATTTTATAACGATAATATATTACTTTTATTTTTTTTTTTAAAAAGATTTTGCTGTAAATAATGGGGTTTTCTTACATTTTAAAATGTGTATAAAGGTTGCATTTCTTACCAAAACCGTAAATTTACGGCTTAAATAAAAATAATAAATAAGTCTACTGTAATTCATAAAACGAATCAAGACGTTGCTTTGGTTAATTAAATTTGATAAATAATACCCTCTTGGCTCTCTGCGATATCTAAAAAAGTTTTACCCAATTTGTTTTGCGCGGTTTAGTGAAAATTACGTCGTTTTGTCATCGAACTCATATTTTAGTTTTATACTCTTATACCCCACCTTTAATTCTAAAAGCTTTTGTTTTTAAATATTATAAAACATAAAAATTATGTGTTTATATTGACTATCATTATGAAATGAAACTTTTATTCATATTAATCGGCCGCTGGTCAAATATTAAACCGAGCAAATATTATATTGTATTGTATTTCATGTTTGTTAGTAGTACGTAAATATTATACTAACTCTCAGTAATCTAGTTCAATGTAAAAAACGTATATTAAGTCTTTCATAGTAAATAATCGTGCTGAAAATATTTGATTGGACTATTAAATTGTATTACTTATTATTATCATCTTTTCTATGATATAAGTATTTTTCTGTTTCGTGCTTCCCATTTTCTACTTTATTTCATCACAGTTTTACATTCTATTTCTTGGGCCGGTCATCGTTATAGATAACTGTGTTTTCCTTATTGTTAAGTGAAATAATGTGAAAAGTTTTCTCTTTATTAACACCACGTTGTTTAAAGAATGTAGATATTTATTGTAAATCATTTGGTTTTTTTTTGTTTTCCAAGTTTATTTTGTTATTTTAAATTGTTTAGATAAGAAATTGTTGATCTAAGTTAACAATAAGCTCAAAAAGGTAAAAATCAAACGAATAAGAAAATACTCAATATTCTGATAATATGCTGCTTAAATTGTATTATTATGGTCTGTTCTGAAATATGCATTGCTACGCATCATTCCTCGAGGGATGTCGATATAATTATACATCACTTCTTCTTCTACTAAAAAATTAATAATAATCTCGCCGTTGTACCTACTTGGTTATAATTTCTCATTAATCATAATATTACATCAAACCGTTGATAATCAGTATGGCATTTTTTGAAAGTATTAGGATCAATTCGAACCCTCTAATGTGTTGTCTTTGATACCATTTAAACAAATACTATTAGTTTTTTTTCAAACCGACGACGATTGTGTACTGTAAAATAAGGTTTAATTTATAGTAAGAAATATGAGGATTGGATGTCGTAATTTTTTTCCTTCGAATGCCTTACGTGCCGCCCATTAATTAAGACTTATATTTTGTTTCACGTACCGATCAATCTGGAAATACAATTTGAACGTTGAATATACATTTTAATTTTTCATAACATTTAATTGAAATCAAAATTTTCAGATCGCCGATTTTATCGCTTTGATTACTCGCCATAACATTAAAAAATCAATTGAAAAAAATCGAAAATTAAAAATCAAATAATCAATTTATGAAAGCCTCGGACAAACAAAAAAGTAATAATATCCGAAGAAGCCAAGATCTCTCAAGTAGGTGTACTTAATGATTAGTTCAAATTTTTTTTTCAAAACTCACATTATTATAATATAAAAACATTGAAAACTCAATATGAGTTATTATATATTGGTAGTGTATATTATAGTTAGATTGATATGTTGGATTAAATATACGTCTGAATGAGGTACATACTACCTGCACCGAGTGGTGCGTATGATTGACAGAAATTGCATGTCACGATATGAAATATCCAATGCATTTAAACTGTAAAAGTTTGAGGATAAATGTTTCGGCGACGAAAACAAAATATTATATGTACAATGTTATCAAATAATTTATGAACTGTACAGTTCAAACTAATGTAACGTTGTTTAAGAGTTGAACGATTTTTAATATAAAACGCTTTGTGTAGGAGGTACTTATTAAATAAAATTCCAAATTAATTTTAGTTGAAAAACAACATTAATTAATAACTAGATTAAAAATAATGTTATTAAACATTTTTCTAATTTTTCATTAAAACCACGATAAAATAATGACAATAATTAAATTAAACGCGGAATACTATATTAAATTATGTTGGTACAGACTACAGATTCATATGATGTATTGTTGTGTAGAGAGGTTTAATAAATTATCCCAATTGGAGAATGAGTAGTCGCGAATGATTTTGTTCAGAGTAGACACCTACACATACTATGGTATATGTTACATGAAATATAATTATGGTTTATTCCACATGTCATGTTTTACTGTCAATTTTAAAGTATGTCATACGTGATTATATGTGAACAGTTGCAATTTTCCTGTGTGTGTGTTTTTTTTTGGATTTTTTGTAAGTATCGGTAGAGAACATTTGATTTCGAACGATAAAATTTCAAAGTAATAAATCACTTTGTTTTGTTTTGATTTATCGTTTGAAATTTGCTTCTATAAAATTATCAAATGGATTATTAACGGGTAAACTATTTTAGTTCGATGATATGAGCGCGTGGGAAATCTAACAGACGTTTTAAAACTTATACACATATAGGTCCTTCAGGAGATTACATTGTATATTTTAGTGAGGGGGTAATGATAAAACATATTGCCGGATAAAATTATCGCGTGACATACTTCGCGGGAGAGTGGAAAATAAAAAATTTAGCGGAAAAAACAGCCGTGCGGTAAAAATTAAATTTGTTTTAGAACTCTTACGCCCACATTAAGTTATATGAGGATGACCGGGGTCCGAATTTTAATGAGGTTGGAACGGGAACCGGAATGTGCGTAGAATATACCCTTGGCCGTGTTTAGACTGTGACAAAACAAACAGCCCGCCCCACACTACGCATTAAAAATACATAAATAAAACATTTCTCCCCGGTATTTATACTATTATTACAGTGTATTTGTAATTAAGCCCCCACTGGATTGCTCGCGACACTCGTGATTATTATTTTTCAGGCATAAATCATAAACCTTAACAATAGTAACAGCTTGGACGCACCCTCGATTTATTAACAATGCAAGGGCGAGACTAGAATTCTAGTCACTTTGAATGTTGTATTAACGGATTTTATGCAAACATATTATAAGCAAAAGTAGTGGTCATGGGTGTGTATAAGTCATTACCGTTTAGTGTCCATACGTTTCGGTGATAAAATATTAACGTATACTATAAATACTATTATTAGTACTATTATTACTATTATTGCAGCTTTGAGTAGCATGTCTGTTTGAAAAAAAAAAACGATTATTTAATGCATTATCTAATCTATGTCGATATAAATTATTTTTTAAGTTATTGATTGATTTATGATAATATTTAGTTTTGTAATTATTTTATTCAAATTATATACACGATATTTGGTACCAATTTAATTTCTTTGGATCGGTTGGTTGTACTAATTATGTTAAAATAATAACTATTTATATGATAACTTGTAATATACGTTCTTTTTTCCTGAAATCTTTTACCGATTGAACGTAATAGTACATGCAAATATGTAATATATTTTAGTATAATATTTGAGGTACAAGAACTTTTAATTAATAAATATAAATAATGAATATACTATAAAAGATATTAATTGGATTAAACGCATATTAAAATATTAATTAAAGGAATTAGAAGAGGTAATTTTCTGTTTTTGTCCATCCTTGTGTAACAAAATAAATGAGATATTTTCAATTTCCAATGTATCGATCAATCTAACGATGTAATAAGATTTTAAAAACAAACTTGAATACATTGTCAAGTCTACTTGCGTTCTACTTTCTAGTTTTTTTCTCTAATTGAAGTATTAAATTGAAAATTTTTGGATTTGATCTACAAAAATGTTGCTGATTTTGTTGACTTTCTTGTTAAAATTTAAACAAAGGAACTTTGTATTACATTTTCAACATTTTTGTCTAATTCAGAATATTATTTTATCAATATTTTATGAAAATAAACTAAGATACAATTTTTTTTAGGGCGGTGTCACGTATATATACGAATAGGTTCTACTTAAAAGCTCATTTAAATATAATAGGTCATAACATTGATTATGACTACCTACTTGAACCAACTTGTTTGTCTGATAACATATGGTTGACAGTCAATCACTCGAGTTAGTTATTGTGTAGTTAGATAATTATGTCATATTTTTTTATTTCTCAATATATTTCAGTAAACGGATTATATTTATAAAATAACGTCTACATTGGTAGTTTATTGTGTGAGCGTAAAATTTGATCTTAATTATTTATAATAATACTCCAGGCAAAGACCTATTTATTTTATTTTTATATTATTTATATGTCTTATATAGTTTTAATAATTTTATTTTATATATATTTTAATAATACTTTGTTATTATTTCGATAGATGTAATAATTCGATATATTTTATGACCAAAGAGGCAGTGTCGACTACATACTATATATGTATATGCAATTGTAACGAGACAATATTTGCCATCAGAAACAACCCATGGCGTTGAAAATCGTACCAATTCTTATAATCAAATCATGACGAGGGATAAAAAAAAAAGCATCATGGTAAAATCAATATATTCCTACCTTTTTTTAGAATCTAAAATTTGGGCAAATCATATGTAAAGTATACAATATCGGTTGAAACGTTTTTGAAATTGAAGGGTGATTTTCGCCTCCTGAATTGTTAAAAAGAGTACATGGATATAACAAAGAAATACTATTTGATTTCAACTATTGATTTGTATTTATTTTTTTTTTAGAAATCGAATAAATTGTATTATTTTTTTTTAAAATTAATTTTACTCGTTTAAAAAATACTCTGGAGCTAAAGTGAAACTACTTTCTCTGAAATTTCCATTTTATTATGTTTCAAATATACTACCGAAATTTAAAAAAAAAAAAATGCTGTTTGGTAATTCACCCTTTGCGATGAATATTTATAATTTATATTTCATGAGTACATAGCAAATTCGGATAAGTGAGTTTCCTAAAATATAATACTTATACGTTGCCAAAGGTTGCACAAGCACATTTACTCAATAAACAAGACGAACGAATTAATATAAATAAAATAGTATTAATAAAATTAAATAATCGATTTCAGGAGTAAACTATTATACAGGTATGATTGGGTTATGGGTATATTAAAAATCAATTGTGATTTGTATGACAAAAAAGAAAGAAAAATAAATACTTGAAAATGTATTTGTAGCACGTATAATAAATTAATCGGGACCTTAAGCCAACTAGATATAAAAATAAATCATATTTTAGTGAAATTATAAAATTTTAATTTAAAAATATAATTCAATAATTATTATTGATTAGATATAATTTTCGTAGTATTTCTACCAATAGTTTAGAACGTGACTCGTGAAGAAACATATAGAATTTTCTAGCTTTCATATTTATTTGCTTATTTCTCTGTTAACATTATTTATGAATTAATAAATTATAATTTATCACTAGTCATTTTCTTTGCTACTTTTAATAAAAATCATTTTAAATTACTAAAATCTGTAAACATGTACACGTATTTATGGATGTATTATTATTTAGTCATATTGGGTAGGTTCGTTTTAGGAATACATTTTTTTGATGTCTTTTAATAAAACATCGAAAAAAAAATAATGATTTACATTTCACCCGATTAATGATTATTGTAAATAATCTGCTAAATAGTTTGTGGAATTTAATTTACTTGTTTTGTTGGAACCTTTTTCTAGTCGTTGAATAATACTATTAGGAATGGTATTGTGAGTTGCGTCGGATAACAAAGCGTTTGTCTAGTAGCTTTCGGTTTAAGAATTCTGTGTACACCGGGCAGGTATGATTGCGCTAAAATTAAAAAAAAAGAAAAGAAAAGAAAACCCTTTATAACGAAGAAGACACGAAGCCTCAATTTAGAAATTTACTCGGAGTTACGTACAACTTAATGCAAGGTAACAAGTTGAATGTCAATATTATTTTGTCGTCTCCCTAACTAACTTTGTACAAAATTAAATAGCAGTATGATATTTTACACAATTATTTACAATTTCATCTCTATTTCATCTACCTTTTAAGACAATTTATTTTAAGTATTTTGTGTTAATTATGTTTTAATAACGCTGCAACGCTCAAAGTACAGTTAATATTATAAAATTAAAAATTCCTTTCTCCCCACTACATAATATCATCGGATTGTTAATTTAAGATTTTTAAAACATCAAACGATATTTCCAAGTGATTTTTACCTTGATATGTTGGATACCCATGTAGAAATTATATTGAATAGAAATTGATTTTAATTATATTCAAAAATTAAAAATCTCAAATGGACGGGCTGGATTATTTTTGAACTTGTACGTTACGCAAATCGGAATATCGATTTTGATCTTATTTATCAATTTTGTTTTGAATAAATACCTAGTTGTTTTTAGAAATTATACAACTGGATTTTTTCTCAGATCGTATATTACGATTTTTTATAATTTTAGTGATCACTTAAATGTTATATTTACCTGTTACCAAAAAAAAGAAAACAAGTAAAAGGTGATTTGGGAGGTTACACCAGTAAGTCAAAACTTTATGTTACATTTATTCGCTAATATGGCAATAATAATAAAATAAATAATTGATGAAAAATAATAATGTCTAATTTTGTTGTTGGTTTTGAGAACATTTTTAAGTTTGAATCATCATTATATAAGTAAAAAAGCCTTTTAGATAATATATTTCAATTGTAAGTGGCGCGTGTTGTACTTATTTCATATTTATCGGTCATTCGATGTAAAAAGTAAAACAATTCGTTTTCTTAGTTTTTTTTTTAAATACTATACCGTGTCGATGATGTTATTTATGGTGAGACCCGTTGTCAAATGTCAAGCATGCTATATTATTAGAAATTACTGATTCGGAAAATTTGATTTTAAACACGATAAACGGATTAATGCGATCTAATTATTTTCTAACATTATGGTGACTTTGGAGATTCGTCTTTAGTAATAATTACATCCGTCGTTGGCGCGCGTTGTACCTCGAACTAAGATTCGATTTTTCACAATTTTCACGAACAAGATGAATAAACACACGTGTCATATTTTATTAGTGAGCGTGCACGTGCAGCTTATGATATTACAATTAATAAATGTGTCAACTTATCGACACTGTTGGCATTATTATTCGAACGAATTTTGCAGAATTTAATTTTGTACAAAGTAATACTAGTGTCCGAGTAATTTCTAGATTACCGATTCCCGAGTAGGTATTATATTGCAGGTATAAACATTAGGTTATGATGACCTAAACAAATTTAATAAAGTTTATCGGACCAAACCCTCTCAGTTTTTACTCGAGATAAAATGGACCACGGTTAGGTACCCTTTGTTCTGCATAATATTTTATCAAACCAATTATTAAACTCTACACAAAATCACTTATTATTAATTTTTTTTTTTTAAGTAAGTTTACGTATTTGGCGTCGGACGAATTTCAAGATTTTAAATAAAAGTTAAAAAAAAAAATCTCAACACTTGTGTAACCTGAACGCGAATTGAAAAGTTGAAAATAATCGGTCGTTTTAAAATACCGCTTCTTGTCTAGAAATGTTCTACGTGCATCGAACGTTTGTCCAAGTTGTGTTTCTCTGTCTCCAAAAAGGTATGTGCATAGAAATAAAATCATCATTACGTAATTCACTCATACATAATATTCTTCCTCCTTGTGTAACGCTCGCGGTCTGAAAAACTTATTTAGAATTGAATGGTTATTATTGTTCGATTGCAATTATTTCCGTTTCGTATTGAACAATATACCGATGAACAATTTGGTAATCTGTTTACATTTTTCGGGAAGTTTTCGAATCGTTTTGCGTTTTTGCGCGACGTCCCATACGACGTCCCGACCTCTTGCAATAACGGAATAAACCACAAAATACATTACTATAATACGTATTATAGTAAATATGTATAACGGCATCGAAATAAAAATGGTAGTTTTAAATTAAATTTTATATTGTTTTCGTTAAATTAAAAATAGCGTTCATATGGGCGTTAAATGGGCTGGAAAAAAAAACTTTTTTGTTCATTCAAAATATAATTTCAAACGGCCACGGTGGCCGTAAATGTTTTTCAAAACAAATACAATACACCGTTGATTGACTGAATATTGTTCACCGGAGCAACGGAAACTCGAGCGAACCGGTGCAAGTTAAAAATTGATGACTGATGTCTTTCTTTTCACCATGTGTATTGTGCACCCTGTATATCCGTTGTGTTGCCCCATTATTGTACCTTCGCATTCTCTTGTCTCTCTCTCAACCTCCCCCCTCACTCTCTCTCTCTATTATTTTTATTACACCGCGTCGCACAATAGTCCCCCAACCGATTGAACTCGATACCAACGCTTCCGCGGGGACATAAAGATGTCATGGTCAAGGATGCCGAATCCAATAAAAGTCATTGAAAACATAAAACGTAAGTTATTGATGTATATTGCTCGGCGGGGGTCTTTTGTAGAGTTGAAAAAAAAAAACAAACGTTTTTTTAAAAAAAAATTTCGCGCGCACAATAACCCCGAGTTTTTTGAATGAAAATCGAAAAGCTTCTCCGGCTACAACAGGCGTGGGTTAAATCGCGATGTAAATGCAAAGGTGTGTCGCGGTGTAGCCACTTCCCGTTTTTGATCAGGACATTTTCGAAGTCTTTATATTTCGCGGCATTCGTTGTCGGGGGATATTGTCCGCCACGCGCGTCAAGAAGATCTATTTTCTTTCACGATGTACGTAGATACATTTTGTTTTTTTGTTTTTATCAAAAAAGTATTTATATCTTACTATAGTCACTAGTCAGTAATGTACTCGATGAATATGGTTTATATTTAAATATGTAACTAATAACATCGATGCTTTGTATTGTGGTATGTTCAATCCTAACTGTGATATTAATTTTACAGTAATTCACAAACAGCTGTTCCTATATTTTGGCTTGTACAACAAAAAGTAAATTAAATGTTTTGTTGTTTGTTTTTATATCCTCGTCGTGTCAGTCCGTTAGTTACCAGTTTATAGTTACGATTATTGATATTGAGACACGAGTATTTAATATGGATTTATATAACTATATAAACCATTATTAAAAAAATAGGCACTAAAATATTATATAATATACTTCATTTACAAATTAATGTGATTTTTTTAGGTTTCTGCAAATAAGCATGTGTAGAAAACGACGTACCTACAAGTTACCGAATTAATTTTATACTGTAAATGGAATAATAATTTATTGTTGGAAATACGTTAAGAATTCGTAGAGTGGGCTTTCCTGACTTGTTTTATAAAGTCAGAACCGACTAAATCTTCCAATGGTATAATTGATGTCAAAAGTTCATTTCCAACAACGATACCACCTCGAATTGACTTGGCTAGAGATTAGATACGTAATAATATACTTGGATAAATAATAATGAGTCTGAGTGGGTATTTGTCCCACAGCCTCCTCTCATATGTCCAAAAAAAGTGTTGATGATGAAGGTTAGTTGAAATTATAACTATTTAAATAAATAATTTGTATACTTTGTGCATCTAAGTGCGCCTTGGTTGATTTCCCTAGTCATTAAATAGTATATACCTTTATCCTACTTTTTAGATTATCATTTAATCAATAACGTGTAATATTATGACGTATCTATCTGATATTTAGTTGAAATTTTTTATTTCTTTGTTATTTGTCTTATTATGATTTTTAAGATTTGTTGTAACTTGAGATTTATATAATTTATATAGTTTAAAATGTGTTTCTTTTATATAAGCCAAATAAATAAAATAAAACGCATAACAATATTCAAGAAAATTTAAAATCATACAGCATTTACAAAAATAGTTTTTAAATACTACTAAGAAAAAAAAAATTAGAAATATTAAGCTTATAAATTAATATTAATTAATTGTAATTACATTCAGTTATCCTTTTTGAGGATATTTAGTTAATTTGTATAGCTATTATAGATGTGTGATACGTTTGCATAGTTTTTAGCTATGATACTTTGTTCATTTTTTATTATAATACGAAAGTAACTTATTTAGTGCATTATAATTTATAATTATTATTTATTATTTAGTCTTTGTTTCAGTATGAATTATCTGTTTAAAAGTTTTCTTGGACCATTTGTTATTAATCTTAATTGTATTTATTTATGAAGATTATATTGCTTGATCACATGTAACAAGTGAGTGATTAGAATTTTAATCGTATTATATTTTCATTATTATATTATGTACTATAAATTAAAGATTCAATATAACTCCCATAATAACGAAAAATAAACTTTTATAATAACATAAACCTGTTTTGTTAATACGTTTGTCCAGAATTTTAACGCTTAAATTTTGAAATTTTAAGTTGTAATTTGAGAGCTATCAATTTATTTACCTAAAAATAAAATATAGTTTAAATGTTTTTCACGCTATACTTTATTTATAAATTACTCGTATTTGACTCGATTAGTTTTTTGTTCATTATTTTCATATTCACTCCCTTTCGTAGGTTTATTACTTCATAATAATCGTATATATACGTATATATGTATGTATATAACGTTTAAAATTAAATACGATCGAAATTAAATTATTAGAATTGCGCATTCGACCTATATTTTACCATTTATTACGTTACTAAGGTATGAAATAATAGCCCACATATATAACTATTAAGCCGGATTTTTTTTGTTGAAAAAAAAATACTTGGGTATTAGAATAAATAAAGGCGTTCAAATTAAATGAGATAAAATTCGTTGTTTCCGCATTTATTTTCATTAATACAATTAACCGGTGGGTATATGAGCTCATTTTTCGTATGATTTTATAAAATAAAATAAACCAGACACGCTATTTTTCCAATAAAAAATGTCGATTTATGGTCAATCACGGTTAGATTATGTTATGGCTACTTCGCGTGATTCCACTCCAGTACATTTTATCGTCGAACCTATAAATCATCCAGTTTATACAATTTTATAAAGTGGCATAGTGTTAATTAACAACTGATCGCAACAAAGGATAACTTTAAGCTTATTAAATTGTTCAAGCCTTAACTAAAGTTTTGCCCTTTCAATAATTGATAACATTACACAACTTACAAGTATATGATACGTATGTGTATATACTATATATATATATATATATATATACATATGTTACATTCAAGGATTTTGGATTAAGTTATATTTATTTCTTTCAAACGATTTGCATGACATTATATTATAAGGTGACGTTGATTCTATATTTTAACGTTATTTAAATAGTGATAACATTTCTTTAACTTTTTTATTTCTCATAAATTAGATACCTACTCGTATAACCGACCTATATTCGACCAACACAACTATACCAACAATAAACCAACATACTAACGAATAAAAAATAATTCCTTACTTTTTTACATTTTGTCCATTCTATATTAGATTTTGGAGGAGAATTTTTAATTAATATTTTTAGATACCCACATTTTATCCTCACTATTGACATTTTACAATAGATTTTATCTATACTATTTAAACAGGCATAATTGACTACTTATACCTGAAATTTAAAATCGATTTTATTGAGTAGGTATACCTTATGTTACTTAACAGCAGTTTGAAAAGTACCGTCTTAATGGATGTGTAGGCAGGTACGTACCTATAACGTATAAACGCGTTGAAGTGTAACCAAAACTAATTTGAATTTCAGCTACTTACTCGTTATAGACGTAGTTTTGACTTCCATTGCTTTTTACATGCGGTTCGTCCTTTTATTTCTCCCGTTCCTTGTAGGGGATCATCCTTTATGCTAAGGAAAACAATAGCCGTTACCGAAACAAAGGGGTCCTTCCGGTTCATGGAGCAAATGATCGATTTCCGTCCCGTGTTATTTATCATGTTATTTTGCATGCATATGGACTTCATTATCGCGAATGTAATTTTTTTTGTATCCCTTTGGGCTACCTTTTCATAATACATTGCTCACGGGTATTTGAACACACACCAATGATTTCGATAACAACGGTAATTGTCACCAAACACCTATACGGCTAATCGGTTAAATAAATGTTTGTTTTTTAAATGTATGGGGATTCGGCGGAGTGTAAAAATACCCTCCGGCGCCGAATTTGAATGGATTGCAACATTTAGTTTCATTTGAAAGGGGGGGGGGGGAGAATTCAACAATTCCATTCCAGAAACTTCGAAATGAACTGTTCCGGGGTTTGAAGGGAAATAACTAAAAAAGAACAAAACGATGTTGTGAATAATATAATATATGACACGCGGGAATGTGAAAATATGTCTCTGTGTTATTTTATGTATCTAGAAATATAATTGTTCTAGTAGTATAGTTTATATATATTTTTTTTGTATACGTTGAGTTTTTGTATAAGTTTTGGGTTAGTTATGAATTCACCAAATACTTTTTTGAAAATTTAAATATTTTTATATAACTGCAATAGTTATATATCTGTGCCTTATTTTGTATGTCTACCTATAGTTGTATCATAACTATAATATTTTGAACTATGATATAGGTACAAAAATATAAAAGAAATTAATTAAAATTGTATTTGAAAATAGGTATCAAAAATAATTTCTTTTATCATCGCGTATACGTACTATATCTATATACAACATGATATTATCATTACAATGTGTTTTAGTCAAATATAATTTTTAATTAACTCAATTGTTCCGTTAGTTTTTTTTATGTTTTGCTAATTTAAAATTGTTCAATAAAGATTTTTCCTTTGTACTGTATTCATTATTCAATGATGAAATCACAAAACAGTTTTTGAAAAACTATTCTCTTATAGGGGAGGAGAAAATTTTTTGAATTAGTTGATAAACGAAGTGTTCTGTTAGAAACTTTTTTTTTTAATATGCATAGTAGTATGAATAAAAGAACGCATCACCGGATGTTTTACATTATTGTTTAGAACTGACAGTGGGTAGAACAATGAAGTCTGATATCTAGTCCCCTATCCGTTTTATGAAAAATAAATGCATGACAAATTGACTTAAAGGTGTGTTAGGTACGGGGATGAACCCAACCAGATGAGCCGTATCCTTTTCGGGTTTGTCATAATCGAATGAAATTGAAACACGCTTTTCAAAATTAAATCATAGGGTTAGACCCTAATACGAAAGAACCCTTCATTTGTTACCCAATAAAAAAAAAAAAATTTCAATGTCAAAATGCCGAACATTTTACTGTAAATAAAATGTTTTTAAACATAAGTGTTTAAATATGGTATTATAAACTTTATAAATAACAAACAAATTCATTGTAATAATATAATATAATTTATATCACACCACTTATCACTTTGGGTTTTGTTATGTGTATTCGAATGTAGTAATTTAATGTTATGTGACAAGACAATAAATACATTTTTCACAGTACATATTATTATGATAAATTTTGTACCATAAAAGATTTATAACAAATTAACGATAAATAATTTTGATCAGATTGTATTCACTCATTCGAATTAGTGAGACACTTGTCCCAAAAATTACACACTTACTTGATTATAAATCAAGGATACAATAATTGTTGTTTCTTTATAAACGTATTCATAATATACATACGATAATATGTATTTATCATAAAACAGTTTAGGGGTTTTATATTTAAGGAAGAAACAATTATTTACGACTATTTAATATATATTTTATTTTATTATCACTGGATTTTATGACACACGTTTAATTCAGGGGCGTCATTGGGGGGGGGGGCTATGCGTTTGCCCAATCCTAGATTTTAAAGTAGCTTTAAAGTATGCCGGGTTTGCACACGGGCCGGCCCTAGATACAACATACAATTTTATACAAATCAAATCAAAAATTATTAAATATCTTTATATCTTATCAATGATATACGATAAAACGATCAAAGAGATTTGCAATTAAAATAAACGATAATAATAATAACTAATTACTGATAAGAGCATAATAAAATTGGCCGTTACATTACATGTCTACCACCACGATGGCTGCAATGTTTTGTGGAAAGTCTGAAGTGTAAAACTTTCGTTATCAATTATCATTTTCAAAATTAATCTAATTAATTTGATTGAATTTTTTCGTTGTGGTATTTGATTATTTTAATTTATTAATATTTTAATTTCAAGTGATGTATACAACACACAGTGAAATAATGGTGTTTGAAGAATATTTAATTCTGGAACTGTTAATGATTATAACTGGTAAATATTATAGAAATGTATTTCTTTTTTTCTTTTTCTGCTACTCTGTGTCAAGTTTAAAATAATTATAAATAAATATATTTATGTTATTATATATTGTTATATACTTATGTGTCGGTTTGATTGACGATTATTTATATTTGAATAAGTAGTATAAAAGTGGCTACAGTTTGGTCGATATAAAACAGTAGGGCGGTTATATAGCGAGTAGATTTTATTTATTTTTTTGGTACAAAATTTTATACTTATTGGGCCGGTCATTATTATGCTCTACCCTTGAAAATATTGAAACGACGCCCCTGGTTTAATTTCAGTGAAAGGTATTTCTATTAATTACAATACTAAAAAGACTACATCAATTACATAAAAACAAAATTTCAACTTCCATAATATCATATATACCTGTACAAAATGTTTTTCGTTTGCATATTGCATATATTATATATATATATTTATATAAAATTAAGGATTCTTTAAATTGCCCATCAGGATTTATTTTTGCTTCGAGTAGAACTTGAAAATTATTTTATATTATATTTAATGATTCTTTGTTATTATTATATGAGTAAATTAACCATTAAACATTATTTATTTTTATTATGTTTTATATTTTTTAAAGACTAATTATTTATCAAAGTAAACAAAAATAAAATAACCAACTATACCACTATAGTTAATAAATTACATTTATTTAGATTATTTCAATGTTCTATCAATATTATTGTTTCTAGTATTTTTTCTAATATATATGACATTTTTACAGCTAGAATGGTGTCATTTGAAAATACCTTAAATATGCGGATTAGGAAAATGGATATTTGGATTTTCATATAGCAAAACCAACCGTCATATATTGATATATTACTGTATTTTTTGGGTATTTGAGGTATTTATTTTATATATATATATAGTATGTACTACGTATTGTGAGATAAAAAAACGGACGGGTGATTTACAAAATTTATCTCATATTAAATGTTTGGATGCCGACCCAATTGCCATTATTGTTAATATTTTTAGTAGGTTAGGTTATAATAATATTAAAATACTACAATTTTGTACTTATTGTTATTAAAATTACTTTGTATTACTATTTTTTCGCTAGTTTATATTATATTCCGGTCCAGTAACGACGAAAATTGCCAAAAAATCCGATGAACCGAATCAATGAAAATAAAACTACGATGAATTCTTATATGTTTGATACTCACCAACGCACGTCCGAGTGAGCAATGTTAGTGTAACATACGTGATAGATATTATCAAATAATGACCAATAATAAGGCAAAATTTGACAGGAATGTTTTTCTGTAACCGCCTCGCTCTAGAAATTCAGCAAATTCATAAATTACAAAAACGTAATTTATAACTGTAAATAAAAAAATAATAATGAATGGAAACGTGTAAAATTGCATTGATTATTATTTATTTGTTACCACTATTATATACTAGAGTTTGTATTGTCAAATCAAAAAAGCCAAAAGTAAAAGTGAAATCTATTTTGAGGTGTGTCTCATGATTGAGTTTACATTTATTATTGGGACATAGGTATTATTTGTAAATGTAAATATTCTATATACTTATAACTTATAATAAGTTTGGATAAGAAGTGTTAAAAATGTTACTTATAAGTTAATAGTGTAAAAACAAACAGTAAATAAACAATAGTATAATTTAATTATTAAACTTATTCAAACTTAAACAAATTTAAGAGAGGGACATTAATATGGACTGAAGAAATATTGTAAAAGAGGCTTTCATGTTAAATGAAAATGAAAATTAAACAGTCTATATAAAAATTTTACTCTATACAGAAATATCATATTCATATTACTTTTTACTATCACAAAATGTGTTTAAAACATGTGTTTTTTTATTATGTTTTACATATTATGTACCTAGGTCCTAGATGTAATCTCAATAATTGTACCTACATGTTCTTATAATACATTGGTTTTTATAATTAATAGTACAAAAGGAATTGTAACAGATAATATATTTAAATTGTTTAAAATTACTACTTAACTGCAATACTACATGTAATACTTAAAATGTAATTTTTCAATTTTTTCTTCACAAACAAAGACGTGAAACAAGTTGTGTAAATATCTAATATTAAATTTTAGCTAGCAAGCATTTACATTTATTTTGTTAAAGTAGTTTTATGTTTTATGGTTATAATATTTAAATACAAAGTTATATTGTTATATAAGCCAAAATATGAACTGTTTCACTTGATATTAAAAAATTAGAACATTTGAATAAATACATTTGCATTTAATTAAATTTTAAAATTTCAATTATTTATGTACCATGTAATTAACTATTTTTATGAATTTTGACATTTGTTTTTTGAGCAATTAAGTGAGTATGATTTTTTTTGAAGAATTTCATAATTTAATTTGTTGTAACATAATTCTAATTTAATCATATACAATACCTTTATTACGTTTTATATTTGTATTATGATTATATAACTATACTGTAATCAAGAGTAATTAGTACTAATATTAATAATAAATATATTACACAGATTTTTTCTTAAATTCATCATTCGAGTGCTACGATTTACCATTTCTTTTAAATTTTTTAAAATAAACACACTATAATAGGTCAGTATATTTTACCAGCCCTAATATTACCTTTTATCTCAATCACATTTTTAAACACACAGAACCAACCGCATTGTAAGAAACATTTGATAATAACGTCAGGATATCAAAATTCAATAAAAGTAATTGATAGAAATTGAGTAATAAGAAAACATAATATTGTATAAATAACCATGATAGTTTATTATTTTTAAATATTAAAGTTTGTATTAATAACAATTTGTATTTGTATTTTTAGTTTATTTTGAATAATATTTGAGATGAAAAATTCAGATGAAACACCGGCTCTATTTACATACACCCAAAGCTAACACTGATTATATTGTTGTTGATTATATTGTTATGTTTGAATTGAAAAAAATAGAAGTAAAGGACAAATTAAAAATGGATTTAATCAAAATTTATTCATAAAAAGAAAAGAAAACAAGGAACGCCCTCGACCTTTAAATATGACTTAATAACAAAAATATGTTATCGATTATATTCCATAATTTAATTATCTTATATTTTCGCCAGCTGATTTTAGAGATTTGACTTGCACTTGCTGTGCAGCTCGAAAAGAGATGAAAAACACCATATTATTAATTTATCGTGTATATAATATAATATCTATATAGGAATATGAGGAATTCATAATACTTTAAAAATAGCTAAATATTGAATTGATTTTGCCATAATTTTTTTTTAAGCTCCAAGCGATTGGATAATAAATTGAAAATAATTTACCATCCTATATATACGTTTAATTCGTAAAAATTAGTTGAGATGCGTCTCACAATTTCTGTAAAAAAGTAGTAGATGTATTTAGTTCCTCCACGTCCTCCCATTATAAGCTCTGGGTTTCAGTTGATTGGAATTATATTATATTATGTGTATGACACATGTTTATAATTGTACTAGATTTTTATTATTTTAATTCATATAATACGGTTGTTAAAAAATTAAAAGTGCCATAAATAATTAATATGAAAAATACAATACATATTTATCAAGTTGTAAAATAGGAGGTAGCATTTATTGATGAATAATATATCTGCATTTTGAACAACATTATTTTCATAGTGTTGAAAACAATTGATATAAGAATTTTACCCATGTAACATTTTAGTGGAGACAAGTTTGACGGGTATTGCAATAGGGAGATGGTTGTCAAATCTAACATCCAATTTAAAACTTTTGCTTAAGTTTAAAGCGTATTAAACTGAATGCCTGTATCAAACAAAAATCTGTGATGTCATTACAAAAGTTTTCAACGAATAAAAATATTTTAAAATAAATTGTTCGACTTTAAAAGTAAACGATGACATAGAGATAAGTACTAATATAATAATTATATAAAAATTGAAAGGATGAGTGGTGTTAATGAATGATGAATAACCGAATTTAATTTCTTGTAGTATGATTGAAAAAAATATTATTTTTACAATGTGTCCCAAACAATCATTGAAACTAAAAGTTATATATAATTGATATATATATATTATATTATGTAGTAGGAATATATTATAATTTCTTTAATTTAGTTGGTAACTGGCCATTTATTTATGCGCACTTTAGATTATTTTATGAGTTATTTTATTATACCTGAGAGTTCTCCATATTTCGAGAAACTAAACAAATTCTCCTTGATATTTATATTAAAAAAAAAATAGAAAAATGTGATTAATTTTTTTAAAACTTTTAGCATGAAAACATTGTTTCTCCTTATTTGTTTACATATATTTTTATAGTTTTTATAGCGTTTAAAACATCTTTGTAACCATCGATTAGAAGTGAACTTATGCTGTACTTAACTATCCTAGTCACATCAGTTGAAGGAAAAATATGAAGTTACCAGGACTAATTTTATGATACTTTACATTAATTGAAGAACAAATGTTTGCATAAGTTACAGTCTCGTTTATACATATTAAAATATTATTGCCATTTGATTTTATGGACTATACTAATCTTTTTCCCGTTTTTATTCAATCGGTTGAAACAACATTTGCTATTAAGTTTAATATTTTCAAAACATGAATTATCTCGTCTTTACATAGTAAAATTGCACTATTTGTATTTGTTTACAAATTATTCTCATCGATATTCTTATAACAAATATTAAAAATTCTTTGACAAGCACTAAGTTTAGGTACATGTTTTATCAGAAAAACTTTTACAAAACGTTTTAAACAAATGAAATAATAATAATAAAAAAATAAATACGCGAGCGAAATGAACATCTTTGCCATAACTACATATGTACCTATATACTTATGCAGTATGCAATTTCTTTGTTCTCGGCCGTTTAAGCGTCATAGGAAAAAATAAATAAATTAAAAGCGTGTATAAATTTCAACCCGGTGCGCATAGGTCGGAGCAGTACATACTTAAGCTGATTTTAGGTACGTGTAGAACTTACCTTATAGGTACTCAACAAAATGTATATTACCTTATTGCGTTCATAAGTATATTATCCATAAAGTCTGGTCGTTTACTGCCGTGCTTGAACCGCCAATGTGCTTAACGTCGTCGTGAAATTAGCTGCATAGTTAATTTTCGTCGTGTAAGTTCGCACGGAAGCGCAGTGTTTTCCTGGTTTTCCATTGAGTCGGCCCTTTAAAAAAAAAAAAAAAATCGTCGGTTCAATTATTTTTAATCTATAGATTCTCTGCGCCGGAGTAGATCGAAACGCAAAAGACGCGATGGAAATAAAATCGTACATAGCGGATGGATGTAAACCGCACGGCGCGGCGGCAGAAATCAAACGGAAAGTTCGATAAAAAAAAAAAAAAAAAAATAGAAAAAGAATCGGATCGGCGGAAATCCCGAGAGTGAGGAGGAAATCGTCCGGGGCGTTATTATAGCGTGACGTTACTAAAAAGTCGCGCAGATTATCGAGCTTTCGTCGTGGTGTAAGTAATGCGTGTGGCCAGCTGTTCTGTAACCAATGGGAATACATCGTCGCATCGCGCGCTGCGGACAGGACTGTGGATACCGCGGTCGTCCGTCCGGAGGTGGTTTAAAAAAACGACCGTTAAAAAAACAAATTTCTTTCCATGAATTCGTAAACAATTATCATTGGCCGTTCGTTTTTCCAACCGTTTCGGCCGACGCGGGGCTAGTGGTTTTCCCTTCCGTTTCAGTCTCCGTCGGTTCGCGCTCATGTCTGGGGGTTCTCCGAACGGGTCCGTGTTTCGAGATTTTTATGCCGACCGCCATAGTCTCGTTTCACGGTTTCTACAATTCCTCTCGCGGCGATGGTAATAGTATTTATCGACGAATAATCGCACGTCTCACGGCGGTCGCGTGGGTGGAACCAAATTATTTCGTCGCTAAAATACTACCGTACCGTCGACACTCGGTATCTTTCGTATTTTTCGTCTCGGTCGCGTTCGCGGTGCGCCGTTCGCCTAAACGGCCGTCCGCCATTTTTTTTTTCCGTCGTGTTTCGCGAGTGACAACCACGGCTCGGATTGTGTAAAAATATAACAATACTGTTCGTCGATAACGTTTCGCGCAACGTTTTCCAACGTTTCGATCTGTGCGTACGTATGTAACCGTGTAAATAAATTATTAATATGTTTTTTTGCGAGAAAACGCGATCGCTTAAAGCGGCCCGGCCAGCGGTCGCGTGGGCGAAACCAAATTATTTGTCGCATAAACACTGCCGTACTATCGATATTCGGTGTTTAGCGTATTTTCGTCTCGGTCGCGTTCGCGGTGCGCCGTTCGCCAAAACGGTTTGTGAATTTTACCTCCGCCATTTTGTTTTTGGTGTTTCGCGAGTCACGGCCACGGCTCGGATGGTAAAAATATAACACTTTTTTTTCGTTTCGTTCCGATTTGTGCGTGTAAAGAATTCGCGATCACTTGGGCCAGCCGGGATAGTTGCATCACATTCGTTCATTATTGTATTGCGATGGCGCCACAAACAAGCTAATATTTGAGGTACAGTTTATTATTATTATTATAATATGATTCATTTATATATATTCAAACAGTCAACTTATTTATGTTTCGGTTGTGCCAACGAGGCAACATATTATTATTATTTAAGTACATGATTATTGAAATTATTAGTGTATTACACCGAATAATTACTATTCTTTTCTCCTATTATTGAAACATTATTATCATGATATTTACCATATTGTATTATCCGTGTGTAACGTATACATCGTAGACGAACAAAATAGTAATGGTTTTATTTTTTATTTTTACGCGCGTATACTCAGTGGCTAATACTAGTTTAGCAACTAGGTTAAATTGGTCCCTAGTGTCATTTTGAAGGAAGGGCCCTATAATTTATGTTTTTTACAATAATATACATTTAATAATTCAATTCAACTTGGAATAGTGTCCACTGTCCATTCATAAACTATTGAGTAGCAAATCTAGTACTTTTCTGGTGAAAAACAATTTCTGGTCTATGATGTGTCTATATGATAAAATATATCTTTTAATAATATGATTGCTCTTAATATTTTCTTCGAAATGTATTCTGTCGGTTGGATAATTATTATGTATATTAAAACCTAATAATAAGAAGTAAAAAATAATTAATCACCAATATAATAGGTACTTATATATTAAAATAGATACCTATTAATTTACTATTCAATATAACCAAATATATAATTAGTAATTACATTATACTTTTTACAGTTTATTAATTATACTTTATCTAACCCAGCCTATATTTATTTAATCCAGACTTGCACTTTGCACTTTAGTAAAAATTGATTGTTAGTAGGTAATATAAACATAATCTACTATAAATTAATATTATTTTATAAAGTAAAAAAACAAAACAAAAAAATTGTCATAAGTAAATAGAAACTCATAAATGAATAAAAAATATAATATTATTGAATAGTATTTAATTTAATTAAAAACAATCTAGTGTATTTAAAATTAACAATGTATGAAAAATATATATGTAATTAAATAAAAACTTGGCCTGAAGTATAAGTTTTGATTTGTAATATACTGTAATACACAGTTTCGATTTCAATAATTATTGTTTTATTATATATTTATTTTACATTGTTAATTGTGTATATATTAGCTAGTTGTATTTAATATATATTTTACTAAATGATTATATATCAATAACATAGAAAAATGTAATGTATTTTAATTAATTTATCTGAAGTAGAATCATGTATATCCAATAAATTATCAATTTGAATCTCAGGTTTAAGTATCAGGGGTAATCCATTATTTGAAATATTTAATTCTGAATCTTGAGATAGGGTACATCAATATAATAAATAATTAGGTATTACAATTATATTATTAAAAATTGACATGATTTTTAGAAAAATGTTAGGCATTTATTTATTAATTATTTGGCTTACCTGCAGTAGAGTCATGAATATTTTGTTCATTATCAATTTGAGATATAGATGACTTAAGCATTTTATCATTTAAGACATTGAATTCTGAATCTTTAGAAACATCAATAAAATAAATAAATAGGCATTAATACAAGTAATACAACATCACAACATTTAGCAACACAATTATTACATTATTATCATTATTTTTAGAAAATGTAATGAATTTCAAACAGTTTACCTGCAGTAGAATCATAAATATTTTCTTCATTATCAATTTGAGTCATAGATGACTGAAGTATTTCATCATTTGAGACATTTAATTCTAAATCTTTAGAAACATCTATAAAATAAATAAATTCTATAATCAATGGTTCAATACTATTTAAATACTTTTTATATATTTAAGATTGGTTTCAATTCGTCATTTATGCAATAAGTAATTGCAGTGGCCCTGGTGCTTATGGGGTTTACTCTGATCCACAGTCATTGAGAGAGATCCTACCCCGGGTGATTTATTGTACACACTACACACAAAATATCCTTTGATTAAGATCTCACTTACCCATCCTTCCTTCTATACTTCAAGTAAAAAGGCGTCTTTAGACGTTTATTAATTTTACCTTTGCTATGAGAATGGGTGTCGGGAGTCTGGGTATCGTGATCCCGTCCTTTTGGATTGGTAGTATCGGATTATTCTTTATTTTATCTACTATTCACAAATTCTGCCTCTGATTCTTTACATGGATATGTGGATTAGATTATTTTCCATATAGATATGTGGGAGATCGATATTGACCAGCATTGGTAGCCGCGGTGGTTTTGTGGAACGGAAAGTACCTACTTCTATTTACGGATACGTAAAGTACTCCTTTTCACAGTTACACATCTTCTTACTTGTCGTGGGGGCTTCCTCCCCAAGTAAAATTGTGAATGTTTTTTTAATTTGCGCTTCGACAATGTCATCAAATTGCAAATAACTATTCATTCGAAGTGGCGGTCTTTTGTTATATTTGAGGACCAAGTTTTTTTTTTGTAAATTTCGTGTGGGCTCGGCATTCTTGAGCCACCCCAGTTAACGCCCGTTGTCCTAATCATTTGAAAATAAATACTCGAGATTTTTCTAGGGAAAAACTGTCGAATTGTATCTAATCGTATTGTCTATATCGTCGATATTCGAATGCTGTCGTTTAAAGGCCACTGCTATAGTATAGTTGACTACCGTATAGAAATATAAGACGGGCACTGCCACGTTATGATTGTTATATAAACCTCGTATATTATCCTATTACTTTCGTATACTTGAACGTATTGCTGTCGCTGCAGCAGAGGACGAAAATGAATTAGCGTGTGGACCGTGTGGTGGCTATAGCCTATAATATAATCGTCGCCGCGCGTGCGAGATGGCTCGCGTACGACACGAGCGACGAACAATGTTTCATTATCGACGGAAAACAAAGCTGAAAACTACCTACGTCATTATAAAACGCGTATCAACACGTGATGTGCGGCGTGTGTGTTTTTTCTTTCGTAATCTGCGGCGAGGTTCAACAACCTCCCCCACGGGCGCCGCAGTCTATAATGTACCTACGTGTATATATATTCGACAACCCCCCGCCGGTAATCCGTAATCGGCCGCCGCAGAGGGCGGTCCGAAATCAATCACACCCCGCGCCGCGGTTCTAAATCCGCGATTTTTTTTTTTTTTCCGTTGTTGTCTCTATAGTTTCCCTCTATTATTTATAGATGTATTTCGAAAAAAACGTATGGGTTTTTACCTCCTCGACGTATAGGGTATTACATCGCGTCATGTACTCGCGTTACACCGGCAGGATTGGACGACACTGCGGCATTAATCCGACGTATTGGGTAGTGTTGAGGTACATGCCCGAAACGGCGGCGGCGGCGACGACGGCAGAGCGAACCGATTGTGGGTCACGTCACACGGTTGTTGTTGTTATTATTATTATTGTTGTTGTCGTCGTCGTTCCCCCTTCGGTCGCGAGCCTGGAGGGGCCCTACGGACACACGATAAAATAAAATAAAAAAAAAAAAAATTATATATATATAATATTATTTATGTGCACACGCAACCAGAGTGGGCACGCACGCACGCACGCACGCACGCACCGACTCGCCGTTCGCCGCCGCGGCTGTCGCGGGGATAAAGACCAGTTTTGTAGCGATTTCGTTTTATGTGAGCGCGCTCGCGCGTGCGCGTGTGCGTATCCATCCACGTCCACCCGGGCACCGGTTCGTCCGTCGCCGTCGCCGGTGTCAGTGTGCTTTCGCGAGTACTGGGTGCCGTGCGTATTGTCCGCCGCCGCCGCCGTCGCCGTGTATGTGTGTGTGTTTGTTTATCGACCGATCGCAAAATATTTATCAATTATTATTTTTGTAATTTATTATATTTACGCTCGTCGTTCAGTGCCGTGCTATAATAAAAGCTCCGTACGATATCGTTATTTTTTTTTTTTTTCTCCGTTGTTATTATCGCCGTTTTTCCGTCAGAAACCAATTACCGCCGCCGCCGCCTACCCGGGGATTCGACCTTTTCTCGTTATTAAATCGGGGTTTTCCGCTCGCCGCCGCCGCCGTTACCTATTATTATAAAAATTGGTTTTTGATTTTTACAACGTTTTTCGCTCGGCGTGGGTTTTTATTTTTTATTTTATATTTATTATTCGCAATCTGTGCCGTGTTTCGCCTACAATACCTGCCGCCGATAGTGTTCGCGGGTGCGTCGGTGACCGACAATCGCGCGCTTTCCGTCGTCGCAGCCGCGGGCGCGAAGACGCCGCCGTCGCCGCCGGTGCAATCGGCCATGGTTTGGCGCGCATGCGGAGACGACGAGGGCTAACGTGAAATGATCGACGTGCAAATGATCGATAGGCTCGTCCAAGACGACAAACAAGACGGGTAAACGATGACCACATTATCGCATTATTTATTGTAGTCGAATTCTTTAAAAACTTGGAGTGGTGGTGGTTTAGATATTATATTAACTATAGGTACATCATATATATATATAACTTTGAGTGGTAGTGGTGTATATATAGATATCATTGTTTATCGTTTGAAACTAGTATTTTTTTAGTAATTATACATAAAACTGATAATAAAACTAACTACCTAACTATACATACATATAAATATATTACATATTTAATTTTAATATTTATTAAAAAATGACAGTATTAATGTTTGTTTTTTAACTTCGATTTGGTCATTTCCAACTCTTGATGCATAATTAATTCACTCGCACGATATAGAAAATATAATATATCGTAATCGGTATTCAAAATAGACCGGGGACGCTGTTGCGTGGTATGTTCGTATATTTATATGTATGTGTAATAAGTATTGTCTGTTATCAAAAATATTATTGTCCGTGTTCGTAATAGAAAGAGTTCGTTTAGACAGGTCGAAATACATTGGAATGCCTATCTTTTGGCCGGGACTTTATTATATTGTCCGTTGAGAGAGGTGTCCGTTATATATACAGGTGTCCGTTAAGACAGGATTCACTGTATTGTATTATTTAGTCGTCGATGTTTTGCATCTTTTTTTTTTTTAAAAAAACACCTTTACTCGGTGTTGGATTATTTTTCAACATTGTTATAACAGTAATGAATGTTTCAATCTATTTGAAATTCGGGTCATGTATTTTTTAATGGGGTTTCAGTTAAATTTCCGTGGATGGTAAATAATATTAAAAAACAATTTCGCAGAATAAATACAAATAACGTACCTACTATCAAGGAGATTCAGTTATTTCAAATTTACAACGAAATTCGTTTTTCTTTTTTCAGCTTTGACGAGTGCATTTTGATTTAGTTTTTAAGTAAATCTCAATTGAGTTTACTTGTATTAATACAAATGTATTTCTAATGCATTTTCAACCATTATATCTTATATATAAGTAAATAAACAGATTTTAAAAGATTAAGTTACATTTAAAAAATAGATCAAATTAAGTTGAATTTATTATCATTTATTCCGATGTACCTATTACTTAATGAATAACGGGTTTAATTTTTCGATAATATTTTCACACTTGAGAAAATATTAACTGGGAACTTAAAATTTTTCTCACTATTGTCTTAATTGACTTATAAGATACTAAAGAATGCAGGTCAGCTAAAAATATAATTTAATAGATGCTTATGTTTTAATACTATACTATTTTTTGAACCTAAAACAACATGGGTTTTTTGAAATATTTTTAATTTGGTTTTGATAATGAATGGAATGCATTCCATCAGTTTAATACCTTATCTAATTGAAATATTAATATTTTAAATGTAACTACGTATCGTATTCCATTTTAAAAATTATAGTTTAAATTCAATGCAATAATATGCTCATTTTAGATAAATAGAAATGAGGATTCAAATATAATCAAAAATAATATATTAAAAATCTGGAAATTTATTCATATTCTTCAATAATGTCTAATCAGACATTCAAATTATTATTTAAAGATTATTTTTAAAGCTTATGTGAAAATATTGTGTTTCTCGGTACAATAACCGACAAATAATGCTAATAAGATAACCCACGTCAAAACACGTCCGGTATCGTTTTACCCAAGTAGTGTCCACCCATCGAGTTATCAACAGTCCGAATCACTCTAGAGTCTAGGGTATTATGTTTCAGTCAATCCATTTTTATTAAACCAGGTGCATATTAAAAAATCACTTTAATAATCAAAATATGTGTCGAGTGATTTTCGTAGTTTCTTGTTTTTGATTTATTTATTTCTATTTTAATCTTATAAAATAATTAGTAAATATTATAATCGTCAAACATTTATTATTGTCATAAATGTATTCCATTTCATGAATGAAATAGGATTTGAATATAAGGAAATATCTATACAAGTAGTAATGGTTAACGTTGGAAAAAATTCAAGTCCATAAAAATGTGTCAATCGATTTAGGTCGTCTGCCTGTAGTAACAGACCACTGCAGTTGGCATCTATTGTTGTCTCTTCCGTGTCGCGTGGCTGCAGACGGTCCGTGCCCGACTATCGGTAGTTTGGTTCAAACGGCTTCATTAGGCTGGGTTGCATTTTTTTTTATATTTGTTTTTGTCACCACCGTGCACCGGTTACAATAAGCGTATATGGTTCTTTGTATACTATTAATAAAAAAGCTGATCCGCTTAAACCTCACTTGGACCCCCCGGATGACGAAGGCTTGTTATATATGTGCGCGGTACAATAATGTGGTTCCGATGTTGATGAGCCAAATGCTTGTATAATAATATAATATACTGGCAGGCCGGGGGAGAACGAAACGAGGGGAATGTGCCCGGAGCGGGTTTTAGTTTTCACTTGACAGTAGCTAATAAATTGTGGTATAGCGGCAGAAGGGAAATTTCTAAGAGAATAAAGTAATAATAAAAAATAAATAAATCTCGGCTACCACGTACAAGTTCGTGTTGTGCTTAAGGAGTCTGCCGTCAACGTTGTTTTATGATCGCAAATCGTTTGCGAGAGCTAATTTGATTCGACCAACGCACTGGAAACATATTCGTGTGGGTAACTTTGCGTAATAAACATAAACTAGATTAGAATTTATTATTATTTATCTTTAAGACTATCATTTTTCGATTTGAATTGAACAAATCTAAAGAATTGCGAACGTAAAATAACTTATATATATATGGTATCTATGTATGTTTTGAGACATTTTAGACTCCGATTTGATAAATCTATTAGTGTTTAAGTTTGTAATTTATTATTGTAACAATATTAAATTGTGACATGTTTATGGTTTTGGTCAAGCAATAAATCAATTTTTTTTAAACCATGGTTCCATTATAAAAACAACTAAAACTCAAAAGTCGATAATCTGTCTGTAAAACTGGTTATATTGAAATACAGTAGCCTTGGGTAATATAATTTGGGCAAGTACCTATTTTGGTTTACGAAGTATTTAGTATTTCTTGGGTACTTATATTAATGTAAATTATAAATAAATATGTTTAAAGTTTAATAAAAAGTACTCGTATTTTTAAGAAATTGTAATATTTTTATTTAATTAGTAAACTTTAATTAACAATTAGTGTATAGATTACGTTATTGCAATGTTATGATTTATGTCTGTAGTTAATTAATTATTTAAATACTTTTTATGGAAAATAAAGTCATTTAATTTATTAAAATTCTCTGATATGCTCTAACAATTATTATGTTAGGGCCGGTACCTATTTTATTTTTATAAAAATTTAACTTTAATAAAAAAAGAAAAATGTCATTAGTCATTACTTACCTAAATAATATAATATGCATAGGTAGTAGGTATAGTATGGTGTTTGTGAAAAAAAAATAAAACGGTTTTCTAATCATGAATTATTTATAACTGCGACCACATATCGTATTATTTTTTATCAAGCGTGTAAAAAAAAAAAACGCACTGAAAATGTAAAAGTAATAAAATAGTACAAAAACACCTAAATTATTAAGTATGGAATTGGTGAAATAATCGACCGGTAGTGACAAGGATGTGGTGTAATGAGCTACCGGACTATTTGAAATGTATATATAATATTACCACATGTTTATTCAAATATATATTCGTAGTCAAGGCGCAATTACTGACTCGAGTCTTTAGGAAGGAAAAAACAATTTATATTCCCCTTCATTTGCCATTAACGTGATTCCTTCGTGTCTGGACAGGTGTGTTTCGTAAAAACTCAAGTCACAGTTGGTCACCAAAAAGGGGTTAAAGCTATAACGCTCCCTTTCGTCGCTTTCAATGTCGATTTTTTTTCTTCGTGATTCTGTGTGCGCGCTGCGAACGTTTCTCATTGTCTCTATCGCGGGCGAATGCCACTACTATACATATATTTCATGTATACTACTGCCTTTTACAGCAGTGGTAAAAAAAAAAAACGGTCATCGACCTCCCGCTAGTTTTTCAAAGGCTTTCTACAAGTGTTAAAAACTAACCACCCATGACCGTTATACAATTATGTGTAAGCACTGTAGATGATGCAACAGTTTGGATAGCGTCTAAAAACGTTTGTTTTGGATGGGGAAGAAAACGCGATCTAGTAATATAAAAGTAGTCAGTAGTCACTATTTAGTTTCGTAGTCTTTATCGTATTTTATGAAATAAAAATTTGATTTGACCCGTATGATTATGTGTTACTTTTCGTGAAAATATAAATTGACTTTGTCCATATTAATTGTCTGTGGTTCGAAAATTGGCAAACACTCAAATTAAATTCTTTGAACCATTGTTGTTTATTTATTTAACATGATCAGTAATATTCTCGGTAATATTTTACAAATGGATTATTTATTGATTTAACTTGTAACGGTTTTGCTCAAAGCTCCCTTTGTCACCCAATACATTAGTAGATATATATATAACTTATTGTTTCTTGAATGACCGACGACGAACATTGATCTGATATGGTGATGGTGCTTATAATAATGCATTATTCTTATTCGTCTCTATAATAAAACTATGACTGCTATTGAATGCAATGTGTGAATTGCAATATGTGTATGACTCGTTAGTTTTTCAATAATGTAGGCTTTGTTATTTATTTTTTTTATTCAACCCTTTTGATTGAAACACTCTAGTGAACGTTTCTCACATTTGAGTGCCTATAATAGGACGTATATCCGACCCGCGGGGCTTATTGAATCTCTAGCTGTTACATTTAGAAAAATGTCGAGTGCATGCTTGTTTGAGAAGGGCGTAATGACAATTTTCCAAACCCACGGTGGTTGCAAAAAAAAAAAATGTGTTTTCATGTCAGAGATACTAATAAATGATATTCTTAATAATATCGTTATATATAGTATTGTTATTATAGTAGCGATTTTAGTGTTAAAACCGGTTTGCATTAATTTTTTTTTTGACATTTTATTATCGTCCCACTCTTTTTTTTATGGTTACCGAATGCGTTAAATGATACAATGTTTAAAAAAATGTATTTACAAATTGAACCAAAGAAGTATTAATATTTGGACATTAAATTAAAAAAAAAATGATTTCAATTTATTAAATTATCTTAAATGTTTATAATTACTCAAGAGATTCGTTTTAGCTATTATACAATATACGTATAGGGTAAACAATGTAGGCTTATTGTTTATAAACTTATTCATTTTACTGGCATCCACGATTGGCGCAAGTAAATATTTATTCATTTTTTTTCATCCATATTCTATTCTACGAATTTCGTATATCTATATTAAGTTTGAAATAAAGTTTTATAATAATAGTATATCATAGTAAATTTTAATATTTATTTGTTTGAATTATATATCCTTGTAAAATAACTAGTAAAGTGTAAATGTATGATTAATTGGTAATAGAAAAACTTCCTGAATAATTATTTAAAATTAAAATGTGCATTTTTTCCATTAAGATAAATATTAACAACTAGTATAATATAATGTTATATGCATTTTTAAGAATTTCAAGAATAAATATAACATTATTTAATTGATATTTGATACTTCATAGCTGTTTGTGTAGTAAATAATAATTTATCCTTAGTTAGTAAATAAACACTTATTAACTATTTTATAAAGTGTATTTAATATCTTTCTTATTTAATTCTATAAAATATGTATCAACATCGTCCATCGTTTAGTATAGTTTTATATATTACATGCGTATAAATAATACATTCAAGTTACTTGACAAAATAATTATCAAATTATTCTCGGTTAATAAGTGTCAATAAGTTAATAATTAAATTTAATATCCCCATTGTTAAATTTGGTTCTACAAGGAAATCATTAGCAACTATGTGACGAATAAGGGCACAGACGATTTACATGCTTTTCACATTCGTTCATATTATATAATTTTATGTTCGTGCAGTATTGGCGTTTTATAGTACCAAGTATGGTTAGGTGAGTGTAGCTATACATATAATAACTTGAGTAATTCAATACTGCGTTGGCTTTACAAAACTATTTCAATACAGTGGTGGTGTCTCGTACAGTGGCTCGGTGCAACTGCAACACAACCGGTCTAAATGATATTATGTTGAATAATGAAAGTTCATACCTAGTTTAAGATATTAAACTTCTATATCTTAAGCCCTTTCGTAAAATATTAAAAGTTTATAAAGTCAAACTTTCTTGATAATCTTCAAAAGTTAATAGTTTTATATTCTTGTTTAGAATGTAATCTTTGAGTTTTAATGTTTGTAGTGCTTAAACTTCCTGGTATACTAGATTATTTGTATAGTATTAGATTAAAATATCGTTATTTTTCATATTAATTACGAATAACTAAAACAAAGAAAGAAAGAAAATAATACGAGTACATGTTTTGAAACAAGTCTATAATATAATGTGTTCATACTGAGACTGTTTTAGATTTATAATTTTAGCTTTTACAACACATAAATGTACAGTTATTTGCTACTGAATGTTAGAATACCGCATGGACTGCAAATATTACGAGAAAAAAAAATGTTTAATCATTGATAATGTTACATGTAAATTATATACATGTTTAAGTGGTATTCCGTATTAATCTAAACGATTATTACCTACGATAAAATTATTGTTGTATTTAATCATTTTTCTTTTTTTGTAGTTTAAATTTTCTCGTTTATAATGTAACGTATGATATATACTATGATGTATATTATGTATATGATATTATGATAAATTTTTCAATCCGAATAATTCACCAATGGGGAGATACCCTCTGCTGAAATTTCACATATAAAATTGTATCCAATGTCGTATTATATCTTACCGATTTTGACGTACACGTTAGTGATGAATATGGGAGTGGTTAGTCACGTAGTTGAACGTGTTTTTATTGTCAGCAGTCTAACGCGTAGGCAGTCTAGTAGTCTGAAAACGACAGTCGTTATTATTTCACCCTTGCTGAAGGATTTTCATTAATTTTGCACTACCAGTTATCGTGTTCAAATAAATTGGCCCGATCCATCCGTCCGAATACAATAACGCGGTATATAGGGCACCGGAGTAAAAATACGTGAGAGTAAAGAAACTGCGGTGTACACTGTACACTTTAGTACGGGTATCACAGATAGGCAAGCGCCCCGAGGCACCGTGGAAGAGATTCCCGTTTGCATTCTGCACCATTAATTACGTCGTTTAAATTCCTGGCAAACCGTTTTTTTCCTTCGAAATAACATATTCTTCGCATGTGAATGCGCGCGCATGTGTACGCGTGTGTTTGCGTGTGTGTAAATGCCTTGAGCGAGTGTTCAGAGAGAAACCTGACGTGAAGCATCGCGTATGTGTTGAATATACGTGCTACCAATTCGAATATAATATATTTTGGTTTGCCGCGGATTTAGGAATACGATTGAAAACAATTACGAAACAATTAACTTAATCTATGTTGTGCGTATAAATCGACCGTGAGTAATTTTATCAAAGGAGAATAATTTCAACAGACGATTCTCTAGTCCACATGCGCATATATTTAAGTAGTTCCTTATTCACGCAAATTAAAGTTTGTGCGTAGAATCTTAAAAAAACGCGATCTCGATGAACATTTTTATTTTTTCGTTTTATTATTATTATTGTGAAGTATAAATAATAAGTACAATTTATTAGTATCATGGAGTTTGTATGTACAATTGTTGTTATACTCGTGGGATTATCTGTACCTATTTTGTTTTAAGAAAAGTTAAAAATAAGCGTTATGGTTTTTGTTTTCGGTCGACGTTTATGTCAACATAATTTTATGTAGGATGATTATAATTGTATGTAGGTATTAAAAGAGTAAATGATTTGTTGGAAATGACTTTTGGTCAATACACTGGATTAACGATTTCTTCTTAAGTTTAAAAAATTGAAATACGTACGTGAATAATATTAAATGTAAAAACACACAATTTGAAATTTTAATAACTTCATGAACCGGACAAAAAATTATTCATGTTAAGACGATATTTTAATATTATTTTTCGAAGTAGATATAGTCGATGGACTGAATGTTTATAGTTCATGAAGAGTGATATCACTTAGTGGAATGTAAATATTTCAACAGAATACACATGTACATATAATTATGTAAACTATTATTATAACATATGTAACGTAGGTACATATGTATTTATAAAATTGTTTTATTTTCTTGATAACGCTGCTTTTGCATATACTTGTGCTACGCTATATTGGTTAGGTAACAATTAGGTATTAGTATGTGTATGCACAGCGTATAGAAATGCCATTGGTCGAGAACAATTATAGTGCGAAATAAATTGCCCGTAGATCAATTGGCGCGTTGGTTGAATGAAGGAAGGAACATCCGCGAGTGAAGCATCCAACACGGATAGTTATTTAGAGACTGCACAATTAACGAAGCATGCATAATAATTTCTGAGGAGTTTTGAATAATTTATACCTGCCGTTTTAATCCGGTTATTTAGTGTGGACCGGAGGTAGGGGTAGGGGTTTCTGACTGGAAAATGACGAGGAAATTTGAATTTTAGCACCTATGCACATACTATAATCATATCCTGCGGCACGCGAGTCAGTCGACGGCGTTGTTGGTTCTCAGCGATCAGTAAGATTTGACCCTTAAATTTCATTATTCTACACAGGTGGACAATGGAACCGGGCAAAGCTGTCGATAGGTATAATATTATCGAGATAAATTATGTTGCCTTTGGTTCTATAATAGTGTAGCCCCGAAACTGTCATAAACCTCGACCTCGGCCCAACACTTGTTAATGATTAGTTCGTTGAATGTTTACCAAACATAGACGTTTTAATAGCGTATTAACGACATACTTGTGGATTTATTTTATTTTATTATTTCTCGCAATAAGCTTATTCTCAGGCGATCATACTTGGAAAACCTACGACCTTGGCATGTATACGCCACATTTTTTTTAACGACTTCAATGAGAAGGGTAATTTTTCTTTTACATTTTGATTAATATGTGAACAATCAATATCATTAAATGTTAGTACGTAGATTAAATATACGTATATACAATATACATACTAGAATATACTCGTGTGTATATATATATATATATATATATATATATATATATATATATATATATATATTTATAATTTACTTGTAATAGAGGAAAGTATTGTCAGTTAATGCAAATATTAACGGTTTTTGAAGGCTATTAAATTTCTTGAAAACTCATTAACACCTCCTTTTAAAAATGATTAATGTCACAGGTACATAAGTACGGTTAAAAACTTGTTTTGAAAATCTGTCAGATTTTTCTATAAAAACAAATCGACACATCTGTTGTCTTTCACAATTTATTTAAAATGTGAGAGAGAAAATTTTTTATTTTATTTATAAGAATGCAATTTCTTAGCGAATGTGAAAAAATCAAAATTCGTGCGTGCCAACGTGTTTGCGTGAGTGTGCGTTAAATTATTGAAATATATAGGCATATAATTTAGGTATATTTTATTTACATTTAAAAATAAACGGTATCAATAAATCATGGAAAACAATAATAAACAAATTATTATAAACACATTACATTTTGGCAATTATTATTGTGTATGCCTAAAAATTTAAAAGTCATATTTCATTTAGATAATATTATATCGTTACCCTTTATTATTATTACTAGGCAAACTGTGTCTCGTTAAACCATTCTTAACTGTTCGTGACCGATGATCATTGTCCGACCGGCTTGCTCGTGTATTGTACTTCGTATAGGAGGTTGATTTATGAAAACGCTCGTCACTGTTTTGAATAGGACATTTTCAAACTTTTTCGAGATAGATATGTATTCGTATAATATAATGTATCTACCATCTATGTATTAGCTTCGGAATAGTCTAACCTGTTGGCGGACAATGTATGGCCCGGAGGTTTCTTTTCCTTGATTGGAATGCGGATGATTCTATATAAAGTGGCTGTCACGTGGAGTTTAATATCTAGTTAATATCAATAATCTTTATAGTGATGATTCATTGAGTGATAGTTAACACATAATCAACGATATGTGTAAATATATTTTCAATTAATTAATATTTCATCCGTATTGTGAATATTCGCACGAGCTAATATTTTCTACAATACTCGATCAGGTCAACATTTGTATCATAATATGCATAACACGTAATTTGTGTTACGTAGTCTTATACACTGTTTAATTGTTCGAATGCCCGGTAATAGAGTGATAATTCTAATGACTGATCTTTTTTATAATATTTTATAATAATTATTATTTGTATTGGTCGTTGACATTTTGAAAATTACGGTTTTTTTTTAAAATCTTCTAGGTACGACACTTTATAGATAACATTTCATGTCGATCAACACTCGTGTCTAGTTCAATTTATTATTTCTTATAAGGTATGACACGTGAATTTTATTTATCATATATATTTCATCGATGCTGAATTTAATGATTCGAACAAATTCGTGTTTTGAGTTTTTCAAAGAGATTTTTCCAATTATCGTCTTGCTAGTCTGGCTTCCAGTCGGGTTGACGATGGATCAGACATTCAGACGCCAGAACAAATTACTCTAGCACTCACTTTAATCAGACAAGGGTTTGTCCAACGGGCAATAGCACACATGCCCCGTGGTGACGAATCGTTTGGATAGCGTTTGCAACAATTACAGACGATAAATTCTATTTCATCGACGAAGAACGTTATTGGAAAATGTAATATCTAAAGGATCGAGGATTTGACAGGATTTCATGATTACACACTCTTGTGGCCAGTCGAGTAGTTATTTATTCGATTGGTTCTGACGTGTGGAAACTACCGCTGTGTCTACTGGTCCGTTACATGTAGCTGTCGTATTTTAATTACATGCATAACAAATTTTTAATGCGTCTTCGACATCTGTGACTTCCGATTTCTTTAGTTCTTATTATTTGAACCTAAATTCCGGTTTAACATTTATCACGGTTCGCTTGTCCGCCTAATGAGACACCTAGGGCAGTTTTATTGTCTTCAGCTCATTGTGTTTTTCTAAGATGGGGTGACGGCCACTATAGTTTGCCTTATATGAGTATCTAATGTTTAAAGGGGAGACCAAATGTCGTAAGCGAGGGTGCAAAAACATACCGTTCCGTTTGACCTCGAATTCTTATTATTGATTGCTTTTATTATTCTCCTTAGACCGTTATAAAAGCATAGGCGATTCTATTCCAAAAAAGGATCTCTTTTTGAAAAATGTGCCACATAAGACGAGAAACGTAATAAAAACTATATGTTTAAGTGAATATTTTCAAATGAAATTAAAATTAGAAAACAGAAAAATTATTAGGAATAATTTTACTATATAAAATAAAATCATAACTTTAGTAAAAGTAAAGGGACTAGTTTGTAATAATTTATTCAGATTTATTTTTTTGAACTTTTGATGTTTATGATACTAAACAATCAGTAACGGTTGTGTCTTTATCAGATCAAATTTCATGAAGACTTCTCGGACCCTCTATTGCATATTTGCATTTATTACTTTCTTTAAGTTTTGGTACGTTGGTCTATAATATTTGTAAAATTACATCAAAAACGTTTCTTAATAAACTCAATAACTATTTGTATGAATATTGAATGTGCAAATGCATTAATATAACTCATATAGCTCTATTGAATAATCAAAATCTAAAATCTGTATGACAAACATATATTCCTAGTGTTTTATGTGCTCTATAATAATAAATATAATTTAGACTTTTTTTAGAAATCAAAAATTGATTTGAATCCATACAATTTACTATAAATTATAAATAAAATAAATACATTTACGTTCTTTTGTCAGAATTCATAAAATAATATGACATAAACCGTGAAAATAGTACTAAAACACAAGTCGGGTAAAGTTGAATTATGTTAAGTGTCAATCATTTATTATTATTTGATAATGAGGTATTTGACATGAACATCAACAAGTACACTTGTAGGTTGTCATAGTTTATGAAACAATATATTATATATTTGATCACCTATATATTATAATCTACGGTTTTTTATTTTATTTCGTGTGTAAACTCACTTGAAATATTTCGATAATATACATTCATACATACGGTAAATAAATTTTAACGGCACATTCCTGGTGCAACAATAGTTCATTATTCAGTAAGTTTTATGTATTTTTACCGATTGTTCTTAAATTGTACGAGTATGTAGGCAGTTTATTGTGACAGACGTATTTCTAGTAATTTATTTGAATAGAGATAAGGTGTTGATGGATAAAATAATAGTAAATACGTGTAGACGCAAGATGTGCAATGTACAATATGATGAGATGTGTGTACCATTTTTATCGAATTTTTATAGATAATTCACATGCATATATTATTCAAATCACCTTCTTAAATTAACTGTTGTGGATCATTTTCCACGCCACTATTAGTTTAATCTATATAGTGAGTATAGTTTTTTTATTGGCAAAATATTATTCTTGACAAATTATTAATAACATTCCTATTACGTTCGGAATAACTTCAAATAATATAAACAGCCGATGAAAAATATTACAATTGGGTACTTTACAATATTTTATAGTGCTTCAATATGTTTTTATTACGATACTCAATATCTTTACGACACTACGAAAATAAAATTGAATATACAATCCCGAAAAATGATGAGCTTTGACTAATTTAATGTGTAGAGCCTTTTAACTCAAAATTAAATTAAAGACGCGGTGCAATAATACGTTACAATGTATTTAGATATTTTCAGTTGGTAGGCTAACTATGTTTTCAACTTGAAAGTATAAAATAATAATTATAATTATAAAACAAAATCAATTTCTATGGGCAAATATATCAAATGCGGTCAATAATGATAAACATTTATATAAATATAATATTAATAAGTAATTTATTTTTAAATCGAGCTCGTAAAACTGTATTTACCGTTATTGTTGACACATTTAATAGTTTACACACTCGCAGCAAGTTTCTTTTTTATATTCTAGTCGATCCTATGCCTAACCTTTTTTATGTGTTTGCATTGAAACCCGATGAAACTCTCCTTGGGGTCCGGAAATTAATCTCGAAACTTCGTCCTTTATGGGCTAGTAAATTTCGAGCCTTGCAAAATGTAATTTTCATATATTTCCTACTTTAATTTTTTATTAGGCATATCTTTCTTATTTACGACCAAACATAATATCATTAATTTTTTTTTTATGCGTACAAGTTACACGCTTAAAAGATTATTTTATTATCTTAAAAGAAAACCGTTAGATTTAATAATAATCAATTAAAAAAGTTAAAATTTGTGCGTTTTAAATAAACACTGTCGTAAAATAGTTTGTTAATATGTATTTAGGTATTTAAAATATTTCATATTGGCCGATATAACAAAAGGTAACGGATATGATCGAGTAGCTTTTTATTTTTACTTATGCGGTTTGTAAGTGCGCGTTCGTTTTGTTTTTTGAAAAAATATTAAAATTATTAGAATTAAAGTATAAAACTATAACGAATATAAAATCAAACGTAAAATATTAAACTGTAGCTTAAAAACATGTTTGAATACAATTTAAATTTTACATTTTTGTGTGAAGTAGATCAACAGAATTTGCATATTATTAGAATCAAAGTAGCAACTTAAAAATTGTGGTACATTTGTAGATTACTGTAAGGTTAACATAATCAAGATTTGTTTATAACAGTCGTTCTAAATACATATTCGTTAGACACTACCACCACACTAATCCATAGTAAATTATAAACTTAGTGTTAGACACTAACCTAATATTATCGTTTCATATGATGCAATTAAAAAACTTAAATATATAAGTGCTTATCCCAGAAAGATTTTGTGTCATATTAAATAAACCACTGCCAGAAGCTCAATAGACTAGTTTTTTTAGCGTGATAAAAAAGTCAACTCATTTAAACAACTACTTTCGTTCGTTGTCCTCAAAACTGCCAAATAGTAAAACATTTAAAATATGGAAAGTTATTATTATTATAATAATTTTTTTTTTTTTTGGCCAATCATCTCATTTAAGCAACTACTTTCGTTCGTTGTCCTCAAAACTGCCAAATAATAAAAATTTTAAAATACGGGAAGTTATTATTATAATAATAATTTTTTTTTTTGGCCCATAATTGAATTAACTCGGTGAAATCTCTAATTTATAATTTTATTTAAACGGAAATATGATTTATATGATTCATAGATAGACAATAATATCTTGTCATCTATTTTATTGACATGAATCCATTAATTTACACGGTTCAATTTTGTACGTGATTATATTTTATGTAGCTAGTACAGGTAGTAACAGTCAGTGGTAGTGACAGTATTAATCTAACGATAAATTAATAATTAGGTTAATAATAATAGTGCAAATGAGTTTCTATGGCCACTTTTCCAGATGTTCGGGATTGCAACCCTTTTTCTCAACAGCATAATGTCCCCGGCTATAACGTATTATATTGTACCATGAGATTTTGACCCCTTGATATCAAAACAAGTGTCTGTAGCTATGTTTCACGTGTATATAAATATTGTATTCTAATATTAGATACCTAACTGGTTTTAGATCCAAGCGTGATAAAAAAAAGTATATTTTTGTTGAACAGTCGAATACAATTATTATAAAGTAAGAGGGTCGTGAATATCACCTTATTTTCTTTGTTCAATATATGGCAATGTCAATTAGTTTGACAGGCTTATTTGATTGACATAATTATATCGAACCAAATATTTGCAACAGACTATGAGTATTTAAAAAAAAAAAAAAAAATTCACCAGCAACATGAATATTTCTATATTTTTAATTAATCAATAAAAACGTTAAACGTTAATTAATATTAAATTTATTGAACACTTTATCCGTCTAATGTTGAGGTTTTAAAATGGGCATTTTAAATTTTATCACGTTTTTCATTTTTTAATTATTTAGGTGATGTTGTATATTTAGTAAAATATCGTTTATTGTCCAAATACATACTATACTTTCGTATTTTCGGGCCTCGGTCTGTAAGTATAACTAATAAAATCGATATAAAATTAAATATAAAAATAGTAAATTATAATATAAATAATTAAAATTCTATATTCTGAAATTTTTTGAAGAGTAGGTTTCACACGTGACCACGATTAAATACATTGTTTGGTTATTACATTTTATTTATTTAAATTACCAAATGGAAAGGTTTCTTCTAATAAAAGTTAAAAAGTTTAACCATAATTAAAATAGTCAAGCCATCTATAAAATAGGCATCCGAAGACAATAAATTGATCCTTTAAATTTAAAAAAAAAATCCTATAATTTTTAATATAGTTTTATAATCATATGATTCTGATTTAAATATTATTGCTCGTATTATTACTCGACAATTAGTAATAAAGTTACTAATTATTAAGGTTCCCTATTTCGATTTATACAAATTACAAATATTATTAAACGTCGAATGAGTTGCCCGCCTATTAAAAATTAAGGGGTTATGTGTGGTTTTATAAAAGGCTGATATAGCGCCAGACGTAGTTTTGAGTTTATTTTCGATTTAAAAAAAGGGTGTGACCGAACAACTTTATTTTAATGACATGCTTCAGTTATTGAAAAATAATTTTCTGAGTGATGAAATATGATGAATGGTTTTTTTGTCCATTCCATGAATGGTTTTTTCCCCTTATAAATCGCTTTCTATTTTTGTGTACAAACAACATCAGTTAAAGTACCAAACTTAATTGAATAATTTGTAAGCCTAATGCTAATGACCATTGTTGTAATTTAGTTAAGTATTTGACAAAAAAGAAGTAATAAAAAATAAACAACGGACATAACTTTTATGAGGTTATTTCATTCTGGAAAATAAGATTACTGTTAATTAGTTTTTAAGTTTAATTTCTCTACTTTTGCGGTCATAATATAATTTTGTATTTTAAGTTTTGTAAAAACAATTTTCTGATATTGGTAAAAGTTAGACCGTACAAAAACAAAAACAAAAAAAGGTTGGCTGTTTTTATATTTAACATGTCATCACAAATATATTTGCGAGCCAATCTTTATTTACTTACATTTGAATTCAGGCAAAACAGTAATAACAATATTGTTGATGTGTACAAACTACAAATATGACGTAAAAAAGTAATAATAGTATCCATTTCTCAAAGTTCCGTAAAAAAGTAAATACGTTTTTTCAAAACCATCGTGAAAGGTTATATCTACACACGTGTTTTTTCGGGAACTCCAACCGTCAGTAACCCCATCTCTATGGTCGATTAAATACAGAGACACGTCCCTTTTGTCAATTCACGGTTTTTTTTATTTTTTACAGCTGGGCCATTTCCCCCAGATTTTATTCATTACTTACATACATACTATTCCCCCGTGGCGTGTCGACTACCTGACGACTATAATGACATTATATGCACGTTGAATTTTTACACTGCCGAGCGATATTATATAAAACCTGTCTCTCTTATTTTTCTAACCTATACGTTATATTCTTTGTAGTGTGGACAGACATTGTAACATATAATATATAATATCTAGTATGTTGTTATGCTCTGTATTATTATACGATGTATCGAATAAAATTAAAAACTCTTTAGTATGCAAATAATATGTTCATATGATTGAAACTCCATCGATCTAATTCTTGCCGCTGATTTGTACAAATAGTAATTATAATTCGATTATACGACCAGTAGTTGTTTAATAGTCGAGCATTAGTTTACATTGGATACATGTTGTAGGAAACGTAGGTATTGCGAAAAATATGTGATCGATTGACACGCGTATACATTTTAAATACATCGAAACTTCACGATTGTTTTATTAAATAATTTCCGTAAATTAAAACTATTCCGCTAAACTATTAAGCCAATTATACATTTTATAATACGGCGCAACAAAGTTTTCAACTCGCGAGTATACGCAGAGTGATAAATTATCTACTAGTTGTTTTTATATTATGAAATATTTTCATCCATCACAATGATGTAGAATTTGTGTTTTTATTTATTCATGATCCGACTATAATATTGTTCATGCTTTGTTATGAATATACGATAAAGAAAAACAATAATTTGTGTGCATTAAATTTTTATATTATTACAACTGTCTTGGATCGAGAAAATATAATAATAGTATTCAGAGTGAGCCGTTATAACTCCTTAAGGTATACCGTTACATGAGTATATCGTTCAAGTCATATTTATGAATGATTTTAAGATCATAGAATACGATTTATCTACTAAACTATCAAATTAAAATCAATAATAATATTTCTTAAAGTTATTTTTACATTCGTAGTTTTTTCACTTCAACAATTTTTGACTCTATATTTATGAACATGTGAGATATGACGTGGGTGACTTTTTTCTTTTGGGGTTTAAATTAATCCAAATTTATTTCGTTTAATATAAAAGGCATTCGTTATTTTCACATAGTGATTTCGGAATAAATTATCACTTTGTTTTCATCAGAAATTTTTTCGCTCTGTCACTTTTACCATACTTTCAATTAAAAATATAATTACCATATATATTTTGGTTCAATATTCTAATATTGAATATTATAATAATATTTCAACAGTATAGGAGGGATGTGTAATATATTCTTTTTTTCAATACATTTGTGATTTTTACATTCCATTTTTTATGCTCTGTTTATTACGTTAGTTTACTTCAAGTAAACGTGTGATCTCTGTGATGCTGTTCAATTATTGTTTATTATTTATTTTAAAAGCACTTTAGTATATTCATGACAACTATTAGTGGAATTTTTACATAGTAACGAGACGTTGCTTTTTGTCAATCGTAGTGGTCGATTTCATCGTTTATAAATATTTCGAAAATAGTTTTAAATTCATCGAAAAGAGCATTTAATTAAAAAATCAATTACAATTTTCGCACTTTTGGAATTATCTATCATTTACATTTAATTTTTTTGTCTAAATTTCAAAATCACCAAAATATTTGTATTACTAAGTAATACAAAAAAAATTGTTTTAAGTGAGAAAGTCGATAAAAAAAACAGACTGTCGACCGACTCCGCAAATCCATTTTAAAAATAAATATCAGAAAATTAAAAAATATTACTATGAATAACAAAGCATAGGTATTTATAGTATATATGGAAATGATGCGACATACGTGTGTACATCAGGGCTTCTTATGTTTAGACTTGTTAAATACAATTAATATTCATTCACCAAGCACAGCAGACGACGCGCACACTGGCTCAGTGCTATACATTTTTTAAACAACATTTAGCTTCTTACAGTTTTATAATTAATTTTATTCATTATTCAATAAACTACCGTGCTTTTTCATATTAAAATTAAGTGGAGTGAAATGAGGTGACGGTGATTTTTATTTTTCTATAACCTCTCTCGGGGTAGAGAAAAGTTAAAAGTTCCGCTTTCCGTCAAATCGGTATTTATAGCCTAGTAGAAGAGGGTGAATCGAAAAATACCATAAATATTATGTCGAATTTCTCTAAACAAGTATGGTTTTTATTCGTATTAAATTTAATAAAATTAGTAATTCTGAGTGAGCTTTAAATATTATAAACTTGCATGTCGACATTAAAACAATTTGTGTAGTATACATTTAATTCGATTTGTTAAACATAATTTGAACGCGATACGTAGTGTCTATATTAGAATTTTAATATCAGCACGAAAAAAAAAAATTAAACACAAATGGTTTCGGTGCTTTAATATAAAAATTTTCATAGTAAAGTTTTTTTTTTTTAATTAGTGAAAAATATTAAATTTTTTCGTATAATCGTGACGATCACATTACATTGTGGTGGAAATTTGAAATTGAATTCATATTCTCATATAAATATCAATGTAAAACTAACGCTATAACATCTATGTTCATTTTCGTGTTTACAATAATTTCTTTGTTACTCGAAACACTCGTTGTTTGAAAAACTATTTTTTGATATTATATTAAACATGACATGTGTATATTATTATAACCGACTTTCGACTCGGTCGTTTTTTTTCAAAGTGACCTCGTGCGTCTACGCTTTCGAATTCATAGTTTGTGTACGAACTTGTAGTTCGTATACGTTTATAGTCCGTCCTACGCGATGTACGTTCCACTTGTCATGCGCGTGCGTGAGAACAATCGCCGAGTATCGGTCGTATTTTCTGGGGATTTAGTGTTCTAAAATCCTCGTAAACCGTTGATTTTTTTATAAAAATTCTATGATGCAAACGAAAAGAATAATCGACGTTAGTCTATACCTAGTTGAAATAATAAAGTAGCCAACAAATAATTGTCGAAGCGATCGTTCGGTTGGGTTAGCATACGCGAGACGAGCACACCGAGAGGTGAAAAAGCCATCTCGATTCCTGAACGTTATTCTAAACTCAGTTTGGAATATATTTATATAAATCTATTACTGTTGTAAAAATCATTAGACGAAACAAAACAAAAAGAAGTATTATTATAAACCAAAAAAATTGTAAAACGACATTGTACGACCACCTCGTTCGTTTATACGAGCCGCGAGTATAATTATTATTATTATTAGTATTATAATTTTTTTTTCCATCGACATTACCCGTCCTCGATTTCAGTCCAGGGTCCGCGGGAACGGGACAATATAATTACCGCGCGGGCGCCGCGTCCCTCTTCCCCAATTAATACACGTAATGTATTCCTAACTCGTGTCGCTTCGTCACCGCAGCCGCCGCCGTTTAATCCATCTCGTGTGCGCTCCACGTCGTCGTCATCGTATTATCATTATTGTCTGTTGTTATTGTACGTAATATTATTATACAACGTTTCTGTTCCGATTGTAATTCGTACGGCGGCGATGACGACTGCGCTCGTGGCGGCGCACAACATTGGTCGGCCGTTTGCGTATTGTGTGCGCGACGATTTAACCCTTTTTATTATTATTGTTGCACACACACACACACACGTCTGCATGTCGACTACTGTCACTCACAAATTGCGATTTCCGATTGTTCGACACGGCGCGATGACACACGCGCGTAGCTGTGATAATAATACAACGACACGACTATGACGATAATAATACTATAAAAATAAAAGTGCGGCGGTGTATTGACGACGACGACGACGCGACTGCTGACATTGACAATCGTGTCGTCACGGGGCCGATTTGTCAAGATTACGCGTGAAAAACAACCGGATTACCGTCGTCCCTGTTATGTACCGTTACAGCGATATTATGCATGAGTACAGGGAGATTTTTTAACGGACGACACGTTTTAAAAATAAACAAATCGATTCGAACCGTTTACGAACAGATTATTTTACACGAGAAAAAAATCCCGAATTTTCGCCGACTTTTTAATCGTTGAACGTGTGATTTCCACAAACGTTTATTTTTCAATCGGCCGTCTACACTATTGTAAATTCATTGAGAAGTGAATTGTCGAATTTCGGGTCATTTCTTATTTTTCAAGAAAGTAGTTCAAATAGAGAGCTAATTGCTCGCTGTTATTATTTATTTATTTTTTTTAAAAAACACGAGAGCTTGTCGATAAAACGAATGTTTCCCGTTATACATGGCGATCGACTTTCGTGTATATGTATAGATTATTATTACTATTATTATCTCAGCGGCAGATGTGTCCGGTAAAAATGACCCCATCTCATCCCCACTCGGTTCGCCGGTCGTCATTGTATCGCGGATATCGCGTGCGCGCGTTTGTTTGCACGATCCGGGTGAATAATTACAAAATAAATAAATACGTTTAATAACGCTGACGATGACAATGATATATATTTATTTACTTATATATGTAATACACAGGCGTTATTGTACCCTATTTATTATAGTATGTACGTTACATTATTAGGATTTGAAAAAAAAGAAGATAATAACGATATTAAAAAAAAACTGAGTATTAATAAAGGTAAACGAGAACGCGGTGTTTGAGTTTGCTAGACATATACAATAGCGCAGAGGTTCGTTTAGAACACTATACTCTTCGTAGAAGAGGTCGAAAGTAAAAATACGATTTCGTGACTGGAGGAATATACAGACGGGAACTTTGAAGTTTATTCGCGAGAGTTAGTAAAGAGAGTCAATAATACGCCCTTGTATAAGTTTAGTCAAGAAGCGGAGGTTAGCAACGCGTCTACGGTTAGCTAATGTGCCGAGATAGAGTGGCTGCAGAGGGACTGGTGGTGTATTATAGTCACGGGGATGACAATCAATTTTTAGAGCATGCCTGACATTCTTCATACGTTTTCGTCGAACTCGCTCGATCGTTACGGAGTTACAATGCTGCCCAAGGGTCTCGTACAACCGAACCGTATTCTACTTTAGGTATAATCACCTGCATATTATAATATATTCGCTAGCGAACAGTAGACAGACTTTAGCGGAGACACTAAATTGAATTATATTTCAAAATTACAAATGTATTTCATGAAAATACGAGGTGGTAATCGTCGTCTAACGTATACGTGTTGCATTTATATAGCATGTTGTATTATCGTCGTCGACGAATTTCCCTTTTTTCGCGTGCGCGCGCAAACGTAATACGTATTTACACAGGTCCGCTGCACCCAGTCGTTCTGTCCCCAATTGCAACACGTACACAGCCAAACTAATCCCGCGGCCGCGTGTAAATCCACCGTGAGCACATTACGTAACCAATAATTTTATTCTTTTTTTTTTTCTCACCGGTTGATTATTATTATACATTTTCTACTGTACGTGGGCAGGAGCGGCACGGGCTCCGGGCGATTGCTGTTGCCGCCGCCGCCGCCGCCGCCGCACCGCGCAATGAGTATTATATGTAATATTATTATACACCCGAATGGGAATCCTGGCGGCTCCTGCTCGCCCGGCCGTACGTGTACAGAATTGAACGCGTGCGGGACAGAGCGAATCGCGGAAAACGATATTAATTTCATCGCGGACCGGACGATTTATCACGGTTCGATCATATGCCGGTCCGGATCACTCTTTCCAGAAGGGGTGGTCTTTTTGCTCTCCGTCCGAACAAAATCCCAGCGAAATCGATGTAGACGTATATATTTCAAAACTATCGTCGTGCTCCGAGGAGGTATATACAATGAACACGTATTACTTTTTCTTTTTCCGCGCTGTTTACGCGTAAATATTCAAACATTTTCTAGTTGAAAATTTCTAAAACTCGAAATCAATCGAATACTTAATATCTGAAAATGTAAAACGACAGTATTTTGGTTTCGTCCATGGTCAGTGTTTTCAAAAGCATGCGAAGAACAGAGTCAACAATTTATTGTATTGTTTTTTTGTTTCGATTATTCTGTTTCGCGCGTAAAATTTACCGGATATAATTTGATAACGTCATACCTAATATTATGATAACTAATTAGATTTTCGAGGCGAGGGTGGTCATTAAAAATTAAACGCTCGGTCTCGATAAAAATCTGCGATTGGCATTGAAATACTTCTCTGGGACACGTAATGACCGAGTGGGTTGCAGAATATTGTTTTTTAATTGACCGTATTACTAAATGATTATTATATACGTTTATGTGAAATCTGTAGCGTCTCTTAAAAGGGAAATACTAGTGTCAACCATGCATACCGATGAACCTACACGTTTATTGGATAAACCAAACACAATATGAATAGTTTATAATATTATGGTTTGATGAATTGCGATAAATCGTATACTAAAATATTTTGCAACAGTTGACCTTATGCAATTATAATATGTACATGGAATACGAGCCACGTCGCGAACACATCGAAACTGTTCTCTCGTAGAATTCTTGAGATACTTCACATCGTTACTGACGTGAATATTTGAAAAGTCATTATTTTAATATTAATTTTTCTGTCAAATTACACGGGTACACAATATCTTTGTCCGGTGCCGAATTTTTTGTACTCGGTACCTCGAATTAGAGTCGCGCATGAACTGTATTAAGTATTAACTGTATCGTTGACGTGAAACGAAACTCCGTTTAAAACATTTCGTGCAAGTCGGAAAATTTCTTTCCGGTGAAGCTGGGCTCTCCTCGAAACCAAGGACGAAGGTTCTTTATTTAAAAATTTGTATATATTTCATAATATAATTTCATCACAATAATGATCGACTGACACATTACACGATATAAAATCCCCGAACGTATCGCACGTAGATGAAAAAAATAAACGGAAATTCTTATGCGGGGCAAGTCTTTATTGAAACCAGTATAGTTTCCTGTTCTTTGTACAGTGACATTATATTATTATGTAAAAAAAAAAAAAAACTGTAGAATTATCTAAACCGAAAACGATACAATTGTTGTTTTTTATTCTTCTTGTCTAGATATTCTTTTTCACAACAGTCTCTGCCAGACACACACACACACACACACACACATGTTAGATTTTGTACTCATGGGCGTACCGCCTATAATTTGCATAACGGTCGTATTCGTCTACAGATCTCATTAACAAAAAAAAAGAAAAGATTTATATTTATTTGCATACATTATTATAGTAGATTGTCTCTCGGCCTTCTCAACGTCGTCTGAGTTATGTTTCATATTAGACGTGAGATTTTTTCCCCCAAGATGCATTTAACAAGGCCTACACCCGAGATTTACACGGGTGGCGCCAGTTGACAATATTATAATAATTCTTTTGTGAAGTATAGCAGTCGTCGCGATAATTTAATTTAGGAGAGCCCCGACAAAAGAAGACGAGTTCAACCTTTTTCTGTTTCTTATTTTCTATTATTATTATTATCATCATTATCATCTGTTGGAGAATCCGCCGGGGTGGTTTTATAACACCGCGAGCAAAATGAATCGTGATCAAATTAGATATTTAAGAACAAAATGTTGCGATGAATATTATATTCAATATAGTAGATGCGAAAGACGAAAACGAATGAGAAGTTACTTCGTATTTATGATAATTATCATCATAAACGTATTTAAATGACTTACGAAGTATTATTTTCTCACTTAGGATTAAACGTTTGTGAAATGTACCTTTGATATCTTCATTAACTACTTACATAATTTGTGCATTCACTTTCAACGACTTAAGCAATCAAATCCATGGTAATTAGGTTATTTCGTCTTAATTTCGAATTATATAGATTAAAGTATTGAAATAAATATTGAAGTGTTAATTTATTACGGAGAATAACAGATTTATATACGAGTATAATTATTATGGTCACGTTTAATTTATATTTATTTTTATCTTATTTGATTTTCGAGGTAGGATGACGAGACTATCATTGTGAATGATTTCGTTTCGAATTGTTGAAATTTTATATAAAGAATTTAACTGGATGAAAAGTCGTATATTAAGGTTAGCAAATGTTAGTGTTTTCTGTGGCTGTCGAGAACTGTGAAAAATATTCGATCGTTTATAAAACAGTCAGATACAGTGCACTCTTAAGAAAAACATTTGTTCTGTCAACAGCTTCTAACCATTACTTTGGCAGTGATGTTTGATTTTTTTTTTTTTTTGGGATTCAATTACGTGAACAATTTGTTCTCGATTGTCTAACCGGGAAATCGTGTTTGTCCGAGGTGTAAGTGTTTAATTGATAAAGAAAAAATATCTGGGTAGCCAATGTTTAAATTCAAATATACGCGATAGCATGTTATGCATGCGTACAATAATCTGGATATTAAAATTTAAAAATAAACTTTAGAACTCTTACAACGTATGCATGAGTTTAATTAATTTCTAATTTATAGTTTACTTAAGCCGTTATCTTCGCTTTTTGAGTTTACAGAATTTACAGAATTTCTAGTATTGGATACGTTAAAATATAGTTAATTCGGATATGCGTTTTGAATGTACCTAAAATTAAAATGAATGTACTTAAAGTTTTTGCTCGTTTGCATATAAAAAGCGTCTAATTTTACTACATAACGAAAGTTATGTACACACTAGTATAACGAATGAAGTTAACTATAAATGTATTTAATGTCTTGTATTATATGTGTTTAAAGTTTAGAATGGTTTTTTTTTTTATTGTTACGAGTTTATATAGCTTTTTGATCACGGTTTTAACGAACAAAAACAATAATCGTAATTTTTTTGTTTTATAAACTACAACTACTTAAAAACGTTGAGTAATTAAAAATATTAGGTGAAAAAAAATGTGTTATTACGACAGTAATGTTAGTATGTTCAGTGTATTATATTTTCTACGAAATATGGAAATCGTTTCGTGAAAACTGTACACAGTTGAGTCGGTCGAGTGCTGTCGGTAGTGTATTTTTTCTTTTGAAAATTTTTATGGTACCAACGAAATTCGTGTCCACTACCGTTTCTACAGATTGAAAATTACTCGTCGATAGTAAATTATATGTCGAAGCTTTGCTCAGAATTATTATTATTATTTTAATTAGTCGCGTTTAAATACGAAAAAATATAAATAAATAATAAAAGTACCGTAAAACTGGGTCGAAATAATAATAATAATAAAACAAGACGAATGTTCGGATATAGGAATCACAAGCCAAACAGTTTATTTCGAATCATACTCCGGAGGTAATCAAAACAATATTCGTTCGAAAGAAGTTTTTTTTTTTTTTTACTCGGGTCATAAAATATTACATTATGACGTGTCGTAATTATATAACGGTATTAAAATATTCGCAGTCGTGGAAAGCGTATGTCGATCGATGCAGCAAATATTACTGTAGTGCGATATTTTAGCGATTCTCGGCTGTAATGACTTAGAGTTTATTTGAGTCGTTGAAAAAAATACAACAAATCTGTGAGAGAATAGTGCTATGAGAGGATCACGTTTATTGGCGGCACAGACGTCATCGATTGCTGCGCGGATGCTGTAATTGTGGATTGTTATTAAAATAGTTTCGAGTTGTTTGCACAACGCTACAGTTGACTCGACGGTCGCCTTTACGTTCACATCACAAAAACATTTATTAATAAAAAGTGTGAGACGCGTGATTCGGGGACTAGAGATATAGGTGACGGGCGATCGATACCGGTACTCTTTCCGACTGATTTTTTATTCACGAGAAAGCACAACTCGATTGAAAGATAATTGAAAGCAAAATAATTAATATCGTTTGATTGAAATTCGTTGAAATACCCGATTGTAAATAGATATCCAATTTTAAAACGCTTGTGAATTTTGTTCGCCACCTTAGGTAATTTTCTTTTTTTTTGCTACTAGAAAGAGGAACTTATCTAGAATTGCATTTTTGAGCTATTCGGTTTGGAGTACAATGTTTAATTAGCATTTCGCAAAAAAAAAAAAAACAAACAACAATTTCAAATGTTTATTAACCGCGTAAAAAAGTCGAGCACTTTTTGAAAGTTAAATAATTTCTAGAGTTTGTATTAATATAACATGTATTCTGTGAAAAAGTCTCTACGATTATTATTCGATTGCTCTTAAGAGTTTTTGTTAAAACCCGGTAGTTTTTTTTTTTTTTCATAATTTTTCGTCAGTTTTCCAAAAATATCGAGAAAATTGTTGCTTGAAATTCGAAAAATTATCTGCCAAAGCACCAACTACATTTGCTACCAGACATTTCCCCTAAAGTGACGATTAGATCAAGTTTTCTGGTCATAATCGTGTCCACAGACAATACAAATACGAAAAAACACATTACGGTAAAATCAATAGCTTTATTTTTTTCACTCGGAATCCAAAATATATAATACCTTTGAAATATATTTAATATTTATTATTATTATTTATTTTTTATTTTTTTAATGACGATAGAACGTGATTTTTCAATCCCCGAATAAACGTCTCATTATTTGCTTATGAATGAATGTTTTATAAATTCTTTTTCATCTCATAAATCTTAACTTTTGCGTTTTATTTTCATCGAGTAATTTTCATTTTAGTTTATATTTAACAGATTCTGAATCAGTAGGTATATTTGTATATAGTGTACATAATCCAAACGTAATCAAGTGTAAATTCCACTTTTCTCAGTAAAAGTATTGCTATATTTCAACAACCTTTAAACTCAGTTATAAATTATAATACTAAATCGCATACAATCATCAGCGAATGTAATGTACAAAAAAATGCCCGTATTTACTGACTTTTTCCACGATAATTATTTTGGTAATTAATAAAAGTGATAATAGGTTTTATAATGAAAAGTTCACAGGATTATAATCGTTAATTGCAACAGATATACGGATATTCTATTAAAATAATCCTGCGCTATAGTTGCTAATATTCTTCTCTTGGGCGATTATGAGTTTGTGATACGATACGATTAAATAATAATAAACACATTTTAAATCTGTTGTAAATTATTTGCTCTCAAGTGAACAATAAATCGTAACATTTTTTTCCATTACTGTTGCGAACATTTAGTTTAAACCGTATTTACACGTCTTGGCTTCTTTGATAATTTTGTTAAAAATTCTAAAATAAATCTGTGCCGAAACCGCAAAATACAGTAATTGTTGAGTATATACGTGACGAAATGACTAGGGCCCGGAATTATATGCACTAAAAACTCATCACGTGAGAAATCTTCTTGTAGGTCATCGATTGTGGTTTCTTCTCCCAGCGTAATTTCAGACATTTTGGATAGTATCTTAAATCCCAGATTCTTGTTGTTGTACCTACTCTAATATTCAGTTATCAATGAAAAATTAGAAAAAATATACGAATGTATAATTATTATATAATTGATTATATGCAAAATGCAATTTTGAATTCGGATTTATATTGGTATAATTCAAATTTGTAGCTAATCTGGCAATTTTGTTTGTCCATTCAGCAAAAGCATGTAAATATGTACATAAACTTCCGGGCCCCAGTAATGACTATTAGGGGTGGTTATTTACAGTATTATTTTATATACTTTGGCGAAGATGGAAGTAGAATAAAATAAAAACAATAGTAGATATTGAAAATTTATTTGGAAATATTTTAGCTCGGTAGATTTGTTTTTGTAACGGTCATGGGTTTTGTTTCTATGCGAATACACGCGATAGTCGGTAATAAAATAGGATTCTAGTAATAATAATATAATAAAAAAAAAGGTGATTTATTGTATCATTACGTCCTTAGTCCTTCTTAGTGCTTTTATATTTTTACTTTTCTGTCATATTCGAAGATCTAATTTTTTTTCTCATTTTTATCATACCTATTGGCTTTTACTTTTTTCATATGGTAACATATTATATTTATTTTCAATTTCACATTCCGAAGCGTAATGTTTGTTCGAATTATGTCGATGCTGGAAAGCCGAATACCCGACCAGTATGATTGATTATTTGCCATAGGTACGAATACTTGTTTAAAATTCAGACTTGCGTAGTAGCTATCGCACCGCCCGACACTTGGTTCATTGTGTATCTCTTACCGTTTACGCCCGCGGTTTTAATGTGAGCTACAGATTAACAACAGTATTAACGGCCGAAACCGCGGAGAGCGCGCCCGAAAACGATCCTGTATACACCGATATACGTATGCGTAATGATTTGGTGTTTTTCTAATGTCATACATTTATCTCGTGTTATAAATATCTATATCAACGTTCCCGCGTTACATTTATCGTAAAAACCGCTTGACCTGTATAGTAAAAACCCGTATAAAACTACAATTATTATTATTGTTATTATTATTATTATTATTATTATTATACGCTATTCGGCCGTCGCGTAGTTATTATTATTGTCCATTATTATTATTATAACTATCATCAGCATCACTTGTGCGTAGTAGGTATATTATAACCCGTTTTTTTAGATCAACACGCGTATCGGATCATAATAATTACGTCACCCCTCTACCCCGAAACACGCCCGTGACCGGATGAAACGTCAACCGGATCGCCAGCCGATGGTTATTCCTAACTGTACCCGGTCGTCGTCATCGCCGTCAACTATAACAGTGTAGACTGTATTAGTAGAGCGATCGTTTACCGAAATGCCGGCGAGATTTACGTACGAGAAGAAAGAATGTTGAGTAGAAATATTTTTGTCGCGCATTTCTAATCGTCACCCTGTATAATATCGTCGTCTCGTCCGCGTTCGCTTCGCCGGGTTTCTTTCTAGATTTCGCACGCGCATAAAAATCCACTCCTCGTTCGTAGAAATTGCTTTAAACTTCCAATCGGAAACGCATCCGGCCGAAAACTGAACCAATTTAAATGCGCACGCACTGCGGCTTCGAAAACAATACGGTTGTTATAATGTGGGCAATGCCGAGCGAGGACACAAACGATATCGCGGAGTTTAGGTTTCTTCAGCGTTTTCTTTTCAAACAAATACGAATACACCGTATGTATGCAATAAATAAATAAATATATACGTATATATTGTGTCGCTTACCTGTAGGCTGTAGTGCGTAAAAATACCGTCGGAAAATAAGAACAAACAATGTGCAGAACGTATGCTTTGTTCACTATTGTCGAATAAAAATGTTAGAACTTTAGATGGAAAATAATTCGCCCGAGAGGTGGTGTGCACGTATCGTGTAGGACGAAAACTTTCGAGATAAGAAAAATCGGACGTTCCCGAAACGCGTGGGGGTGCGGAGAGCGGGTAATGAAACGATCCTTCGAGATAAATGAATAATAGTTGTTTAAGAAGTACGCGAAAACATATTATATTAATCATTGTGTAACCGTCGAAAATAGAAAAAAAGGAATTGTCACGTCCGCCGCGGTACTTATTAGGTTAGATCGCATCGCCGATCGATATTATAGGGTAATATACTAAACGGCTGCAGTCAACTCTTAAAAATTAACCGTGGAAAAATCGTTAATAGAATTGTTTGTAAAAACCCCATTGTGAAATGATCCACATAATCTCCCCCGTACAAACAATTTGTATATATTTTATTATTATTATTTTTTTTTTTTTTATTGTGCCGAAGTGGAATTATTATAACTTAGCATATTTTGTTTTCAAAATGCCGCGAAGATTGATTTAAGCTTGACTCTTTATGCAAAATGTTATAAACATTTTCAATGAAAAATAACATTCAATAAATTTCTTTTGTGCTTTTGATTGATTCGACTATTTTTTATGCGTCGAATTTACTCGTGTATTTGCAGTTTTTCGCAATAAAAATATTTTGAAGATATGCATTTTAAGAAAAAGTTTACTCGTATTAGGGAAACTTTTATTATTTATATTGAGTAAAAATAAAAATATTTTTCTAACCATTACATGGTTTTTTTTATTTTTCATTTTTTTTTTCTTATTCTTTATGGAATATATTACAGTAAATTCTGAGTAACGCGGAGGAGGTGACTAAAGTTTTCTAAAATATTGCTCTCGTCTGTATACATTAATGCGAGTTTTATTTTGACCCGTAACTGTGACGATACCTTGGCTATAAAATTAGCATTAGATTTGATTGATAGTCGAAAGAACAAAAAAACACTCGTAAGTATAAAAATAGTGGTGCATGGTTTTATAGTTGTTTCTCAGGTTCATGCCGCTTAAACAATCGTCAAACAAATTCGTCTTTTAATGAATTATTTTGTTTTCAAACGTTTTATCGTACCATGAAAATCATTAAATAGTTGTAATATCATTGTGTCCATCATTCCTTAACGGCGGTCGTCTAATGATAATTATAGGAAGATTTCACTCGGCGGTGATCACCATACTTGTCGTCCACGTGCTAATGACATCCTTAGAGCGACTTGTTATTTTTTTTCAAACCTATCCAGTATGTCCATCTTGGGCATTCGACCGTATATATGGTTTTTTTTTTTTTTTTTTTTTAATTTAATTACACGATCGTGTAATAAAAATTATCGATGAGTGAGTGTAAACGTAACGTTCGGCCGGGGTAGAATTTGTTTAATAGTCGACATTTGTATTGTTCTTGTTCGGCGGTTGTACTTAATGAGTTCGTAATTATTTTCGCACGCATGGCGCGACGAAAGACCGCATTAAATCAAAACGTGTTTAACGTTATAATACTTGTCCGCGTATTTTAATGTAAAATAAAAACACGAAATCGAGAAAAAATAAATCCCATAGAGAATTTTCGTCTCCAGGTATTTTATGACGGGACGTGATGTTTTACTTAACACTCCGCATCGTCGAGGGGGAAATTACACAAACACTGCACACGTATAATATAATATGTCTAGATATTATATTTTGTTTCATAACGTTATAAAGACTCAAATGCGACCGCGTACCTGATCGCCATAGCAATCGAAACGATGACGAAATACAAAGACAGTGATTCCCAACCATTTTTTACTCGGCGCCCCTTTTAGATTTTGAAAAATATCACACCACGTGTGACACCCCCTTCGGACAAATTAAATTATAGTTTCGTTTTTATAATCAGCCGTTTAATTAAACTAAAAGACAAAACCATTTGGCTGTTATTTAATGATATTGTAGTGTGTATACTGTATACATATTATGTATACCTGCATAATTCTGTATATTAATTTCGGTTCATTATTATTTTTGATTGTATGGCAGTTATTTTATTGCAATAAGTCATGAACAGTAAAAATGAAAGCCACAGTATAAGAATCGTTTTCTTTTTTGTTCCTTTTATCTGCAATATTTATTTATTTTTTGTCTTCTGTTACTCGTAAAATAATATCGGTGAACATTTTTTACTATATATTTGGAGCACGAAATCGTATAGTCGATACTAATTATTGTTTCGTCGGGTCGACCACGGTGTAGAATCGTGTGAAATAGCGGACTATTAATTATTGGTTTTTTTTTTTGTTTTTCGTCACCTTAGCTCGTCCCATGTTAGTTATAGGATAAAATACGGTAGCCGCTCCTATAAATACGTTTACAGTCGCACGGGCGTTGCGTCTTGTGAAATGAATCTTGTACACCTACATAGCGCGAGTCGTCTTGTAAATTAGATCATATTATATGCGAAAACACGTATGTGTTATTCTCTAATCTCGGTACTATTGTATTCGGTGACCCTTCGACCAGAGGAGGTACTCAGAAACACAAAAGGTCGTCAGAAATGTGCAAGGTGGGTATCAATCACACCCGTCGGCTGACAGGAACCGGGAAACGGAAGGAGCACATAGTATTATTATGTAGTCTTCGTCGGTACTAATAAAGGGGACGCGGCCCGAGACAAAAGCGACCCTGGCAAGGGCCGAGGTGTGAGGTTGAAGTTATGCACTCTCGTGTAATATATTTACGATAAATATAGCAGTATCGTCCCGTCGTCGTGTGTATACTCGCGTATTATCCGTAATGGGGTCGTATGAATTGAGAGGAAGGAGGACTTTTCGGGCGTGTCTCGTTCTGTACATTGTTTTCTGCCCGTGTGTGCTTTGGACAGGATACAAACCGTCAAGACGATGTCGTTGCAGATGACTTCATAGTCTAAATCCTCAGGAATATCACGACAGCTCCGTTTTATGTGTCCACAATCATACCAGGCAACAAAAAAATCTTATACATTCCTTTCGTTTTCGTTGTACATGGAACACATTATAGACGCTTGTACTCCAAATTAATATCAGACTTTCAAATCCACTCGCATCCAAAAAATATACCCGTCATGACCTACCCCCCTCTTCTAGTCGAAATTGGTGCCGAGATCTCAAAAGAATTCAACAATAATAATTAACCTAACATTAACTATTAATTAATAATAAATTAAGTGTCATCAAATGAGCGTGGAAATCGGTGGCCTCTATAAGATGTTTGAATTATTAAAATAATAAACAAAACTATTATACGTATAGCCATGGTCTAATGCTCTAAGCTTACGACAAAAACGTATATATGATTTACTATCTATTTTTACATTTATTAATATTTGTATGTATGCTTAAAAATGAATTTTACGAGACATTTTTTCTTCGAGCTTGTCACTAATTTCTCCGACATTTTTTAAAATCATTTCCAACGTAAATGTTGTTAGAACGTAAAAAATAATTTTCAGTTTGTTTTTGATTTCATGGTAAAGTCCTGTGGCTCCTGGCTGTATTATTGCAGCGCACCTATCGTTTTATTACGGATCGTAGGAATTATAAAAAAAAGTCCATCGTAAATAATATAATCAACTTGTCGTAATAATTTCTATTAAATTAATTATAATTACACACGGGGTGAGGTGAAACGAGAATAATAACGACCGTGCGGGAGCATCGGGCGAGCGATCCGCGCCATCCTTTGGCCAGGAAACCCGCAAAAACCGTGTAGCTCCGCGGCGTCTACCGGCAGGGATGACCGACGACGACCCCACGCGGTTATAGGTTAGGGGAAGTCGGGTTCTGGTAAATACCGCGGGGTATCATCGGACGGTCTTCTGCGGAATGGCGTTTGGCCGCCCGGGGCAGGAGGCGGGTGGGCGAGGGAGAAGTGCATCTCGGCAGGACGTCCGCCGCGTCCTGCGACCACCAGCTCACCGACGAGCCGCGTGACACACGCGTCCTCGCCTCGCCAATTAGCAACGGCCACGGCCGCCTCGGGGTGTCCACGTGCGTTATTATATTTACTCGTATAACATTATCACGCACGTCGTTACTATACCTGTACTTTTAATATAATACGCTACAACGTCCATTACTCGTTGTTTGTTTGTTTTCCCCCTTATCTGCGCGTGTACAATGTTGTTTTTCTCGTCGCCGCGCGTAAATATATACGTTTTATGCGATATAATTATATTCAATGACCTTTCAATGCCCGCTGCGGTTTCTTATCTCCTGCAGGACGACGACGGCGACACGACGGCCGTTTGTATTTATTGCAGTTGTCCTCCGAGACGGTCGTGTATAAAAAGAAAAGAAAAAAAAAGTGAAAAAATAAAAGAAAATCTGACGCGACTCGCCGCGCCGCCGCCCTCTCCGATCGATACCGATTGAACGATAAATTTTCAAACGATATAATATGCGTCGGCCTCCTCCTCCACTCCTTCTCCTTCGCGCATATAGATCTGTATTCGCGGGGTAGTAGCGCGGCGCGGCGCGCACGTGACGTGTACCCAAATGATCTTTGGGGTTTGTTTGTAACCCGTAGTTTTTTTTCTTTTTCTGGTCGAGCAAACGAAACGAAATCAATTTCACTCGATCAAAAAAAGAAAAAGAAAACAGAGAAAAAGAAAGGCGAAAATCCATCCGAAACGCGTGCATAAGAATCGCCGTGACCTTTCTGCTGTTTATTCTGTATTGTCACTTTACCGTCCTTCCCTCGAGACGATTCGTCCGCGTTGAAGATGCAAAAAGTATTTAAACGTAGACAATTTTACGAAAAGTCTGTAAAGTTACTGAACAAAACTCGTTAATTGATTGTGATATTTTTAATTAGACGCCATTGTTTTCGTTCGGTCGTATACAGAAGTTTGCCTTAAGGAGAAATTGTGTTTTCCCCGGCCGCAATTTAACTTACTAGAAATCAAACGACCATGTAGTTTTAACCGATGACCAGTGTGAATCGCGTAGAGGTTGTCTATTTTGTGTTAAAACACGACGAAAATTATTGTTCGGTCGTAACACGCTGGTTATGTTTTGTTATCGATTCGCAATTAAAAAAAAAATTCGGCGGTCGTAGGTACTTACCGCTTAACAACAATAACATCAGACTACAATCGGATAAAATACGGTAAAAATAAGTCGACGACAATAAATAAGAACCGTGCGTCGTAGTTCTGTATTCAGTAGTACTTTAGTCGAGTTTCGTTTTAACGTTGCAGACTTTTTTGTCAAAACTAGTTTTTTGCGGGCTCGAGTTCGCGCGTCGGCACAACGTAAAAAAAAACCATCGTTAAATATTTCATGGATTTTAATGACCGCGAATGTTGGAAAAGCCAACCTCCGGCGGTGGTCGAGCAAACAGTATACGGCATAGGTCGAATCTATCATAAATAACGTCGTTTAACAATGCGTAATTATTATTTACCGCGCGTCGGTTGTATATTATTATAATAATACTGATAAAAATCGACCATCTTTCTGTCTCCCCGTTTGAATAGCGCCGCCGACGACGACGACGGCGATATTGATTTTCGGACGTGGCGCACGTGGCAGGCCAGAGCGCAGATCGACCCATTGTATTTTCATCGTCGACCCATGTGATATTTCACCGAAATACGGTATACCTGTTTGTCGGTTCCATTCCGAACAACAGAATTTAACCGTTGCCGCCGCCGCGCCGTACGGCACGATTATATCCCGCGTGCAAACAACGCGGGGCCGCCGTGTGTTTACGCGCGTTTAAATGAAAGCACAGCATGACCTACGGCGGGCGTTGACGAATATAACACCAGGTGATTTGAACGATTCGCCCGCGGCGTTTTTCGCGTCCGCCGCACAAAGGGACGATGATTTTTTTCTCGATTTTTTTTTTTATTTTTTCGGATTTATCGCACATCGCGCAAATCGGCCAACGAAATCGCTCCCATCCCCGCGACGACAGTACCGCTCGTCGTAGACCGCACGTCGGACCTATGTAATATTGTATGACGTCCTCCGCCGAACACGCGGTCGCCATAACATAATAAAATATAATACCGACCGGGTCCATTCAAGTACTAGTTATATTCGTCCGCTGCTCCCCTCGCCCGTCCGACACACACACACACACACACACACACGATAATAGAAATAATAATAATGATCGTAGGTAATACGCGCTACCGGCTAATGGACCGTATTATTGTGTTTTATAATATTATATAATACGCCTGTACGGCGAACGAGCGCGTGCACGCCCACACCCGTGAACCGTGTAATAACGCGGGACTCGGCCATCTCGTTCTCGTTCTTTTTTCTCTTTTCAAACGACGAGAGATATCGTCGTGCACCTCTCTAGCTCGTCGTACCGCGGCGACGACAAGGTGTTCATTATAAATAGGTACGTTTGCTGCGAGGATAAAAAATCGTTTTGCCGCGCGCATACTATATTACACGTCGTGTATTTGCGTGTACGCGTGCCGATGTAAATGAAACTGAACCTAAACGCGACGAGACGCAGGTAGTAAACGTTTTTGTACGCGCACACTGCGTATCGTCGTAGTGCAAAGTTTCTGTTTTTTTTTTTGTCCTGAAAAATTACACGTCTCGATATCATCATACAAATCTTAATAATCTTCGTCGCGTTTACAGTGACATTTCGTTTATATATAAAATTCTCAATTATATTGTAGACTGCCCAAAAATCTTAGCTAGAATTAACTCAAGTGTCCCCTCCCACTTCTTTAGAACTTTTTCCACTTTTTTAATAAACCGCCACCGTCAAAATTACAGTGAGAATGTCCCAATCAATCAAAAGTTAACTTCATTAAAAAAAATAAACATTTTCATCGTATTAAAAAACTCTTATATTATAATTCTTTATTATTATTATCTATCTTAATATATATAAATTTCGTGTCACGATGTATGTTCGCGATAAACTCCGAAACTACTGAACGGATTTTGATAAAATTTGGTAACCATTTATAATATGGTCCAACTTAAAAGATAGAATAGTTTTTTTTTCAATATTTATATGTGGCGAGCGCCGAGAATATTCTGGAACAGTTATATATATATACATAAATGGAGCCAAAAATGTAAAACAATTCATCAATTGAGAACGGCTGGGCCGATTTAGCTCAAATTTGTTCGTAATTGCCAGGAGAAGGTTTTTACGAAAAAAAAAAATTTGAAAAAAACCAATAAGGGGAGGTGCTGAAACGGGAATTTTGTGATGTAATTTTGAAATTTTAAATGGTTGCTATTGGTTATAGGAAAAAGTCAGCCCATTTATATCATATAACCCATTTATACATATGTATGTACGTATACCTATATACTGTAACCATAGTGACCATTATCATTGTTTAGAAATTTTTTTGCGAATCATTTTCAATTAAAATATATATACGTGTTTCATATACTTTTCACATATACGTACATACTTACAATAGGTTAGTAATTTTTCATAATACAAAATCCCCGTTTGAGCACCTCCCCTAGGGGGATGTATATAAATAAATCTACAAACTTATTTTTCAAAATTCAACCTTTAAAAGAAGGGGTAAACTTTTCACGGGCTAGATTTTGAGATGCAACGATCAGCGAGTAATTTGCATTTTATATGAATAGATTATTATGTCATCAAAAAACCCGACGATCTTTACCAAAAACGAATTGATTTTGCAATATCACATTATTACATAACTTTTATCGAAATTGCGTGCGTGCGATGAACAATAGAACTTTTTTCATTGGGCGGTCGAATACGATCGCAGGCAAATCTATAGTCATTGGTCGATAGGCTCGATAGGCGTATACAATTTTAAAGCGAAAACCCGACGACGTTTACGCAAAAGGTATGGATTTCGCAACGTCATATATTATTACATAACTTTTACCGAAATTGCGTGCGTGCGCGCACCATTCTTCTTTCAATCGTAGACGCCGTCGTCAGTTATTTTTTATACTGCAAAATTCACTGGAAATATATGGCAAAACAACGTTTGCCGGGTCAGCTATATATATATATATATATATATATATATATATATATATATATATTTGTTTTTGTTTTTTTAATTATTGTTTGGTATTATGTTGTAAGCTACTTTTTCATATTCAATTTGTATTTTTATTATTTATTTAAATTTTAATATTATATTTCAAACTGTACTCTTGACCCACGGGGCGTAATTTAATTTAAAATAAAAAATAATAAAAAAAATCTGTTGGTAATCAAATTTAAGTTTTCAAACGTCTGATATCTGTTCGTAGGTTACGAACGTGAATATTTATCGTCTGACGCGCAATCGCTCGAATTCAGTTTGATTACAATATTATATGATATTTGCCGATAACTACATACGTACAACTTTATGATATATACATATGTATATCGATTGGTGTTTTGACGACGCCTTTCGGTTTCGTAATGTGTAGGAAAAAACCACAAGAGCGGTTTGCCGTTGGAATTTTTGACGAAAATCTCGCGTGCGTGAAAACTTTGACCGCGTGCAGTTTTAAAATTATAAAATCACAAAATGCGGATCAAACGGTTTCATACGATTTATACGATTATCATTAATAATTCACACAATTTATCGATATCCTCGTTAGAACTTCGAGTCATATAATTACTATATAGCTAGGCGGAGGTGTACATTTATTAGGTGAAAATGTGTGATTTTATAATATGTGGTGGGGTCGTTAAAGGTCTATTCACACGTGTCCGTTCCACGTCCGACGTTTTGAATTTATACACTTGTTTTGTAATCGGGTTATTGTGTAATGTATTGGCAGTGTCTCGCCTGAATTTTCGTTGTAAATAATAATGTTCATGATAAGTATCCTTTTTTGCTGGTCGCTTGCTGCTCGAATTCAATTATTTTTCAATTCGTATTTTTTTTTAATTTAACTATTTGACGTTTTTCTGATCGAAGCCGTATGAAATTCAGAAAACAATAATTACAAATATCTAGTTCGTGTGGTTCGTGACGATGAAATAGACGCAGTCGCGTTCAAAGTTTAAATAAACGAAAAACAAATCATTCCGAGTTTTTATCGTCACACCGCCTGTAGCCAGCTGACAATAATATAATGATTTCTATAAAACCTACGGGCCGTGTTTAAAGTCTAAATAAATAAACGAAATGAATCTCGTTGATATATAGTGTCACGTCAACACTACCTGGCAATACAGCGGTAAACCCGGACATAGTATAGGGATAATGAAGTGAAATCGACTCGGACGAACGCCGTCGACTTTCTCTGATCGGTCTTTGCCGTTTCATAAGTCTTGGTCGAAATGTATTGTTTGTTTGTTCGTCGTCGTTGCATGCGTGTGCCCGTAGTTCTTTTACTTTGTTCGACCGTTTGATTTCGATTGTTTTAAGTCCGTTAAGCCTTTAAATCAAATTGTACTCATATAGCCAATTGATGACGGATAATTCGCCTCGTCGCAAAAATATTGTTGGAATATACTCTAAATATAATAATGTGATAAAAATTAATCGAGCATAATATTATTTGTCAATTTTTTTTGTACAACCAGTTATTTCGATACTGTATCAAAAGAACAAAACCAAGAAGTAGTAATACAAATTCATAATTTATCAAATGTTTTGAAACCAATATCGTTGCATTTAAGTCATAACGACAAAACAATCAAAAATCAGTCGGAAATAGTAAATTCGGGACCGAAATTTTCTGAAAGGGTAAATAAATCGATCTAGACACGGCTTTTCTCCCGTCCAAGACGGACGTTGGAAAACTTGAACGACGCGTATAAGGATTAGGCAAAAGATAAGTAGTTACTATCTAGATAACTTATCTAGACGATTCCCAACACCGAGTCCACGACACAGCGTAATTGAATCGAATTTACTCCGTTCTATTGTTGTTACTTATTATTATTATTATTATTACGTGTTTGCGCTGTACACATAATAAACATATTATATACGGAAACAACAACATCGCTGAGCCGGGGTCAGGTCGGGTCGGGTCGTTGTTGTTTCGCAGCGATTGTTATCAACTCGGTCGCTCGACGGCGGCGGCGACGCCGTCACGGGATGAAAAGTTTCGCTCCGCGCGCGACCGGACCGAGAATGTAATTTCGAAATCCCCGGTCTTTCGATTCGTTCGTATACACATTCGTCGAAAACGTTTTCAAACTTTTTTCATCGCCCTTTGTCCGCGTCGCGCAGTCGCCGCGGGTCACTGGGCCGCGCGGAAATTGTATTATTACGCGACGCGCGCGTGTACGAGCGCGCGTTTGAACCGTCTCGTAGCCGTGCAGTCGCGGAATTCGTATAGCTCGCGTGTGTCGGTGCACAATATCGTTTGCGACAACAGACGTCGCCTCCGCCTGACCGTGTGCGCAACACTCGGTGCTCGAATCGAACAAAAAAAAAAAATAAAATAAATAACTAAATGCCGACAACAGGAGGACGTTTTTACTTATCGAAAAGATAGCGCACTTTTTACACCCTCGAAAAAAGAAAAAAAACCTTCGCGGGAAGGACGCGCTCTCGACCATCTCTGAAACTGCGGGTAACAAATGATCGTATTTTAACGTGATAATTATAATTTCAGAGATTCGCTGTCATCGTGTGCACTCGTAAGTAGCACTGCAGATATTTGCTTGAACGCCTCGTTGTCTATATATTATCTATGAATTTGTCCGAAAAAAACGCTATTTTAAACAACGATTTCAAACATATTTTAACGATATATTTTTTATATATAACTAAAAATATCGGATGCGTGATCGCGTACGCGACGATTTGTGGAAAAAATAATTCCGTCGTCCTCCTCACCTATACGATAACGCGTCGCCGTGAAATCTCGTCTCCGATTTCTATACGAGACCCGCGGGGGCGCTCGAGTCCGTCCGCGTTTTTTTCGTTTCCTCTCCGTCCCGTCTTTACAGTCGGCTAATCTCTCTCGTCCTCCTCGCACGCGTTTCCCCGCGACGACGCGATTATTTAGTGTTGCGCGCGCGCGCCGAGGAGAACAATACGCCATTTATAACAATGTAGGTTTTTTTTCTCTCTAACGAGTCTCGTACGTATAACTGTACTCGTACGCGCCGTGTTGTATTTCGATATACGCAGCGCTGCCGCGTAACGGAATAAATTTTAAGAGCGTCCTTATTAATATTGCACGTCGTCCTGGCGTCGTATACGCGCGAGCCGCTCGATTTTCCGCGCGTCGTCGGTCGAATCCGCGGGCTTTATTTTATTTTTTCTCCTTTGAAGTTGTTAATTTCGTGCGCTTTGCGTTGGGTAGGTACGACTCCGAAACGCGGGGGTACGCCGAGGTCGAACTCGCGGCGACTCGATTTCAAAGTGCCCCGGCGGTCGTCGCGTATAATATAATATAATATTATATACATCAACAGCGACGTGCTATTATTATTATTTTATTTTATTTCATTTCACTTTTCCCGGGTTGAAAGTTGGCGCTAAAACCTAGCGCTCCGTCTGGAAACGCCATTTTGTATTATTAATTTTATTTTTCTTCTCTTGCCGGCGTTTTTTTTTTCTCTGCCGCGGCTATAATTTGTATACGTAAAATATATATTTATATATACGCGTTTCGGAATAATCTAATTATATTAAATCGTTCGGGTTGTTAATAAAAAGTAACAGGATACTCCGTACGCAGACGATTATTATAAACGAGATATAAAATTACAGTAACTAATTTACATACTGCTGTACATCAAAAATGATTTACGCGAATAACGCGCAGTATATATACGTACATGTTATTATTTTAATGTAATATAATGAGAAGCGCTCTCCGTGTGTAACGTCGAATATTAAACGAGCGCGTTTCGAATACAACGATATATTTTTCGTAGATAAAAATCTTTAAAACGCACACCGCGGCAACAGAAATGATAATATAGTGATGATAATTAAACGCGTGTCGCAACGATTACGAATTGTTCGCATCGGCCGTTTCAAACGGTTCGGGGGAAACGACGCGCGAGGATTTTATTTCAAAGAAATACATACGTCGTCGTCAGACTGCAGATTGTTCTCGAAACGCATTTTACGTATTATATTATAATAATAATAACTAGCGGGCGTTACCCGGACGTTCGCCCCGGGCTCCGTGTTAAATACTCGAATAATAATTATCGTCGTTCGTATTCTAGAAGGAAAAAAAGTGATCAGGAAAAAGCGTCCGGAGTGATTTTCACACGTTATATAATACTCACTTTGTAGGACCACGAAAAAGGCGCCGTTTCGAATAACTCTGATCCGAAAACCACTATTTCAGACCCGGCGATCCGGGAAGGCATCGTGGGCGATCCCAATGTTTCGTGTTTGAGTTGGTGCTCTCGGTATCCGGGCGAGACCGATCGATTGCAGTGAAACCATAATAATTATATCGTATGTAAAGTAAATATTTTATCTTGCTCGGACACGTCGTAATGAGAAATTCACCGTAACGCGCGTTATTTCTATACTATATACGTTATGCGGGTTAATAAAGGCCATTCGCCCCCCGAACGCGTGACGCGCTCACTTCGGTCAAGACGATGCGATTTCTTTGTCATCGAAATAATAATATCACGCCGAACGTCGTCGTGCAGGAAAACCTTTGATTGAACATCTGATTATCGCGTACGTCTCCCGTACCGTGCGGGGGCCGTCATTATAGCTTGTCGTTGAATGAAAATCCCGCCGAGTCGGGACGATTGTTAACGTTATGTGTAATTGTATTTAATTACACTACACGGGGGTTGAATTTTCAAAAATCCTTGCGCGCCCAGAACATTAGTTAGATCACTGTTTCAAATTTCAAGTTCGTACGTCGCGTCGAGTAGTTTATGAGATGCAACGATCAGCGAGCGAGTGGTATTTGGATTTAATATATACGATATGTTATAGATTTATACGTGAAATGATACAAGTAGACAGTTGTAGTTTCCACTTAGGTACTTGCAGTGTATAATATTGTATTATTATCGTGTACAATTGTTGAACATAACCCCATAGGTACGTCGTTGTTGTTCTACGCGATATCATCATTCAACCTATTCAAACGTAAATAATCCGTTACGAGTTTTCCAATTGAAACGCGTAGAATACATCGCATTCTAAATTATATTTTATTCATATTACAGTGTAGGTATAGGTACTTACACACACGTACACAAACACGCCGCCGCCGCCTCGACGCAAATTTTGACATAATAATTGTGTTTGCCGTATAAACTCGAAATTTCACCAAATCGTATTACACCGATCGTATAATAATGTGTAATATTATAATAATACATAACAAATATCGTTTCGTATTTCTTTTCTCTCCGTAATAATGAATATAATATACTATATCGGCGCCGAAGGCGTGCTCGAGGGGGGCTCGTGGGGATTACGGACCCTCTCGACGAATGATCCACGGAAAATCGTGATACGTATACAATTTATACTCGTATATTTACCACGCGTAAAAAAGAAAAAAAATCGTTTTCTTCCGCGGAAAATAGAAATATTTCCCGATTTTGGCGATAGCGATTTTCTAGAATTTTCTAGTGATTTCCTATTGATATTAGCGACCCGAGAAACGGGTTGTTGTTTTTTTGGCGGAAACGGTATAATAATATTTTTGAGGAAACGGATATATTGCCCGGTGTGAATTCTCGAAGATCGTGTACACTGATTTATCTAGTGGCTTCAAATTCAAGTCGCAACGTAGTGGCACCCATATGATATTATAATTGTATACTCGTGTTGTGTTACTCGTAGCGATTATCGTAGTGAGGTTGCGGCGTTACGAAACGTTCAAGTAAATTCGTACGGATAAATGCAGCAATAACGAATTAGGTGTATTATGATATTACATTTAACCGTCTGCGCGCGAGTACCTTTAGGTAATAGCCGTCCTTTCTACGTGATTACATAAAAACAAAAATATTACATATTTACGAGCGGAAAAAAACCACACGTTCCGTCCATAACGGTATTGAGAACAATAACAATACGTACGACATGATTAATTCATTAGAGCGGTGTAAATGTTGCGTTTAAAGTTAAAATCAACTACTCTTCTTTGAATCGTTTTCCCGCGAATCTGTGCAACAACAATGTGATCTCGGTGGTTTTTCGCCATGTCTATACTCGACAATAATCATTGCTATGTCTCGGGGTGAATTTTTTATTGTAATTTTCCCGACTAAACCAAATCATTGCTCGAGTAGTACTAGAAATTGAAGTTTCATGTCGGTTGTATCGTCTCCGATATTCGGAGAAACATACTATACGAATACATTCACAATAAAATTCTACAATATACATCAGTGGTTCTCGACCTTTTTGGATTCGTGTCACCCTTATCCACGAGAATCCAATACTACGTCTCCACATAACGTCAAAATAATAATAATATAAAATACAAGCGCTTTAAAAAAATACGGTTCGCGGAAAAATAATAACTACACATTTTATTCATTGCTTTAGTGTTAAATAAACATTTTGAATTGAAAAAAATAAATAATCAAGATTATTGAAAATGTAGTCGGTTTACTGTAAACAATTGTTACCAATCAATTATCAATAACACGGCGGCCGTTACAATAATACGATTTTTTTTCGAAAAAATTCCCATATTTTTAAACTTTTCCCCGTGGTTTTCGTGTCACCCCTACACTACTGGATCCATGTCACCCCGGTTGAGAATCACTGGACTATATACACGGTTCATTATTGTAATTTTTTGTTTCCTCCGAAATTCTCTCGCATAGACCGTATCGCGAACGTCATAAATAGAACGAACAGATTATCGTATTATTATTTTTCCTCGGTGCAAGTGGCTTACGATAGTGGCTCCGACCGCACTAACCACGACGCGCGTATCATTCGTATTTGATTGTAACGCTCGTTTTTACGACGAGATTTTTGTATTTTATTCCTTTTGGAATAGAGCCATCGCACCTCGAGGACTAAAAATAAACTCCGACACTTCGAGGTTCATAATATAATTTTTCCTCGGCGCCGCATTTACCTCGCGTACTGTTACTTACACACGCATTATGCGAGTCTGTTTCGCAGGCGTCTTGTAAAAAGTTCCCTACCGGCGAAAATACTAAAAATATTTTACGGACCCCCGCGGGGTGTGTGATACTCGATACGAAAACGATACGGTTACACGACGACGTAGGTATCGTATTTGTACGACGTTTGGCGTATTGTAATTTATAGCGTACAGGTACGACGAGCAGTCGAACGTCTGAAGTGGCGCTGAATCGTGACGGAGAGGGGCGGCGAGGAGACGATATTGTTTTCGTCACAGATGTTTAGGCGAAAACGCGCGCAGTGGGCAAAACGTAACCGTTATTTCGTATGGTATAGCCGGTGTTTTCCTCTTCCGTTTAATATCGTCCGTTGGGGGAGAGAGAGAGAGTACGAGTACTGGCGGCGAACCGAGTGTCTCGACCTGCGCGTGAAATTTGCATACAAATATATCACGACGGTGCGTGAAATATTTCCCCCTCGTCCTTGTTAAATAGCCGAATCGGAAAATACTAATATACGGCAGGAACCAGCTCGTTCATACGGCGGCGGCGGCGGCGCGGCGGTTCCCGAACAGGATCGTTCACAACGATTTTTACATTTTTCCATCGGCTTTTGAATAACGCTTTACGTCCATGCCATTTTGTACGGCCCGCCGTGTTTGTGCAACACGTAACACCCCCCGCCACCCGTGGAGAAACAAAAAAATATTACCGTTCGCCGCCGCGATAATAAAATTATCCTCGTCTCGCCGCAGTAAATATTATATTATCGTATACGCCGCCGCCCGCGTTTTTAATATATTCCGTTTGCGGCGGGTACACGTCCGCGCGTACGGTTTGCCGAACCGAAATGCGTATAAAATCGTGCGTCTATTGTTCGGCGTTTCGCGGGGTTAAATGTTTTACACGTGTTTTTTTTTGTTTTCTTTCTTTTTTTCTGTTATTATTTACCGACGTTAAAATAACACATACAAATCCTACTGACAGGACGATTTTATTCACGTTATTTATTAATAGTAGTAGTAGTAGTAGCAGTAGTGGTAGTAAACCTACTAATATTATTATCATCGGCATCCGCCCCTGCATCCGTCAAAACACGATAATTGCAGTCTACCGGTTAGCGGAACGTATCATTTCGTCGTACTCGCGGTAGTTTATTATTATTTATTTTTTTTTCTGTCGTCGTACGCGTCTGGACGAACCTACGATGTACGTTAATATAATATGTAGCGCAATAATACGCCCCCGTGCGATGCCGTAATACAAAACGATCGCGCGCGCGTTCGTCGCGTCCGTCCGAGAATCGGACGCGGAAACCCAGCCGTGTTTATGAATCGCTAGAGGGTCGTCACACGCCGCATATAGCTTCGCCAGACAAGACCGAGTCGCGATCGAGCGTTTTATAATGCTTCTTTTTTTTTTCACGACGTCAACCGACGGGGCGCGACTGCGTTTGTTGTCGTTCGCGTTCCGTCCGCAGTGTCTTTTGTTATATCTCGAATCGGTACGCGTGTTGTTGACGAGCATCGCGCGACGGATTAATACCCGCGTCGAGTGTGTACATTCGACAAAAAAATCCGCAGCTCGACTTGAAATATAGAAAACTGTCCTCTTCCGACGTATCCGCGTCGTCTGCTCGCGACACTGCGAAATCCGTTCAGCTCTCCGCGCTCGATATTTCATCGCAAGCACGTATGAAAACGAGTCGCTACAAGTATGCGTAGAATCAATTCACACCGACGACGTAAATAGCGACAGCCGGGGGGACGACGGAAAACCGCGCGGGGCCGCCGTAACGAAGCGTTAAAGTCGCGTCGAGAGGCGTGAACGATTATTTCATAACGATATTGCCGTGCGATTATTTTGGACCTAGTTTAATAGTGGCAAAGTAACTACTTTTAGCGGGGGAACTCTCCGTTTGAATGTAAATTCGTTTGAACACAACGCGGTGGAATCGCCACGTTAATATGTATCCGTCGAATTTAAATAATTATTTCGTAGCAAGTAGAAACCGAATTCGCCATGATGGAAAAAAAAAAAAAACGAAATAACTTCAGATTTTCAAACCGTTAGAAAGTAATTATAAATACATAATTAGGTATGTGAAAATATACGGGTCGAGCGGTAATAGCGACCGAGTCCTTTGACTTTTAAATACGCCATTGCCGTGAATATTTTATAGAATTTATATTTCATACGCCACCGCGCAGCGCATATGATAAAATTTACGTTCGTTTTATTAGTCTTGCAAAATTGATATATACACGCGATATCAGAATCTTCCGATCAATAAGTTTACGTGCATTATATTCTCGGAGAAATATTAAAACGACGGGCGTACGAGTGGGTAAACGGCAACATTGTACTGAAAAACTCTTCAATAGTGTATAATATTGGGTCTTATTTCGCATTATTTTCGATTCTCCGACGAAATACTCTCGACGTCGCTCGTTTTACGTACATACGCACGCACTCGCCATATTATGTCGTACACACAGTCGCCATAGGTATCGCGTATAGAACCTATTTTTAATCCGTGCGCCTCTCGGTAAACGCACACACAAACATATGAATACATATGTATTTATCCTCGGCGTGATTTTCCCATACGTCAATCGGCATGGGCGTAGCTAGGATTTCAATCAGGGGGGTAGATGTAGCCAACTTTAAATCATTAAAACTCAATTTTTTTTTAAAGTATTTATTTATATATATTTTATTCATTAATCATTATTTTTAAATTATAACAATGACAATCGTCTAGAGTCTTCGCAAAATGTGCTGAGAATTTTCTGTTGCATCTCTTCCTTTTTTTCATCTAGCAGCTTTCTATGCACACTCTTAGTATGCATAGACTTTCTTATGTCCATCGTGTAAAATAATATTAAATGTAAACGTTATTCGTTACTTACGCGAACACAGAATGGCACGTACTGCTGCACTTGATTATTGACACTATCGCTGTTGATATTAATGTATAAAGCACATGACGATTAGCGTAATTAATAATAATATAATTCAAACTCATAATTCAAATAATCTTTAGATAGACTAATCGATAAAATATAAAACGATTACACGTGTAGATATCGCTCGGTCCCACTAAACTATTTTTAGACTTCATGTACTTATATCATATTTAATATTTCGATTTTAACGTAAAACTTACACGTGTGGTATAAGAAATACAATTTAGTTTGTAGTGCAGGGGGGGCACTTGCCCCACACTCGCTACGCCCATGTCAATCGGGCTTTTTACCCATACTTCACGAGCATAACCGTCGTAGACGAACGCGTAAACACGTCCTCTTGTCCTCCCGTTCAAATTTTGAACGATTACGTGATTTCAGTATTTGGTAGGGTACAATAATATTATTCTCATACCATGTGGGTAATTATACTATAGTATATAATTCAAAATCAGTGTCGTTTTTATAAATATAAATATCGGGGGGCGAACAAATAACAGTGAAATTCAAGGACAGCATAAAAAAAAAAAAAAAAAATGAAAATAAAATAGAACTCGCGTAAAATATATCCGACAAAATATTCATTTTAATAAGCGAAAACAGATTAATCGTATTTATTATACATAATATGTATAATGTATACGTATAGGTGCAGCGCCCGACTCGCGTTGAAAAATAAAATAAAAATCACCCCGCGCGCGCGCGCGTAAACGCATTTAAAATAAGTCGGCCGATGATTGTGTTTGTTCAAAACGTATAATATACACGTTCGTTTTTCGCTCGACGTAACGTGCGCACGGGCGAACGGTAAACATTATTCATCCGAGTCCCGGGGCTCGGAGTATTAAAGTTAATTCACTTCATACTTGTGTTTCATTCGAATGTCACGTTTCAAATTATTATTAGGTACCTTCTACGTACACACACATATATATACATTATATACCTACGTATATATATATATATATATATATTATGTACTTACCGGGTTGGACGCCAGACGTGATACGTTTTATATCGCGCAAACACATAAATAGAATTTGCGCGCACTTTGAAATTAGCAAGGCGTACGATAAAAAAAATAAATTGTACACGGACGGCTGGCGTGCGCGTTTATTGTTTACGTATTATTTCGTCGAAACGTGTGTTCGTTTGTAATTGACGAATTAAAAAAACGTCACCGTAACGTTACGATGTCACCGCTGCGTTATGTAACAGTTTTTTCGATGTGCGAAACACACGGTACCTCTCTCTACCTGCTATATCGCGATACCGTGTTATGTGTGTGTGTGTGTGTGTGTGTGTGTGTGTGTGTGTGTGTGTGTGTGTGTGTGTGTGTGTGTGTGTGTGCGCGCGCGCGCGAAACGAACGCAGAGACGTTTTCGAATCGAATTACAAAGGATATTTTATCAAAATAATTCAATTAAAATATCCCAATAGAATAATGTCGTTTTAATTAACCGTTTCGCCGTTTTTTTTTTTTTTTCCATTCCAACAAAAATACAATTATACAAACGTTCATTATTGACACTATTATTTTTTTTCCTCCACTCGACGAGTCTCGGTAGTAGTAAAAAAAAAAAAAAATCGTTTTCGTCTCGATCCAATTGAATAAATCATTTTCCTTTTACCGCGAAAGTATAGGAAATATATATTTTTAAGTGCGCATTCCGACTAACCGGCGCGGCGTCGATGTCAAAAATGTTAATATATACGTATATATTACCAAATAGAAGTATTTCATTTTGATTTCGGCGTTATACCGACCGCAGCGGTGTGCACGACGAGTGGTCGGACATAAAATTTATGTGACCCATAAAAGAGGGATTATTTTTAGGTGCTAAATTTCCGCCGCCAACACGTCGAATATTGCAGGACACTCGTTTATAAGCTTCTCGCCGCAAGATCTTTAATATAATTCCGAGATATTTTATTGACGTATCGAATACTATTTATACATAATAATTCCGTTTTCTAGTAATTGAAGAAGATTATATAACACTATATAATTAACTCATACTAATACTATATATTATCAACTCATTGACATAAACTCATTGATGGCTCTATTGACTGTCCTGAACTGCCAAGTCAACTTAACTTCAAAATCCTTATAGTTTCCAATGACGTTCACATTGTCCTTTTTTCATTGCACCTCCGATTATTTGCCGATATATAAACCGATGTTCAGGACGATGCGCATTGCCAATGAATGTTCGTCCCCCTCTTTCTAATAATATTACCTATTGCCTTAACTCTCGCTGTTATAATCTATCTACTACTGTACTTTGGGCCGGTTATAGTTCTGTTATAGAAATAAAAAATAAATAAAATACTATATAACTTTTAACAGTCGATAATGTTTTTTTTTATTCGTCGTATAGCATTCTGCGATTTACGAGCACGCGTGTTATTACCATCGTTGCACCTATACTCATTATTATACCTCGTCGCCACCCTGCACACGGCTGATTACGATCGCGACCCTTAGAAAATCGACGCAGCCACACAGGCGTATTTAAATAACACGTATAGGTATTCGGAATCTACCCCGGCGTGATTGATTTTACAAACGCGATACCGACACACCGGAGGGGCGTCATTAGTAGTTGTTTTTTTTTGTTTTTTTCGAATCTTTTATCTCGGACAAAAGACGTGATTTATCGAGACTGGTTTCTCTCGATATTTCGTCCGCGGTAACGTTTGAAAAAAACGAATCGACGCATGGCGACTTATTCAAAGCACCATAAATAATTATCATCATTGTTATTTGCGTACGTTAACGCGTTTTTTACTCGCCTCCGAAAAACACTCCGTTAAGCATTCGCGGGAACTTTTATAAATACAGTAGAAGTTACAGGGCGCATTTGACCTCGAAGGTTTCTCTTTTTAAATAATCGCACGTACCGTGCGAATAACCATATTAATAGGCATCGCGAGGAGGCTGCAATAATTGCACATCCTTTAATAAAACTTATGTAGATATATTATATATTCTATAATATAAAAATGAATCGCTGAATGTGTTGCTAAGCGCAAACATCGAGAGCAGCTGAACCGATTTGGCTAATTCTTTTTTTTATAATATTCCTTGAAGTACGTGGATGGTTCTTACGCAGAGAAAAATTAAGAAAATTAACCCTAAGGGGGTTAAAAGGGGTAACAATGGAAAAAATCCGGAGCCACTGGAACTTTGTGGTATTAAATTTGGTCAATAGTTTCGTTTTATATAGCAGATGCCCCTTAAGAAAGGATTTTCCAAAATTCAACCCCTAAGATGCGACGATCAGCGAGCGCGTGGTAATTTACATTTTATATAAATAAATTTGATTATGTCATCGAAAAGCCCGACGATCTTTACCAAAATGTATTGATTTTGCAATATCATATTATTACATAACTTTTACTGAAATCGCGTGCGTGCGATGAACAATAGAACGAATACAATAGAACTTTTTTCATTGGACGGTCTAATACGATCGCAGGCAAATCTATTGTCATTGGTCGATGAGCTCGATAGGCGTATACAATTAAAGCGAAAACCCGACGATGTTTACGTAAAAGGTATGGATTTTGCAACGTCACATATTATTACGCATAACTTTTACCGAAATTGCGTGCGTGCTCCATTCCTCTTTCAATCGAAGACGCCGCCGTCCCCACATACTTACAACAAGTCAGTAGTTATTTTTTATACTACAAAATTCACTAGAAATATATGGCAAAACAACGTTTGCCGGGACAGCTATATAGTAATGAATAAAATTATATTTCAAAGGAACAAATCGAATCTCAACATTTCTTATCGTTATTATAGAGTTTAATACTGTTAATATTATTATAACACTCTCGATGAATATTAATACGAAAAGAGCCTAATGTCTGTATTATTATACGATAAATATAATCGAAAACAACAATTTCGAGTTTCGTGTCTATTGTACGCTAGTACACTTGTACGAGATTCGATAAATTATAAAAGGATTTCAGATAAAAACTCCACTCGGAACTGGCCGGCAAAATAAATTATTCCTTTTCGATTTGCGCGTGTTCGCCGTATGCGGACGTCTTTAAAATCGAGTTACGCGTTTAATATTTGATCGGGGTCGATGGAATCTATTTCGGGGAGGGTAGAAGTCTCGGGCGTGTACTGTTTCAAAGGCCATTACGTCAGTTTTTTTTCGATATTTATTAAAAGACGACGAGAGACCCAATAATGATCGAACACGTAGTAAAGTTACATATTATTGTATCGTTGGGCGGACGGGAATGAAATTTCACGCGGCGAAAAATACAAATTTACAAGGTAAACCTTCCATATTTATGGCAACGATTCTTTAACAAAAAGGACGTGATATTTTATTCAAATGTCACGAGCGCAATAATTACTTCGAGTTTGTTCTTTTTTTTAAAATCGTTTTTACATTATCGATCGCACTGCAACGGTGCAAGGCATGACAAACCACTATACATTATAGATGGTTTATTTTTCTCCGTTGCCAGTATATTATATACGATAGTGCAGAAAGTATAACCGCTCCCTCGCATTTGGGCGTAGCTTAAATAATTTGTTTTAAGGAATGACATCTCTGTTTCGTACATTTGATACCATTGATTTGAAACAATATAATCAACGGCCGTGGCTCTGAGGACGAAGCGTCATTGTTTCGAATTTTCGGTGTATATTACGCTCGATAAGTATTTTTGCATGCTCAAATGTTCGTATAATTTTTACCTATTCGTAATTGTTATCATTTAATTCGACCGTCGACCGTTTATCTCTGATTACGAAAGCCGTATGAAATTCTGAAAACAATACGAAAATTTAGCTCGTCGCCTGTGACGATGAAATAAATGCAATCGTGATCAAAGTAACAAACAAAAAGAATCTGGTCGTCACAAACACAGGCGGTTCACCGCCTACAACCCGACAGAGAGGGTACCTAGGGGTGAATTCGTCGACTTTTAATTTTTTCTCATCAGTTTTTACCGGTTCCCCTGTTTCGGTCTAGTCCGAACCGTCGTCGTCGGCCAATGTCGTCCGAAATATTTCGTTTTAGTTGGTTCGCCGTCGTATGCGCGCGCTGCAGTTTTTATTGCAAGCTCGACCGATTTATTCCTTCGAGAACGTTGAACATTGAAATTAAATTGTCACTATGAATCCAATCGCGACGGGCGCCACGGTTATATCGTAAACGCCGCCGCCGTCTCGACGTTTGAAGTCTGCTCACACACGAAAACGAATTATCCCTCGAAACGGGTAAACCTATACATAATATGTTCTTATTTGGTAATTTTATTATCGTTCTAAAAATCGAGCTATTATTCCGGTTTATTGGGAAACTGGCGATAATTGACGTTTTTTTTCAACCGCATTTTATTCGACGCGTGATTTTCAACCTTGAAACAGCGCGTGTTTAATTTTAGCCGGAGAACGTTTGCCCAAAACGAAACGCGCGCGCGCGAACGGTCGCGGATTTTATGTCCGCTCGGTTTAAACGGCGCGAATCTAAAATTGGCCGGTCATTTCGCGGTGATTTGAAAAAAAACGTCCGCGCGACAACGGTCCGCATGGCTGGCGGTTAGGTTAGGCGGGTCTATAAAATCGTCGAGCAGCGTACGCCGCCCCGTAAAACGATAGGCTTTAATACCGAAAAACAGAAAGGGTCGTGCGATAATTTAACTTTTATTTCGCCCAAACGATGTCTCGAAAAAAAAAAAAAAAAAAAAATCCACCCCTACGAAACTTCTCGCGGTAGATCCCGCCGCGTTGTGCAGGCACAACCGCTTCTTAGTTTCACCGTCGACATCCATACATGTCGCTCAGACGAAAGCGTATTAAACACGTGTGTTCACAGTAGGTCGTCGTATAAGTACGATATTTTTACAATATCAAACAATATAGTCGCGATTTCGTATATTTTTTCGAAACCTTTGTTTCGAGCGAAAAACGTCACGTTACATTTTTTCAACGGATAACACGATTTTCATTATAATAATAATTAAATACCTAATCGTCGGCAGCTATGTCCCAAGTTTTTCGAATTTTCCGAAGCGTATTTGCCGGATTTTTTTTATTTTCTGTCGGATCCCCCGGCTCGCTCGTTTAGCGACGCGCGTTTGCGTCCGCACGAGTAATACCGCGCTGTTTATTATCATCGTAATATCGTCGTAGCCGGTTCCCCTCTTCTCGAAATCCGTGTGCGTCGTGGGGACCTGCTGCTGTGCCAGCCGCCGCCGCCGCCGGGAATCGACAGTGCGAACACGTTGTTCGGTGCATACGGATGCGCGCGCGCGTACCCATCATATTTTAATAAATAATAATTATTATCATCGACAAGTTTCTCGCGACAATATTTCGTCCGTATCGTGCGTTTGTGATCGACGTGTGTTTTTTAAAACAACAATTTTTTTTTTTCGTCCTGCCGTTTTTTGTTTTTTTTTTGTTTTTTCCATCTGAAGTGCGCCTTAAGTAGGAAATTAAGAACATTAAGTTTATTCTAGCGAAACGATGAAATCCGCGACGCGAGGTAGACGAGAAGTCTCGCCGTCGTCGTAGTCATAATAATCACATTATTATTATCTCTCTCGCGCGCACTACGAGCAAAGAAACAGAACCGATGAAATTTTCCACCGGAAGCCGTAAGGACTCGTACTCCTTGGATAGGCGCAGGTACGTACGCGTTGTGTTATTTTTACGTTCGCGAGACCGGTGACGTTTCCGGGGGTTTATTTCTCTCGCTCCTTTTCGTCGTCGTCGTCGTTAGTGTCCCGGAATATATATACCGCGGACAACAACAACCGTACCCGGTGGCGATGACGTTCTTTGATGTCGCGAAAAACCGCGTCAGTTCAAAGTATATCGCGCGTTGTTATTATTTTTTATTTTATTTCTTCTGTAAATATCTCTTTTTCAAAACGACGACGGTTTACGATACGCGTGTAATACTGATGTATGTTTAATATTGTGGCTTAACGTTTCGCCAAAACGATTACAATATTGCCGGCGTCCGAGGGCGAAATTATTTATTAATAATAGCCATAATTAAGGCGGCTCAAACGATAGTTTTCATTTTTTTTTATTATATTCGAAAAAACTACTTTATTTTGCTATAATTTTTTACGGCGCGCTCGTTTATATACGTATATAATAACTTAATGTGTTAATTATCAAGGTTAACCCAACTTTGTAGCTTCCAAATATGTTTTCGTTTTTATAGTGCGCGCGCGTATATTTTACTATCAAACTAAAAATATAACAAACGTTTATCGTTGGCAAATCTACACCCGAGTGATATTTATTGATACGGTGACTCGTAATGTTTCTTAAAAAAAAAAAAATAAATAAAATCGACAAAAACAAAGTATATAACGAATTCATCATATAATTCAAAACGTAATAATTGATGATTTCAAGTACTACGGTGGAAAATTATTCACTGTATTACGAGATGCGTTATTTAAAAACAAAAACAAAATAAAACTACACAGGTAACTCGAAATAAATAAATAAAAAAAAAACTCCCGCGTACATGTATATAAAAAAAAAAAGAGAAAACATTACAACTTAAAAATCTCAAAGTATAATACGAGTATCCGAAATTTAATTTAATATTTAAATTAGTGGAAGGATAAAAAAAAAAAAAAATTGTAACTTTCTTAAAACATTTTCAAAGCTTCCGCGAGCCGCGGATTTATTACAGGTACTTAGGTAAAAAATAATTAATTCATCATTTCTCCCGATAAAGATGTATTTTTTGAAAAGTTTTTTTTTTTTTTGTCCGGATTAATAATAAATGTTTTTACGCGGATTTTATAAAGTTACATTTTCGTATTTAAGACGATCACGTCGAATGACTACAGTAAAATACTTATTTCCATAGTGTTTTAGATTAGATTAGGATTTTGGATACGAGTATTAACTATTATAATACCTATCAAACTCGGTGTATAAATTACCTATTTTAATAAAACAGCTCTTATTATTAACGTATTAAGCCAAACTATAAATATTGTAACCGTTAATTTATAAATCTCGAAACGAACACATACGCCTATCGTGGGTATATTATGATATTGATTTTCGGTGTATAAATTATTATAAAATAGTTTGAACTTTGAACGGTAACGTGCGAGTGATTCGTTCGTTTGAAAATAAATCAAGTACAAACGATTTTTTCATCGATTAATCGAATAATATTATTTGATATGGTAAAATATTTGATTGAAATGTGCGTTGCCGATAAATTCATAACAGGTAAAGAGTAAAACTTAAAAAAATTAAATAAATAATTAGATTTCCACTCGTTGTACTTGAAGTTTGTGTATTAATATTATTCGTTTGTATTTTAATTGGCGTATACGCGCGGGGTTAATGGTCACGTTTAATTTAATTGCGTAATCTGCGGCGTACAAATAACGGCGTGCAAGCGATACTCATATAATTTCCCCTAGTTTTATATTGGGCTTTACTTCAATTTATCAACTTTTCGCAAACTTTGTTTGTGACACGTCGCAGTGTGATAATATGCGTATGTACCGTTAAGTTTGCGACTCCATTTTTCCTCCGTTATATTCTCATTTAACTTCGTAATCATTTTTCTCCCCGCTCCGTTAGCCTTTTTAATGTTTTACATTTATCTTGGCATTCGGGAAGTACACGCCGAAACAATTTCGTCGAAACTTCAACGACGAACTTTTGTCCGCCGCGCCGTATAAACGTAAAATATACATGTATAAATCTTCCGGTCGTATTCTCGTATTTCCAAAAATGACATTATAATAATTGCTATTGCAGCGAAAAAAAAAACACACACACATATATATATATATACATGTAAATAACAACAGAACCCGAGAGAATGGCCGCGCGGAAACTGCCGACTGAGCTCTAAAACGAGTCGTTAAAAAAAAAAAAAAAACAAAAAACAACACAAAACAAAACAGAAAAACACAAAAAACAAAACCCGTCCGAACCGCGTCGTCGTCGTCCGTGCAGTAAACCGACGATAAAAATAACTTCGCGTTTAGCTTGTAATATTATCACGGCGAAACGTACCGTCGTTGTTCCACGTACGTTTCGGTGTCGCACGCATACGCGCGATGTCCGGCCGGTTCGACATCCGGTATCAGTAGCGTATCCATCAGAACCCGAGATAGTAAATTAACTTTTATACGAAACACAGTAGTTCTTGTTCTTTTGATATTGTATTCGGGTGATGACTATTTTTTTCATTTTTTTTTCTCTTTTAATTTTTATACAATCTATACTTCCTAGCGTAATAAGGTATAAAAGCGATGAGACATAAAAACATGGTATGCGTGATTTAGAAGTCACCCACTATAGTGACTCTCAGCGTGAAAGGAGAATTAGGAAGATAGGAATTGAGAGAGGAATAGTGTGAGTGACTTAATGGAGAAGATCTCTACACCATCTCCTTTTCAGTCGACAGCCAGGATTATCAGGAAGTGTTAAGATATTTAAATTACTGATTAGAGGGTTATTATGGTTTGCCGGACGTGAGAAGAATCGTTTGTAAAATAATACAGATTCCTCTTCGATCGATTTAACATGTAGATCGTTGTCGAGTGTTATAATATTCGAAACGTATGGCGGAGCGTTTGTGAGTTGACGTAGAGTGATATTCTGATAAGTTTGAATTCTGTTTAGATTCGATATCTTGGCTGCGCCTCAAAGTTGAAGACCATAAGTCCAGATTGGTTTCAAGAATGTTTTGTAAATTAGCAGTTTATTTTTTGATAAGAGAGTTTTGAGCATACGAGAACGAGAGTACACTGTACTCAGTACAGACTTAGTCTTTTGTACCTGATGTGTGGATTCCAGGTCAATATTTTGTCTATGATAAGGCCCAAATATTTTACTGTATCGGATGTGGGTATAGGTATGTTATCTAATGGGACTGGAGGGATGACTATTTTAACCCTGGAAATTCGAATATAATATATTTTATATTATGCAAAATAATTTGCATTTGTTTAAAACACTATCTTAAATCGATTGAATTCATTGTTTCGACGTATGCTATATATTTTTACAAGTGGCGAGTTTAAATTTGCTGATCCCCCCCTCCCAAAAGTTCCTGGATCCGGGCCGCGGCTGTCCGGTGTCCTCGCCGCAGGGATTTCCTCCGCAGGATTGTATCGGCGTGTATTCTCGCGAGCTGCGAGCGACGTATGTAGTATACTTGTTTATAGAAAACCAGCCTTCGCGGGTGCAGGCCAGGTGGATTATTACGCGCGGAGTGAATGGTGCGCGTTCGATTTATTTTCGCTCCAAAACAAACAATACGACGACGGCGTGTGTGCCGACGACGACGACGTGATCGTTACGAGACGGCGTGAACGCGTGGGCGGTGGAAAATAAACGAAACGAATCGCGCACATACAGGGTGTTGTTGGCTGTCTTTTCGTCGGATCGGGTAAAACGGGATCCTGTTTGCGCGCAATGTTTTTTTATCGTTCGATTCGCATCGTACCGCGCGGTGTACGGGGACATAATAATAACGTGCACCATAGGTTCTTGACCTTTTCGGACCCCTTCGAAGTATAAAACATAATCACGGACCCCCTCCCCCAACTTAAAAACAAAAAAAATAAATATAATTTGTATTTTAATTATTTTTCAACGATAACATACTATATCAAATTATTGTGAATATGTAACTTTTTCTTATAGTTTTGAAACTTGTTTCAATATGACATTTGTTGTCGTTTTGATTGCATATTGCCTTGAAATCTGGGACAGTTTCTACTTTAAAGATTCGTCAATATTATGAATTATAATTTCAAACAAATTTATTTTCGGATTATTTATTAAAAGAAAAAAAACTCACAGCCACATCCCGTAGACCCATAATTTTCATATAACCGTATCGAGTGTACTTAATGGATAGCGGAAACGTTGTTAATTATTGAGATTTGAAAGTGACAAATTTTGGTGTTTTTTTTCTTCAAAATTATCGATACAATAACAGAAGTACAATTCCGTTAATCGCTTTGCCGCGGCTATTGTTTTGTTTCTTCCGTCTGTCGTTACTTTATCAATTGATTACACGATGTGTAATAAAATACACGAGTACACGCTCTATTTTAAAGTAAAATCTCGATCGTTCGCTTTCCAATCTACAGAAGTGCTGCGCTTTCAGATTTTTTTACAGCCCGGCTAAAAAGGTATAGAAGAAAAAAATCCCATCGCGCTGTAACCTGACCGATAGCTCCCTCGTCTCCGATTAGAATTAAAAAATAACAAAAAAAACAACGAAAACAAACATTCGGCGTTGTCCTTTTAGTATCGGTCCGATCAGAAACGAATAGCGAGAATATTCTCCTCGTCGCAGCCCGCGAGTTTTGCGGGATTTTTCCGTTAGGACTTTTATAACTCGTCAAATGGGTCGCCATTCGAGTTTTACGAAAACAGTATTTAGTCTAACAGCTGTGCACTGCGCGATATTCTTAGAATATAAAATATCGAAAACACTCTGTTTTACACTCGAAATTATTGGTCGATTCGATCGGTTAATAGATATAAAAATAGGAACACGTCCGCGAATCCGCGAGTAAAACGGCCGACCGAAATGCGTTCGAAAGCACGCGGTTGGCGTTTTGCCGGCAGAATGAAAATTCTGAATTTTCGACCGATCTGTTTCCGAGTTGTTTGTGAAAAATATTAGATAAATGTTATCGCGACCACTGTAGTAATGTTTAATTGTTATAATGCCCAACAAAATTATTAGATCACATTGTGCAATTATTCGAGTTTTACTGTTATAATATGTGTGTCGGCTCGGACGTGGGTAACGACGCTGAAGCGTGGAAATAATGATATCGCGCGTACATAATAAATTCGGAGAAATTAGTCCGGTCATTGCGAACTGCCTCTGTTTGGCGGCGCGGCGGTTGTTGTGCGGTCGCTCAATTAACCAGAGTTCCTTAAACTCTTGCCGCGCGCAAAGTTCTATACAAACGCATCGACTTGCAACGTATGCGTGTCGTCAAAAAGTAATCGTAATAATATCGCGCCCGTGAAAACAATCGATTGTCCGAGTCGCCCGTGGTCGAAAAGTCGAGTGGGAGAAATTAATAATTAATCATTTTGCGATGCGGCAATATCCAGTTGTGCTCTGCTCGCGATTGAACGCGTTCGGCGGCGGAAACGTAATCGACCACGCGGACCGAGATAATGCATCTCGAATGCGTCGTAACAATACTTTAAATCTTAATGCCGAGACGAGCGAAAAATTCGCCTCGTCGAGAGCAAATACGTAATTGGATATAAGTATATAGTGTCTTTGTGCGCTATAGTGTATTCGGGGAACTCTTTGAAACGAAGAAATATCGGTCGACGATTTATTTCCCATACAAGTATCTTATTTTAACGTATCGAATTTTTACATCGTCATTACTCGCAATAATATAATATTGATTTTACGCTTTCTTTGTGGAGATTAAACAACTACGCGGCGCAACTACGTTTTCAATCCCAGTGTGGGGAAGCGTCGGGGGTTCCGTCGTTATATTTTCGTGCTCTCCTCGTTCGTAAAAGTTTAAATTAATAATTCCTCACTAAATGGTGTTCTATTGCTTATCCTATTACGGCAGTAGAACATACCGCCGCGGCGCGCAATTAAGCTCTCGGGGAGCTCCCGGCAGTCGACACTTATACTGAATACAATTCTGAAAATGAGAGAATAGAGATCTACCCTTCCGCGCTTCTACACTCCCAAGCTCCGTAGAATTCGTGTATATAAAAATAATCTATTATAGCGTGGAACGGCAAAACGATCGCAAGTATTGAAATATACAATTACATTTTTTTCCCTTTTTTAAATCACTTGGAAAAATGCGGAGTGCTAAAACCGCAACGAGAGGGGGGTTAAGGCTTTCAAAGCCGGGGGTGGAGGGGGGCAATCGCGTCATCGATGATGCCATATAAATTAACATATAATTTATCGACATTAGCCTTTTTTTTTCATCATTACGGACTATGATCTACAGAAAACAATTTTTTTTCATATAACTGACCTTTGATTGCTTACCCAATAATTCGTGGGAAAAAATAACGTCCGTACGAACGCGTATCAGTTGAATATAATAATATATTATATAACAACTAAATGTACTGACACGTTAAAACAAACACCGGCATAGATAAATAGAGAAATTAAATTACTTTACCGGCCGCAATATTATAGATAATAGACATTATTCACGTTGAAATGAGTCACGGCGGACCTCGCGGAAGTGATGATCGGTTATCAGGTTTTACTGGAATTAATTATTCGTTTTATTTCGTTTATTACTATCGCGTCGTACGTGTTATTATTTACGTTTGTGTGTTGAGTATGGTTTTCGTTGCGGTACGAATTCCGTCGTTAAATATTCGCGTTGTATTGCGATTTTTACCGTTTCGTCTTGAAATCGTGACGATATTTCAAACGGTCGGCAAGTTATAAAGAAACGATCATCGCGTACACTTCGTCGCACCGGCGGCGGATACGAGAGAGATGGGGGGGGGGGAGGGGCAATCGTCGGGTTGTATTTTGTTAACGGTTTTTTCCCATTCTCATATGGAACTGATATTTTTATTTTCACGCCACCAGCATTTAGTCTAGATAATATACATAATATGTATTGTATGTGTTTTATAGTATTTAGTATAGATTCCTGGAATCGAGTGGATTAGCTCTTGCAAACCTCATGTTGGAAAAGCAATCCGTTTGAGAACGAATAGCTAAAACGTAACGTAAAAAACCGTCCGATATAATATATCCCCCCTTGGATTTTTCGATTATTACATTTGACCGTGTACACGAGAGCGAACTTCGCGTAATCGAACTCGTTCGATTTTTCACGCCGCGAATTCTCAAAATAATGACGATAATAAATTATTATTATTTACCGAAGATGAAAGACGACGCGACGTATTGGTTCGTTGTATACGTATATATACGCTTACCTATTCCCGTTCCGTGTTTTTATCGACAATTTTTTTTCCTTATTTTTTTTTTTTTTTACTTTTACGCGATTACGACGAGGAGATAAATTATTACGCAATATCCGAGATTGTTATTATTTTTTTTTTTTTTTACAATTTTTTTTTTTTCTACTCCGACCCGTCGTCGCCGAGGGATGAAAAAAACACATCCGATTCGGAATGGCCTCTCTTCTGCCCTGTACGCGTGAAATTCTGCGCGCGGAGCAAATTTGCAGCCGACAGCCGGCCAAGCCGCGTGTCGGTCGCAGCGGTTCGTCGACGGGGTCAGGAGGACAAGCTCTTCGTTGTTATTTCCATCTGTCGGCGTGGCGCGTAGATCGATTGAAAACCGGGCGGCTCGTGCTGTCGTTACCGCGGCCGCGGACGGAAGACGGAGCGGGGAAATTCAACCCGACCGACGGCGTTCGCGCCGCCGCGCCGTTCATTCATGTTTTATAATAATTTACATTGGTTTTTTTTTTATTACATTAGTCATTATTCATTAGTATAAACGAGCCGTTGCCGTATCGTCGTTAGTCACTGTCGTCGTCGTCGTCGTCGTACGCGGCGTTTCGCGACGGAGACGACACAATGTGTCATAATAATATCGCATCCGTAGGCAGTCGCGCGATAAATATAGTTCGTAAATCGATCGAGTTTCAACAACAACAATAATAATAACCGTAATATATTACCGCGTCTATAGGCCGAGCTGGACCGCGCGATTTCGGGTCGGCTTTCTCGACTTCGTATAGTATATTGTACGGGGAAAAGGCATTTTTCGAAATCGACTAATCGCGTTTTTCGAAAATCACACTATACCGGTCGATCGAGCATTACAATATGCGCCGTCGCGGCTGTACGTTACGCCTGTGATATTCGACCCACAAACTCCACTCTCGCGAATACTTGTCCCGCGCGTATACCTCCTATATTTCATTATACACATAGGACTCGAGGCGTATTCCCGCGGAGGGGAAAAGGACACACGACCCCGCCCTCGGTCGGCTGTACGCGATCCGCAGTGGCACGCTGTCGTTCTGAAATATGTATTATTACTACCGACGACGGCTTGCACAATATTCGACGCCGGACTGCACTCGAGCGCGTTCCGTACACCGCGCCCACGCGCGCGCTCGAGCAATGCGTATAATTAATGCATTAACGAATTATAAATTTATTTTACACAGATCCGATTTAACCGAAGTCGCTGAAAATAATAACAATAATTATTATTATTGCGTTACACGCGCGCGCGCGCGCCCCGGAACTCCGCCGCGTAACCCTTTTACAATTTCGTTTCTCTCCTTTCCCGCTGGTCCTTCGACAACAACAAACGCGTCGCGATCGTACAGGTGTCGCGCGTGCACGTCCGCCGCCGCCGCGCCGTCTCACGATCGATTTTTATTATTTTTATGTACCTGATACCAGTTTTGCGCGAGTTTCGTCGGACGTGCGCGATCGAACGACAACAATAATATTCCGTTCGCCTCCGCGACCGGCGCGCGTTTTTTACACGATATTTACGCGCGCGCCGCCGCCGACGTGTTGCGAATTTATCATTGTACGAATGAACTTTACCGGAGCCGTTCTCGCGGTTATAACGACGGCCTGCGTGCGTGGGCGCGATACGTTCTGCGCGATGTTATTATTACGATGGAAGCCGCCCTCCGCCGTCATGTCTGCCCGCCGCCGCCGCCGACGCGTTGTGTTTCATATTTTCATTATTGCGATTCGGATTTAACGCGTAAACTCGTAGCTGTCAAATTCACTTATTGTACTGTCGAGTATAGGTCGTAAATATTATTTCGTTCGAATAAAAAACGTGGGCGATCGTGTGATCCGACGAGATCCGAGGAAAAACTACACGATATAACACGTATGTATGTGCGCTCGCGGTTCTCCGCAGCACGTATTCTCTTGCACGAACAGCCTCAATTTCGTCGTACGATCTGTCGCTTCTGGTTTTTTCACAGCTATCGGTGATTCTCATCGTTCTTTCTTCTTGTAACGCGACGGTTTTGATGAAAACTTGAAAACGAAATCCGTTCTATTGTACGCATATGTAGTACGTTATCCCTCGCGATTTCTTTACTGCCGCGCAACGCGTAAAACGAGTCATGTTTTCACTAAATTTTTTTATTTCGGTTATTCTATCAACTGCCAACTTTGCTCACTGACACGTCAGTCGGTCGGGGTCCGCCGACGCGGCCGGGCACTGCGGCGCGCGCGTAGGAAATTGCATCGAAACATGCACCGCTGACCTCGGAGATAATAATAATACAGTATTATATATTTTTATTCGCATAATATTACTCTCATTTGCGTGTCGCGATTCGCGGCCGGGCGGTGATGAAAACCGTCGATTTCCGATAGCCTTCGTCGTTTCCTGTGCGCCGAGTACCGACTATATTTATATATATTGCTCAATTCTTTTATTATTATTTTCATATACGCTCGTGTAGTATACGTATTATCCGGTCGTCGGATTATGCACTTCGGGTGGTTCGGTCTGTGGGGATAAGCGCGTCTTTATTCTTTTTTTTTCCTTCTCCCCGCCATCCACCGCCAGATTCCTCCGTGTGTACTCATATTGTGTACATTCGCCCGCGGGTTGGGGTTGGGGATGTAAGGGTGGCGACCACCTGTCGCGTTCCGGTTAGCGCGTAATATCAATTTCCCGTAATTAATATTCCGTACGCCCACCACCTCCCCCGCCCTCGGCGCCTCTGTCTCGCACGTACGAATATGATATATAGTATGGTAATATTTTCGTGGGAAGTGTATAGGCTTTCGCGCGTCGTCGCCGTCGTCCCGTTGATGAGCGACGTGTCACATGGCTTGCAGAGCAATAATTACAACGTATAACAAACGCGAGCGCTTGCTGGAATCGATATGGTATTACGTCGAACAAAGAGGAGGAAAACAAGTCAGTATAATATGGGCTTTCGCGCGTCGCCCCGATGACGAGCGACGTGTCACATGGCTTGTAGAGCAATGATATCATAACCTGTAACAAAAACGCGCACGCGGCAATCGATAGTATAATTACATAGGACATATAATACGATTTCGCTATTTTTAACTACTGCGGGACCGCGCCGCCGTCTGCTGCTCGTCGCCGTTGAGATCATTTATATGAACGCCTCGTTTTGTGGAAAACATCCGACCGAGATGTATACCCACCGTATGGTGCTTATCGGATGAGAAGTATACGGCCGAGGTATTCCCAAGTCACCTTCTCCATCGTCTCGAAAAAAAAAAATCCCCGGTCTGCGCGACGCCTCAGGTCGTATATAAATTGTTATTATAAACGAAGCCCGCGCGGAAATAAATGATACGCGCGAAATCGGACGGATAGAGATAAGCGAGACGTGCGATTTATCCCGGCGGCGGACGTTCGAGAAGCCAACACGCACGCGTCGTGATGTATGTATTACGTATACATATTTATGCCCGTAGTGCTACAAGTCGCTCGTTTTCCTTTCGCCGAATCATAACGGTCGAATAATATATAGTTTGTATGAAATATTGTTGTAATACAGCGGTCGCGATTTAAAAACCGGCCGGGTAGTTAACCTGTAACGCCGCGGCGGCGGCCGAGCGTAAAAGGTGGAAAGAGGGAACAGGAAGGATGCGACGGAGGAGGAGGACGAGAAGAAAAGGGGGCACGTAATGATATAATATATGCGTGCGATACGATACGATTACGCCGCGTTTATTATATTGTTATTTTATCGTTGTTTTAAACATTCCCGGAGCGGCGCACGCGTCGCACCGTCGTCGCTCGCTCCGCCGCGCCGGTGCGTTCGACGAGAAACGGCCGCCACGCTCGGCAGTCGCCTGACTAAACCTTCCGGTGCCGGATGTCCGTCTTGGTGACGGGTTCGCCGGGTAATCTCCCCCCGTGTCTTGTGAAACGAGACGATAAATCCCCGGGCCACTCGTATACGTGCGGCGCGTAATCGCACGCGGAACACGACGATTATCGCGGCGAGTAGAATAATTATCGTTACGATTTTGATTCGCGGCGGGGGTCAATCGGGACTATCGCCGTCGTGGCGTACACCTACCCGTCATACGTGGTGCACATTTTCAATCGAGAAAAATATAATCGGCAATTCGTAGAAGCTTTTATCGAAGAAGAACATTCGTTCGGTTAGATATTGACCTCGTACATAAAAAATGTACGCCCGAGAAATCTGCCCGTTTAAATTAATAAATAATCATGCAAAGTAAATAATAAATTAATAGACTTACCTGCCTGACGCGAATTATTTACACAAACATGAACATGATGGCACCATCCCTGCACCTTAGACGCGTTTTAAATTCGTAAAAATTCGAGTCGTTTGGGAATCGACGATTCGTATAGAGACAGAACGGGATTGCAACCCGGGTACGTTTACCCAAAATACCCCGTAGGAAAGCGGAGGTCGACTTATTCGACGGGTTTTTTAAAAGAAGAACATATTCAAATCGAGTAATTCAACTCGCAGTTTGTCGGAGAATTTATTCCAGTGCGAATAAAGAGCGCAATTACGAGCGGACGGGGATTTATTTTACTTATTTTTTCCCTCAACATTTTCCATAATACTCGCAACGATTTACAGTGTGGCGCGGTGGAGTTTTTGTAATTTGAGAATCGTCCCGAGAGTAAAATTCGCTCGGTAGAACAGCGCGATATTTGCTCGTTAAATCTTGCCCCGCGCAATCGACGACGGTCGCAATTCGAATCAAATCCGCGAGTAGGCGGCGATGGTTTTTTTTTTGCCCGTGTCACCGTGATGGCACGTACGTACGGCGACGACGGTGGTCCGCGGAGTCGGCGCGATAATAGCCGTCGTTTATTATCATAATATAGTCGCACGCATACCTCTATAATAATACATAATACGTTCCAGTCGACGCGCGTAGCGATTAAAGTGCGAATCCGTGGGCCGAGAAAAATCAAAATCAAATTGAAAATCGCGATTTCGCGAGGGCTTTGCCCCGGCGCTCTTCGATCGACATCATATACTCGCCTAATATTCGACGTGTAATCCGGCCGCAATTTCGTGCGACACGATGTGGTTTAAACGAGTTTTGCGCGTATAATTTAGCGCGTTTCGCTTTTCAACCCAACGAACGCATCGAACATTATAAATAATCGTCACGCGGCCTTACGACGATTTTTTTGGATTTTTTCCCCGCCGTTATATTCGCTGCGCTAAAAGTTTCGTCAGGCGATTGTGTTGCGTATCGCGTACGGGCGCGGGACCGAGAGGTCATCGTTCGATTTTCTCGGTAGTTATTAGGATGCGAAGGATAAAACACGTCAAGTCCCGCATCCGTTTACATCGTTTTACAATTTCGATTGGGCGATTAGTTTTATAGCATTTTATTGCTTGAAATTTTGTGCCAAAAAATAAAAAAAAAAAAAACCAGAAGATTTGGCACAAGGTTTTAAAGTCGAAAGTGTGACGAAATAAAATCGGGTGGCGATAATTATTGTATTTGCAATTTTAATTTTTACCAGATGTTATCAACACCTCACTTGTTATAGCGCCGACCTTGGGTCCGATTAGTTGTGCGAAAGTGACGATTTATCGTCGCTTCGAAACGTTACCGGACAAATAATAAATTTGCGATACGAGAATCGCACGTGTGCGGCGGAATGATATTACATTCGGAACCGGCGCGGCGGCGTCGACAACGAGTGACAGCGGGGCATCTTACCGGTTTCTCCCCCACCCCCCGTTTAATTTTATAAGTGATGACGGTGACCGCCGACAAAGGGAGTAATCGTATTCCATTCGACCGACAAATATCCGTATTGTCCGAGGGTCGGGCAGGGACTTTTGCGTCAATAAAGCTTTGCGCGAGCAGACATCTCGACGGGATTAAGGGGGAAAGCGGCGCAGCTGTCAATTCTCGCGTGTACGTGTATATGTATGTATCGTGTTTTACGATTTCATTTACAAGGACGTTTCGGAAATCCAGCTCGACACCGTGCACAAAACTCAAAGTCGTCGGGGGAGCGTTCCTTCGGTTTCCTTTCGTTGCGTTATATTATGTATTTGTACGCGTGTAATATAATAATATATCGTCAGAACTATACTGCGAGCGCGCGCTTTCGCGAGCGTTTCGTCCGTCTGCGGTCGCAGCGTTTACAAAGGGTTATTATACGTCACACGACATAATATAATATATAAATATAACGTCACGGCCTCTCTACGGTAAATATTTTAACGCGTCGCGCGCGCGCTTCAAGAGCCTTCAAAAACACGACTCCCCGAGTACGCCGGGTTATAAACCACCGCCGTATATCGTATATTGTTACGGCGGCGATAACAATACTGCCGGATCGGCGCAGAATTCACTCGTTCACAAATAATACGACCGGTGATCTCCGACGTATAAAAATTACGTGTACACGGCGAGAAATCATTCTGCAGCCGCCGCCGAATCCAAATCGAATTCCCCCGGCTATAATGCGCCACCACTACACACGTCCGACGACGGTGTATTATAATAATAATATATATATGTAGTAGTCTCATAGTTTGGAGTGCGTCGAACTCGCGAACAATGGCCGCGCGCACCGCGACGCGTCTCGCAGAAGACTTCAGAGCTGTGCCGCAAGTCTCTCGCGCTCGTCTTCGCGCGAACGGTAGTTTTTTTCTTTCTTTCTTTAATTAATCAATCGCCGTCGCTAATAATTAGCCCGGGGACCGGTGGAGGTGACACCTTAAGCCGAGCACGATTTATACGCGAGCTGTGCGCCGGGTTGTCGTGCTCGGCAGCGATCGCGGTGGTTACACCGGTCGTCGTCGTCGTCGTCGTCGAAGGGGCGAAGAGGGAATCGAATAAAAAACAGTCGCAATTATATACTACACCGACCCGAGTTCGAAAACTGACCTCGCCGCCAAAAGGTCAAACTCGACGGAGTATCTATTTATTTTTTTCTCGCGCGTCCGCTTTTGTTTTCGGAAACGAATTGTGAAGAGTTTTATTTCGGTCTGAAACGATCGATGGCGCGCGCGCGCGCGCGCGTTTGCCTTTTTCATTGTCGCATCATAGGCACCGTGTTTCGATGCACAAAGAATAGAGTAACGCGATCACGGGACAATGCGCAGACATATTATATCAATTCTATTCTCCCGTTTTTTTTTTCTCTCTAGTTTTCGGACATTTCCGTCTCGCTTTTTATACGTTACCTACGATTGAAAACCTGCGTACGGTTTAATCCTAGAACAATAATTGAATACATTTATTTTGAAGGAAACTCATAATCCAATAGCTTCTCCGCGAAATCGAAAACCTTTCGTACAGCTATGATAATTATAGTATATGAAATTGTGTATTTCGGGAGGATTTTTTTGTCTCTTCTCTCCTATAGCGTAAAAATATCAACCGTGATCATTGGAATAAACGGTTTTGCGTTCGGTAAAAATAAACGGAGAGCGACGGTCCGTTGCGATTAATTTTAATTGCGCAGTTAAACGCGTTAATAATTCGATTTATAGTTGTATTTAGACTCGACGATTTATGCCGGGGACAAAAGCGCTAAACCAAATAAACTTCATTATTTATGTAGGATGAACGCACGCGTCAATCCTTTCAAGGAGATTTAGCACCGCGTGTTCGCGTATAAAGTGTCCCGGGACAACAGAGTGGGCGTTCGAATAAAAATTATAAAAACGCAATGCGCGGAATTTACTCGTACGACGAGAGTATTTTGACGCGATTGGAAATAAAAAAAAAAAAAAACCATCGCAATAATTTAACGAGACGACTGTATTAAAAATATAAAATTACGTCAACATTGTTTACGCCATACAGTATATATATATATATGTTGTATACGTCCAATGGTCGCATTAAAAATCGTCGAAATTGTTTTGTCCAACGGTTACGGTTATATACATATACACACACTTATATATTTTTATGTACTATTTTATTGTTATTATTTTATTTTTTTTTCAAGGTTGGTTTACAACTCCGATTCTCTGTGGATCGTTCGTTCGACTTTTCTTCGAGTTCTTTAAAGGTTTTTGCATCGCACTTGATTTGTCCTGTATAAGAGTTTCGGGGAAGTCGTGCGGTTTTCTTCCCTTCTACCGTACCCTCTAATAATGTCATATTGTTTTTAATATTTTATCGTACGAAAGTTTTAATTTCCATTACGTTAATTTTGTTTTCATGAACGCACGTCACGGCGATGAAAACGTTTGAAAAGAACGATCCGCTCTACGTCTGTGTCGGCGTATATTGTAAACAGTATATATGATCGTCACTATTCCGAACGATATCATACGACTCGACGAGACCTAATTTACCATATTTTTATGCGACGGCCCCGGATAAATATTTCGTCGGACAACGCGGTCGGAAGCGTCCACGGTACAATAATACGCGAACGAATAAAAACCCTGCAGGGCCTCGTACGCGCAATTATTTCAAGAGAGCAACGCACGACGATCGCGGACCGCCGCCGCCGTTATGGGTTTCGCGTCGGTGAAAATCAATCAGTTCGTCACGAACAGAGTAATGATCGCGCCCCGATCGCGTTACGCGAACGGATTGGAAATTATCTTTCGACCGTTCTATTCTCAGCGAATTCGCCGCGTCGCGTCGTATTGTTTATGTAAATCGATCATCGAATAGGTCGGCGATCGTTTTACAGCGCATTTTTCTAAGGATTTCAGAGCAACCCCTATAATAATACAGGCAACGTTCTTTCTACTCGTCGGAAATCGCAGCAGATATCGTTGGAAAAAATTATTAGTTTTCGGTAATTTTCACATACGATCATTTTGTTTTTATATACGTATTAATTTAATATATTATAATATTAGTGACAATCAAACCGTACTCGTATAGTTTGTCGATAAAAACTACTCTAAATTTAAAAATCGAACCGGACATGGGGACGAGTCGTTGCTCAGAGTGAACACCCGTCGCGGCGCATAAGAGACGCGCGGACGTTTTGTTTTCGTTGTAAATATTCGATAGTGGAAAATTCGAATTAGGTTTTATTTATCGTTATCGTTTCGTTAACTACTAATAAAGTCGACGTGGCGAGTGAAACGAGCGGCTTTGTAGAGGGGCGATGCGGGTTATATATACCTATATTTATTACTAACTGGCCGTATAAAACTGTTGATGTCGAAACTAAAGTGCCTCCTTGCGCCCTGCGTCGACGAGAGCTCGCAAACGGCCCGATATACAAACGATCGAATAATAATAACATAACAATCGGCGTATAATATTATTTACGATCGGGTCTGCGGAGACTCGTATAATATATTGCGGGTGATGATAATAATATTTTATATTGTCGTCGTCGTCGTCGTCGTACCTATACGGGGCGTCGTGCTCAGTCGTGCGACGTGTAGTCAATTGCTAATAATTCCTCGGCGGCGACCGACGATAAAAAAAAAAAAAAAATAATTAGTATACACGAGGCGCGTTTTAAAACGAATCCGACCGAGTAAAATCGACCGTGACGGTATTAATAATGTATTAATAAAATAACGACGCGTTTATGAATTATTACGGCGCGCGATGCAAGTCCGTATTGTTATTCTCATTATGTCATTACGCGCTGTAGTCGTGTATTATTCGTGTGGTCCCGGCCGGTGTATAAACGTTATAAATTTATAAATATCTTTGGCGTGCTTATGGTAATAACATGGGCAGACAGTGATTTTCGTTTAACCTCGAGAGCCTTTTGTGCGGTCGTAAGGACGCGCGTGTGGGTTCTCAAGGAAAACTCGGACCGATTGTGCGGTTTTCACGGGAGTACGTACCGTCGTCCATTGTGCGTCTCGCGCGTTTATACACGCAGGCAGGACTCTCTACGTGACGTTCGTTCTACAGCAGACGACGATAATATTATAATACGTTATTATTTTTCTCGTATTATATTAGGTGTCCTCCGCGAGTTTGCCAAGGACTGCGGTGAAAAGCGACGTTTTTTTTTTTGTTTGAAAAAAAACTTTTCATCGAAAAGCAGCCCTCCGACGGCTGTCGTCGGCGTTATTAATTTATATACACATTACAATGTCGTACGCGATTATACGCGTTCGCGCGTTGTTTGTTCCCGGGGAAATATAGTATGGAAATAGGAAAAAGAAAAAAAACAGACGAATGAAATATCAGCTATCCGCGTGGGTAAACTAATAAAACGTATATTATCGCGCGCGCGCGAGATATCACGTTGCCGTATTGCTTTATAAGAACACGGTTAACTGGGTCTTATTAGCTCGTAAAATACGCTTACCGAACATATGTTATTCGAATTAATTATTTATCCGCAACAATATCGGTGGGCGCAGTAACACGACGATATCGTAATGTCTTACGTTTCTTGCATAATATTGTAAAATAATAATATTTTTCTAATCGATATTGTTATACTCGTATGCTCGCGCGTTCTTCGGCGCAAACATCATGATCGACGTGAAATACGGTCTCCGTTTATCCGTTTCACTCTCGATCGCATACGCAATAAGAATATGATGTCTCCCCCACACGGACCGGGCGCGTTTTATCATCGTCCAATGTGTTATACGTTTCGGATCATGCGAGGTGTACATAACGTTATATCGTGTTGTCAGTGAGTTTATTTTTCAAAAAAAAAAGGGAGTTCAGGTGCGCGAACCTTCGAAAAAGGTCGTTTTACCTGCGCGAAGCTTCGACACAACAACGGTCCGTTTCTTTTGCAAATAACCATTACGCAGGTATCACTTGGTTCGACTAAAATATGCTTCCTCGTCTACACGTATACTACTGGTCTGCACGAGCTCGCTATATACACGTTTCGATATTTCAATCGTTTTTTTTTTTTCTCCCATATTTTTTCGTCTACACCCGAAGACGGCGTATAAAATATAATTGCCACGGACATGATATTATGTGTTTTTCAAAACATTACGAGTATGATAATACGATATTATGCGCGCGTTCGATCGAGTGCTGCGGCGTGCACGCGATGTTTCGTTTAGTTTTTTTTTTTTTTTTTTTAAATTACTTGTTCGCCGCGTGCGCCGCGGCGGCAATGGCCGCTTTGTGAGATTGTTTATGAAAATATCCCAGCTAGCCGTCGCGTAGCCCGCATGCGTGTGTCTGTATATATTTATTTTATTTTTTCGTTATATCGTGTAATAACGCGTAGTGAATTAAACCCAACTAAACGAATTTAGGCTCGCGCTTTTATACGTGTTTGTTTAACACGTCAAACAATGGTCAATGTAAATCGATTAAACACGGTGTACGAAAATCTCCCACGACGCTCGATGGTTTAATTTCCTCATACACTAGTTTATGAGAAATTCGAAAAACCGTATAAATACACGTGTGTTATAATAATAATATATCCGGTAATGCTCTCGACGCGCGCGGTGAAATAATTTATTGTATTCACAGAAAACGGTGAACGACGCGTCGCCGCGTCGTGGGAAGATTTGATTTTTTTTTTTTTTTTGAAGACTAAACGCGCGCTCTGTTTGTTAAAAACTACGCGTTGTTTTGCTTTTCTTTTTTAGTTTTTATATGTTTCTCAAAGTGTCAAGGGTATATTACGTATACTCGAATAAAAAGCCACGGAATTAAATGAAACGAAACACAGAAAAACACATGTTGTTTTTGCGAGCGCGGCGACAACGTTTCCTAATGGAACCGCCGCCGCCGCCGCACCTTTGTTGTAGGTCAACCTATGCGCGCAATATGCACAATGCGATTTATGTACGGGTTTTTTTATTATTATTTATTTATTTTTTCCACTCGCCGACTGCGCGAACAAACTCGTATTCTCGCATTGTAATCCGGTTGATATAATGAGCGAATTCGCACATCGTACACGGTGCGTTCGCAGTGTTCTCTTCTTCGTTCTTCTCTCTTTCGGAATTAGTGTTAGATGATGTGCAGATAAAGTTCACGATGGTTTACAGACTAATAAATAACACCTTATAGCGCGCCGAGTTGTTTATTCGCACCAGCCGAAAACGGATAGCGGCACTATATATGTACGTACGTGCGTGCGTGCGGTACGATTTAAGACGGACGAAATATATATGTTTCAAAACAAAAGTTTTTCGGAAGGCCATAAACAATGTCCGAATATGGGTTTAAGCGCGGGGGGGGGACAGCCGTTTTATGTGTTTCGAGTGGTATTTATTTTTTATTTTTCAAACGTAAAGTATTCGCCTCGAGAATTAAGCGCGCTATTGAATATTCAAAACGTTTCGATATAGTCTTCTTTTTATCACCGGCGCACACTACTGCTCGAATCCATTTCGCCGCCGCCGTAACCGATACACGCACCACGCCGTATTACCCTTTATTGTTATGGCTGTCATATCCGACGAAAAATTCCATCATATAAACCCGGGACCAAAGCGTTTCGAAACGCGTGCGTGGGACGAAATAATGAATAATGGTTTTTTTACGACGTTATAAGACATATTATATACACATACCGCGGTGGTATATCACGACGTGTACATATAGATTGAGTCGTTGGAATAATCTCCCACCCCCCCGTTCCGGCAATGATGCATTAATTTCTATTATTCAAATTGAATTTAATGCTCGTGTAATAATAACAATAATAATAATATTTTGTATATAAACTGTTGTTAAAACAAACGGCACGACAAAAATGTCACGGGAATTATTTTGTAAAATATTACTGGCAACGTACGTACCGAGTCGTGATTGATTCGTCGTCGCTCGCCGTTTACCGTTTATTGACGATTTGTTTCAATTATTTTACAGGCGGCAGCAATCTGATGGACAGCTTTATTGCCAGCACGTCCGGACCTGCGCCACCACTGGTCATCATAAAGCCAAAGTAAGTACTCATTATAATATTTTAGTTATACGTTAAGTCGTCGGACGTCGCGCGCGCGAATCGATACACATGTTTACAAGAGATATTTTTCGATAAATCAAAAAAAAAAAGAAGGAGAATGGAAAAATCGTTTGGTTTCTCGAAACGCGTGTTTAGTTCGTAGACTTAACCTATTTATTCGCCGATTGCTCTGCAGTGACGCGTATTTTTTCGAGACGAAAAATGTAATATCGTTTTCAGTGTACGCGATTCACACGAACGAAACCCCCCCCCCCCCGATTATACCGGATCGTACATGCGCGCTGTTATACGTCAAGAATGATGAATTCGTAAATTCGCCGAGTTTATTAAATTCCGCGAAAGCTAATTTCATTTATTTGAACAATACACGCAGCCGCGGCGGCGGCGGTACAGTTATATGCTTGTATTGCGTACATATAGTATATACGTAGGCACCACCTTTATTCCTTCAATGGCCTGCGAGTTATTTGTTATTTAATTATTGATCAAATTATTGTTTTTCTTTTTTTGGCGCGTGTCTGTGCATAATTCAGCTTCGCGCCCGAGATTTGAATATTATAATGAAACTTTTGATTCTTTTGTTTTTGTTGTAATAATTTATACTGGCCCTTGGGTAGTTTTAAATGAACTATAGTTCTTATAGTACATATATATATATAAATTATATACGTATAGCAAACGTCACTTCAATGTTTAATATATTTTGTCTCGGTGCGTTCGGGATTAAATTTATTTTATTTTTTTTTTTTTTTATTCTTTTTAGTAGTAGTGTTTTTAAAACTCCATTAAACCCGCGACGACCTCATCCTAGCCTCGGCTATACAAATATATACATATATATATATATATACATCAGTGGTTTTCAACCTTTTTATAAATAAGGCATACATTATATAATATCCTACTCAACGGAACGTCAATGGTACGGCCAAGTCATAGACGTATACCATTATTTAGATTAAGTTTACTGTCTTTAAGTTAATAATGATGGGGGAAAAAAAAAACGCTTCGCGGTGTTTGCTATGGATTTACACAGTTAATTTTTTCCACGATTTTCAGAAATTTTCATTTATATTTTAAAAATACACGTCATTATTAGCGTATTATAACGATAGAAAAACTATTTCCATACGGCCTTGCTTCGTTAGCCACACTATTCCATTGTTTATATCGTTCGATTTCGCATTGATTTCGATCAGCATCGATCGTTGAACACGTGTCCGTTTAAAAATACGCCGCCGGCCCAAAACCACCGATATACGTAATAAAATGAAAACTTATGTGCGGGTTTTCGCGATATTAAACGTAATTATTATTATCGTATGGTATGCCGTGCGATATTTAAACGTATAATATTGTCAATTCGGCACGACAGCATGATAAATACAATGACTTCTCTTACCGGTATTGTGCTTTATCATAATCAATTTCTGTATACTACAAAGATATAAACATTATAAACTCAAATGAGCTCGACAAAACGAGCTTAGATTGTTTTTTGATGAAATCCGAAAGCTTTCTCCGAATATCTAAAACATATTAATTTCTTTAACGTGCGAAAACGAATCGTATGTTTTCATATTCTTTTTAACATAAATCGTATTTGATAATAATTAATTTGAAGGAAAAAAAAGTGCATTGCTGATAACAATATATTATTTATCTTGTTAAATGCAGTATTTACATAATGTAATTTCGTCGACGAAGTCAATGGCATTCGTATAAAATTGTATGCGTTTGATTTATTTTTTCGTCAATAACATTATCTTTTTCAATGTTAAAACTAGTTTAGTTAGAAAACCTTTGTGTTTTTAGTGACAAAGTCGATATTAAATAGTTATTAATTTTTCATAAAACAGTCGGAAAATGTCCACTCATAATAGTTGCCGAGCTGTCGGGTATTCTAATTGCTATTTGTACGATTTCATACAAATTGGAGAGAACCTCTTGCGAACAAAAACGTTTTTTTTTTTTTTTTTCTGTCACATCTCGAGTTTAATAACTTTCAAATATCTCTTTGAGTACACAGTTGACTTTGCGTTTTTAACCGTCCGTAATTGTTTTTGAAAAATTCTAAATTCGAGACGAAAATCAAAAAACGACGCCGAGTAACCGATTTCGTTCGTTGTCGTCGTCGTCGTCGTCGTATTTCAAATTAAATGTTCAAAATAATTCGACGGTCGAAAACACGTTAAACACGGTTTCTCGAGATCTCGCGCGACGACAATATTGTTCTCGATTCCCGCGAGGGTCTCACGTATTCACGTTCGCTTTGGGCCGACGATCATCGAGTGAAATTGTGAAATTCGCGTTCGCGTGTGACGCAAAGTATGACGCGATTGATATAGTTATTACGACCGCGCGAGAAAAACCGAGGAGAGACAGAGGACACTCTCGGCCGCGCTGCCGGCACCCCGACACGAACCGACCGACCGACCGACTACTATTATACTCGCGTCGTATAAATAATAATATGTATATTATACGCACGTGTGCTTGCCGTCGTCGTCGTCGTCGACTTGGCGTGCGCGTCTGCTATAATAATAATATAAGACCCATTAGCGAGGACCGTGCGGCGCGTATAATTTTCTATAGGTGTACCAGACGAAGAGTGTAAAACTTGTTTGCTTATCTCCGGGGTACACGGGAGACACATAGAGAGAGTAAATTATAAACACGGGCGGCGGCGGCGGCGGGCACGCGTTGAGAAAATATGTGTGCGCATTGGCGCGCGATTCGCGGTCGTCGTGTCGTCGTAGTAATAGAGAACGAGCACACTCGTTTTTGTCGCCGCGGCGGCCCTGCGATTTAGATTTACGCGGTCAGATAAACCGTCCCGGGAGAACCGAGGAGCTCCAGGGGTGGGGGGAGGGGACAAGTAAGAGAAAATAATATATAAAACTATGTGAGGGAAAAAAAAAATGTATTTACGTATTAAATTATAATAACAAGGTCTCGGCGGCAGATGGCGGGAGAGTGGTCGTTGTGGTAAAACAGAGATGTCTCCGAGACGTGTGGTTATAGGCATAGTAATAATACGTACTAATGTATAACGCGAGTGGTTCGTCTTGTGCGCGCGTGTGTACAATAAATTAGTACGAAGACACAAACACGTGTGCACTTGGGGGTTTTTTCGTGTACGATTAAAAAACAACGATAAACGCGCTTCCGTGCAGGACGAAACGAACGACGGAACGTCGTATAATATATAATAACAACAAAGTATAATATTATTAAATACATAAAAAATATAAAACAAAATAAATTTAAATAATCGATGTTTGGCTGGGTGTCGATACTCGTGTAATATAATAACTAGGGCTCGGAAGTCGATGACCCAAAAAAAAAACCTTTAAAAATTACTTCAAAAAGTGTATGAATAAATGTTCTAAAAATGATGGAAAATCACTTATGAAATAAAATAACTTTGGCAACAGAAAAATGTAAAAAAAAAGTGACTCGTTTATTTTTATTAAGAAAACATTTTTTTTTTTTTATTGTTTACAATAATATGTAACTATAAATTATAAATACATATACTAGAAACTATAAATATATCATATTTCGAACATCGTGGGTTTTTTTAAGTAGGTTAGCTACTACTATATTGTGTGCGCGTGGTCGAGAAAATAGTTTCGCTGCTCGTTTATTCCGTTTCAACGCGATCGTAATATACGTACGCGTCGTCGTATTCGAAATCGCGTTTGTTTTTAAATACCCGAGAACAACGGCGGCTCGGTTACACGTCTACTCGTCGAACGTGTTTCGGTCAATAAATTTAGTAAAACGATGTCCTATTATCAATACGATAGTGTACGAGTGATATTTTAAGTAATACCATAGGCGTGCCCAGGATTTTCGCGCAGGGAACAGGTCCAGCAGTGGTTAAAGTGGAACGCGGGAGGACACTAATAACTTCCGATCAAACTTTATAATGTGCCAGCCCTTACTTTTCTCCTGTGACGTGTACTGCTATAGTACACGTGTCCTATTAGGACAAGGGGGGCGCTTAAAACGTAACACAAATGATAGTCCCCCTTCAATCATATACCCCGCCTGTTTTCACGAGGTAGCGAAATCGTGATTTTCGCACCGGAAACAATCGAACAGACGAGTTATTGATAGGTTTTTACATAATATTATAATGATATAACATCGTAATGAATTTATAATTATGTAACAATAATAATAACAATAATAAAAGCCAAACCGCTCGTGTCGCCCGACCAATGAGGGCCGAGCTGCGCGCGCGCCATCCCGTTCGAACGACTCGCGAAAGGAAGTACGACAGCTGTTATCGATTCAGTCTGCCGTCGACAGCGGTTCAGAAAGTTCGTCTCGGTCTTAAACACTGCGGTTTTTATTTATTTTTCTCCGTAATTTCACTCGACAATCGTTCGTGTTTATCTCGTCGACGACTTAATCGTAACTTTCAATCGTGACTTTTCTATCCAACGCAACTTAACTATTTATTACGCGAATCGATACGAACACACCGAACCTCCTCTCAACAGCAGCCCACCGACAGGCCGTAAGTAGTACCGATTATGTTTATTTACACTTAGCGTTAGACTTGACTGGGTGATACTATTTGTGTCGATTTTACGTTGTCGATTCGAACCGATGCCCTATAATAGAGTTATCACTTATCGGTTTAACAGAGTTATCACTTATCGGTTTAGCAGAGTTCTCACTTATCGGTTTATAACGTAAATTTGAATTAATAAACGTATTGATTTACGACAAAAACAAAAATTGAAAGTAGGCGGAATATTTCGACTCCCGAGCCCTAAATAATAACAAAGTATTTTATTAAATATATAAATAAAAATTAAATAAATAGGTCTTGCCCGGAGTATTGTAATAAAGAGTGCAACAATCGTTTACTATAAATTATGCCTATTTATGAAACTTTTTATTTTCATATATATATATTTAATAGTTTCAATAAATTATTTTATTCATTTATAATAACACTATTGTCATTATCATAAGAGTATCAACCACTAAACGTTATTTATTTTGTTTTTTCTATAATATAATACTATGATAATATTATACTGTCGCGTCACAGTGCTCGTCTTGGGAAAAATCATAAGAGGCATATAATATATGTATTAAAAATAAGCGTTCCTCAAGACTTAGATTAAATCCCAACGTCCCTCGAAATGCGCCTAATATAGTTGACGAAACAAATGCACTGTAATAAGTATTATATAACATTGTAACACTCTCGTACGAAAACAATATTTTGGTTACGATTCACCTCTTGTAATTATTTCGCGACGACAATTCGATACCTAAAACGTGTAGCGTGTAGACGCGTTAATTTATTCTTGTTACGTTTTGAAATCATATCCCCAAAATAATATTTCGTTCTGACGATATAACACGAAATTCGAATTATTTTTATCACTTTTTATTTCGACGATATTCGTCGTGTAGTTCGATGTGAGTAAACCGAGAAATAGTTTCTTTTCCTTGGCGGAAAATGTAGAAAAATCAGGATAGCTACGTTGAATTATAAAAGGGAAGGGTTATAACTGCTCCCTTCGCCGAGTCGTGCACCGAGTAAAAGTTCTATTTGTGTTTATGTCACAAGTCTCCGACGGTATTGTGTGTGTGTGTGTGTGTGTGTGTGTGTTTTTTAGCGACGACGTAATTAAAATTTGTAGTGTTAATATTAAATAGGTAGTATTTATCAATTAACGCGCGGGTACGGCGCAAAATGATTTATGCCTGTACACAGACACACGCGCTCGCTCGCTCGTTGTTTTTAAAACCAATTACGCTCTGTGTGTGTGTGTGTACTATTATCATCTACGTAGCTTTTGTATTCGAATATATTATATGCGCGTATAAGGCATTGTCCCCGTTATGGAACGGACGACGATTGTTAGCGGCGGCGGCGTTTGGTCCGCGTTGCGATATTCCGCGAGTATTACGTATTTGCGCCGAAACAACAAATAATAATAACAACGACGTTTTGGTTTTTATATTTTTCGCTATTCGCGGCAATTTAAATAACAATTCGGAAAGTTATAGAGAAAATTTATCTATTGAAAAAGTTCCTTTTTCATTTCGTCGTGCGCAGTTTCAAGTCAAACAGAAACTTTTTTCGCGCGCCGCGGCGGCAGATTAGACGAAGCGTTATTAATGCGGTTTTATAGGTTAGTTTTTTCGTGTCCTTTTTTTTCTTTTTTTTTCCCCCTCTCCCCCGTTATTATTATTATTATTTATATTGTATATTGTTGTACTTTGCAAACTTTGATGGTTTTCTCATTATCTACGTCGCAGCATTCATTAATTCGAGTTACTTATTTTTGATAAATTTCGTCGTCCTCGTCGTCGTCCCAACTCGCGCTCGCTCGCGACGTATATGTTTTGCGATGGGGCAAACGAGAATTTGAGGTCAATCCCGCATGTGCGCGGCACGTAGGCTACCTACTCGTGACACTTTGGCGTATTTTAAAAAGGTCCTTTTGCGGTCGTGTATATTACAGCGACGCGCGCGTTTAATATTCGCGCACACGCGTGCATGATAATAATTACGTCAGACCGGGAGCGACTATAAAACGCGATATACAACAACACCGGTATGGATAGATTCAACCGCGATAGGCACGACGATTATTATTATTGCGCGGCATTGGTACGACACCGCGTATAGTATATCTGCCGCGCGGAGACAATGCGCGTTCAAATATATCGCGCGAAGGATATTTTTTAATTATTCATACGCGCTGTGCCGTGACCGCGAAACGAAAAAATTCGATTTTCCCGTCGGTTTTCTTTACCCTCCGCCGCCGTCGAAACGCGCTTTATTCACGTATAATACAAGCTGCTAGTTGGCAAATTCTATCAGTAAATTCGCCCGGCGTAATCGTGTTCACTAGATTGTAAACTATCTGCCGGTAAAGTCGAAAGCTGCTGGGCTACTTTATTCGCCACTCGCCGGCGGCGTTTATGGTTTCGGCTATATTAAAAAATGTCGCCGGAAATAGTCTGTGCGGGCGTGTCATTATTCTAGCTCGAGCTATCAAAAAGCAGCCACCTAGCGAGAGTACTACTCGCCGAGTAGGAACGTTTCGCGTGCAATCGTCACTAGCCGACGTCACTAGCCAAATTTATTTGATTCCGTTTGATAATCAAACGTCACTACGCGGCGTAAATTACGCGCTGCTGTTGTTCCGCGCGAACGTCGCGCTCCGGGGACCCCGTCATATCGTTATGATTATTATCGCGGGTTTTTAAACACTACAATTAGTTTTTTACGAGTTCGAGTGGACAACACGGCGGCGCGGCAGCGCTGAGATTTCGATCGCGGCCGACATCCGGTATTATTATTATTATTATGTTTTGATTGTAGTGAATACGTCCTCCGACCCCCCCGGTCACGCGAATCGCAGGGTAACATCGTCTCGCGCAGTGGGATATTTTCATAGAAACCTGTCCGAAATATTAACAAAAAAATTGATTTTCTTTTTTTCATTTTTTATATTATCTTATTAAAGTATAGAATCATATTGTTTATACACTTTAATCATAAAAATTAAGTTATTAGTTACGATTCTGTCGAATTTATTGACATAGAACTCTTCGTATTCACTACTGAAATGGAATCAGTTCTATTGTTTCTATGGTTATCCACTAAATATTGTCAGTAAAACTTTTTTAAAACTATTTTATAATTTCAATATCCAGTCCAGTGATAGATTATGACATTTCTGTATTTTCCAAAACTATTCTTTTCTCTTCATGTCCACGCGCTTGCCACTTTTGACATCGATTTACGGGGATTTTGCGATAATATTATCTTGTCGGGGTCATCTATTATATCTCCACTAACTAATTTCAAAGTTACAATTGATGTAAAAAAATATACTCGAATTAATGGTTTGAATTAGTACGATTTCGATGCGTAAATAAATACAAACTTGACCATTATTTTTAGTAGACTTCCGAGACGGTCCGAGTCGAGATAATATTTTCTTATTTTAGTGCATGTAAAATGCAGTTTCCAAATATTAAAATGACGCGCCTTTTCGTGTGAATTACTTTTTATCCGCGTAAATTAAAATGTGAAAAGCGAAATGATTATCGTACAATACCTTGTGTCGTTGGAAATTCGAGTAAAAATTATACGTTTAGTCGCAATCGCTGGCGCCTGTGTACGCGCGTATATTGAATATATTTATAAACGATCGACGAGACCGCTCGAATCGAACTCGCTATGGTGACGTATTGTGTCGGGTGTTTCGGGGTACCAAAAAACAAAAAAAAAAAAAACATTTTATTACCATCTATCGTTATCCGTTGCCCATCGCGCGTCGGATGGACGAATCGCGCCGCCGCCGCCGTCGTCGACTGACAGATTGTCACGAATTTCTCTTTGACAAATCGATTTGTCGTTTATCCTTTGCTACAATATATTATATTGTTACATTACTCGACGTCTAACGGGCGAACGGCCGTGGCGTATAATAGATTAATAAGCGAGCGAGCAAATCAAAATGTCTATTCGTCGAACGTGTCGCGTACGCGCGCTCCTATAATAGCTATAACCGTCGTCGTCGTCGCGATGAATATTTTAAATTTTCTCGTGCCCGTTGTTCACTTCTATCTCGTATTATGAATCGTACGAGCGAACTCGGAGAATACGTCTGTTTTTTTGGAGGAAAAAATGATTTCGTTTAGGGCTGAACCGTGTTTGCGCCCGTGCGTACGACGCGACGCCGCCGGGTCGACAGGGTCCTCCAGCCCACGCGCGTAATTATTATAATTTAGGAGTGAAAAAGGCCGGAGTCTCTCCGGAAATTTTAAATAAGCCGCAGTCTACGGAGAATTTATTATTATGTATAAATATTATATTTATTATGATGACTATAGGTAGTGTATTCTCGGAAACCGCGATTCCGATTTCTCCAAGTCTCGACGACTTTGTTTAATTAAAATCCCGCGCTAGATTGGTATCGATAATGACATTAATATTCGTTTTACTTCAAATCGATAATAATAATTTAAAAAGTTAACAGTTAACGAATTCAACATTCGATAATAAACGTATTGCACACATCGTAGTAGGTATTCGACGCGATTTTCATAATTCCGTGGCTCGTCGCTGTCACGTATAATATAATATGTAAACGTCATATTTCCGTCGTTTTCGTAACTAAAAAGCCTTTTCAAACAGTAATCGTCGAGAATACGTGAGGAGAAATACATTGGACGAATTTATGTCGGTAACGTCGGATCGCGCGAATCTCAGAGTCGCGTTCGACCGATTTTTTTTTTTATGTATCGCGATGGCGAGTGTACATTATTATCACAATGCCGCGGCAGTAAACCGAAACGATCGTTTTGCGTACACACATAAGTGTCGGCCGCGGTGAAAATCTTATTACGTAATGGATTTCCCAAGACTCGCAAGTCGTACAACGCCCCGGAGAATTTCATTTAGCAGCCGCTCGTCCGAATCATTTATTATTATTATTATTATTATAATAATAATATGTGCGAATAAAAATCTGCATAATCGTAAAACATCATAAACCTTTTACGAGAAAACGTTCAAGGCGCGCGGGCGCAGTCGAGTGAAATTATAAGGGTCGGAATGACGTTTAATTGCGTTATTCCGGTAATTTCCCCGGTAATCCGAAAATTCGAGTCCTGCAGACTGCGGGAGATTGGTTTTGGAAATATCAATCGATCGGGGTTTGTACGCTTTCCCGTATACTTAATATTATTGGAAGGAAATGCCTACCGCGCGCGCGCGTGATGGACGAGAAACGTTTGTGCGACGCCGAGTGACTAAAATCGATTTTGACGTGTTTCAGTGTGCGACTCAAGATCTGTTCGAGCTACTGGAAAGGGTCCAGAGTAACCGATTGGACGACCAGAGATGTGTTCTGCCGCCGTACTTCGCTCAAGTAAGTAAATCCTATTAGATATTGTATTCTCGACCGTTTGACGAAATCGCGCGCGGGTTCAAAACGAGGGTTTCGTTTTGTTTACGCGCTCTTTATAAAAAAAAAAAAAAAACGTCGTCCCCTCGAGACCGCGCGTGTTAACGCGTTAGAAAGACAAAAGTATCACCGCGTTCACCAGGAGTTACGATATTTGTAACGCGTTTGTTATCTCGTATATACTCGGCGCGCATTAATTACATCATGTTCTCTGGTAACAGCTGCGCCAACAAAAATATTTATAGCCTTGTCGCGGCATCGGATATCACTACAGATCGCGCGCGTGTTACAAGACGTAGACGACGTAGTACGTCTAGATTAAGGGGTTTTAGAGGAAAAACAAAATTATGAATTCCAGTCGCCGCGCGTATACCGTTACGGTGTGTTGTTACGCGCTATAGGTATACGCGGCGAGACATTGTTATGCCATAAGGTTTGATTTTCTCTTAATTGACGTGTTTATAACCGGCGCGGCGTTTTGATCATCTCCGAGCGCGTTCCAGAACATCTCTCGTCTTTTTAAACACGCGCCGAGACGCAAATGTTTTACACGCGCGGCGGCAGAGCAGACACGGTCGCGTCGTACACGGTTTTAATTTTTCTCCCGTCTCGATCTTACTTTTAGACTTTTCCGAAAAAATATACAATACGGCGGCGGTTCCCGACCTTTTTAGTTGCGCGGACCTTTGAATTTTTAAAACTATTAGGCCCACTAATTGCAATACATAATACAATTATAATATATTATAATATAATATATTATATAACTTATATAATTACATTATATAATAATACAAACCTAACCTTACCTTTTAAAATAAATAATTACAATATAAAAGTTATTGAAAATAAAAGAATTTAAAACCAATTGTTTATTGAGAAAAAAACTTTATTCGACTTCATCACAACAGTATAAAAATTTTATGTAATTTTCGACGTTGCTTGTTCTCCACGAGAATCAATATCTGGATTAAAACTCGATAGTTTTAGCCTTAAATCACTCTCGACGTTCTTTATATTATTAAAGTATATAATAATATTGGTTTAAAATATTGTTCTATGATCCGTGTGGCCCATGGGTCGGGAATCGCTGGTGTTTGACGTCGAAAACGAAAAACGCGTGTATATTTTTTTTATAACGCGCGACGTTGACGCGACTTGGAAAATTCGAATCGGAATAAAAAAAAAATCGAGTTATCGACGTTTCGAACAGTCGAGAGACTTAAAAAATATATACGCGAGAGCGCTGAGAAGACTTTGACCACTCGAGGTTTTTTTCTTTTTTTTATTCGTCGTCAAAGTTCTCTCAAAGATTGTGTGATTGTGTGCTGTGTACACCCCCGTTGTATATATTACGTGTTTTACGCGTGCAGGTTTTTAAAATTATAAATTAAACAACTTGTTTAGTTGACAAATTTGAAGTTTCCACAACAATCTCAATTACGTTTAATTCTACTAAGTTTGTTTGGTCGTCCTTAATTGCAGGATACCTCCGGGCAATAATATTGTTGGAGAGTTTTCGGTAGATACCGACTCTCGCGAGATGATAATCAAAGCGTAGTCTGTCAAAGATTCTCATAATCGTGTGACGTTCGCCGCGCGCCGCGTACTCGCTTCGTTTTAAAACAGCGGTTTCGCGGCAATCGCGCGCTGAATTTGAAAAGCGGTTTCGCGCGATAAATTGTCTCTTTCGATCGGCCGTTTTTCCTACGGCTTTCGTCGATTTCGTCGTCGGAAACCGCTGGGAAATTTTCAGTTTTAACAGACCCTAAAATAACATACCATCCCCGCGGCCCGGGTTTCGACCGATTTAATACCCCCCGAGCACTTTTGCTTGGCCGAGAAAAGTGTTCCGCGCGCAATAAAAACACCGTAAAATCGATAAACAGTTCGGAATCTAAAATCACATTTTAGACAAGCGTCGAATTTCAAACGCGGGGAGCGGTGTCGTCCGCGCGAGACTTTGTTGTTTGAAAAACGTGGGAGGGGGAGACAAATAAAATATAATAACCGTCGCGCGATAAATCAAGCCGACTCAATGAATTCTCGTCCTTCTAATTTGCGTCGACGCCACATTTCACTAACGCGCAGGATTTCCCGGAGACGTCATCGCAAGTTATTTCGTTTATTGGATAATTACTATAAACTTAATCAACGCGGGGTTTCGCGGGAAAATTACATTTAAAATGACACATGTGGCTGTCAAGATCCGTGTACTCGAATAATTTATTAAATTTTCTAAGTAATCCGCCGAGAGTATAGTAGCAGTGCCGCGCGCGCGAGCTGCTGTCGTCGTCGCGTCGTTCGGCATAATCCGACGGGACGTTTTAATAATATAAAAAAAAAATAATACGTTTAATAACAATATATTTTGTCACGTGGTGTACACACATTGTACACGGGCGTAACGCGAAAAAGGGGGAAATCGTACGAAATTCCGCCCAGACACCTCCGAAGATTTCCCCCCCCCCCCTCTCACGAGCAGTGGCGTTTATTGAAATTAATTTCGGGGAATGGGTTATAAAAAAAAAAAAAAAAAATGTATTTCATCAATAGTATAAACTAATTTTATTTTTTAATAATATTATAGATTGAATAAAACACATAATATATGAATAAAATTAAAGGACTAAATCTCTAATATTTTCGAGGCAGATTTGCAAAATTATTAAACACTTCTTGAGCGTCTATTGAAACACTTCTATGAATTGATGACACGACGGCTAATCCTGTTGGTCGATTTTCGCTTGTACTATTTTCTCGACTACGACTTCAATCTTTTTAACGTCGAAAATTTCTGATGACGCCGTTGGTACCGGTAGAGTGACTAATGTTGACATCAAACACTACAGAGTGATATAACTAAATACAATTTAATATTTCAACACTTCCTCTTAAATTCTAATTAGTCATACAATCAACGCCGCCCGTACCAACCATACCATTTAAACCCCTAAAACCCTCCCCTATATACGCCACTGCCCGCGAGACGTCTGCGAAATATCGTTATTCCTAATTTATACTCCATTATACTCAGTCGACAATTCGTAAAACTCAAAATCGAACTAAACGCGAGGAAAACCTCTATTATTAGAATTAGATTTATAATTCGAAACGTCTGTCGGCGGGAGACACTCTCTACAATTCGAATTATTTTTTCGGCCAGAACCTAGCTATAATTCGAATTTCTTTAACGCGATTATCTACGTAAAGATTTTGTATGACTAATCTATTTGACGTGCTCGCAATCAAATCACTTACTACCTCTAATCTAGACTTTAATCGTATCGTTTTACCGAAATAAACCTCCGCAACGGGCAAACCGTTGTTGAAATTGAATAAAACGTCGTAGTCGGGGTCTGAACATGACGGGTCTCGTAAATATCGCGTTTATTTTTTCCCCTTTTATTGCACCGAACGCTCCGAACACCTCTGTAAATCGAATTTTCGGCTCGGTCCCCTTATTACCGACCGACTACTGTATTATGCATACGAGTTTTATTGCGATATTTAAATTCGGCGCGTTTCGCTCCGCGTGTGCTGCATAGCTGTCGGACGCGGTGAACTTGATAATGAAACGTTACACGTCGTATTATAATGAACGTAACGGTACGTGGAAAATGTTATTTTCCAAACAATAACGCGCGCCATTCGTCGGAAATCAAATCCTTTTTTTCAGCAGTATCGCCACGTGACGTGATCCAGTCGATTGTGTAAATACGTTACTATCGATCATTTTACCCGGCCCGTGTCGGTTGCTGCTTTTATTGTCGCGTTCTTTAGATTAAGTGGCTTCTACAGAAACTATATTCAAAATTATTTTCATTGTTTGTGGCGAAAACGTAATAATTCCACCGCGCGACGGTTATTAATTACACACATATACAGCGAAACCTCTGAATAGCGGACACTCTCGGTCGCCGAAATTTTGTCCGCTGTTTAGAGGAAAACATTTTTTTATTAATAAACAAATAAATTCAATAATTTTTATTTTCACATTAATATAAATACACTAGCTGAATAACCCGGCTTCGCCCGTGTGCAGTATAACTTTTTATTTTATCAGTTTTTTTTTTTCATTTTTACCCCTTTTAAATCCGGTAGGGGTCGAATTTCGGAAAATCCTTTCTCAGTAGGTGTCTATACCGCAAAACAAAACTACCGTCCCAGTTACCTGAATTTTTATTTTATTTTTACATTAATCAAGTACATCTTAAAAAAAATAAAAACTATTATATTTCTGAAAAAAATCTGTTACTTGAGTTTGTTTACTAATTGCGGGCGTAGTTATTTCGTAGACATTTTCTAATTCAATTTTCATATACAGTATAAATAATGTACACATTAGACAACTTAATAATTGAGGTTTTTATTCAAGTATTCCAAAATAATACTTAATTTAAGATAAAAATCATTAATATCGATGTCATAAAAGTGTCCGTTATTTAGAGTGTCCTGTATTTAGAGGTTTTCCTATAAATAAATAATGAAAATGTCCCCGTAAAAACGTCCGCTATTTGGAGGTGTCCGTTAATGGAGGTTTCACTGTATAATATATTATTTATTAATCGAATTCTATTTGAATTATCGACGCGAAAACGATTTTACATCATCAGATCGACGGGCTAAAATTGAATTCAAATCCGTCCGTTTAAAGTAATACTCTGACAACGTCTGCTGCGAGTACAGTGCGAAACGCTCACTTTGCTCTTCTAGACACACGCCTCGGAATTGCAAATGCACCGGCAACAGTGCGTGTTATTGCGCACGTCTTGAGTTTCGCGAATCGCCTCGCACTGAGACGCTTACATTACAGTAAATGTACACATTGTTCTGTACCATATTATATTAATGGATTGAAATCCGTGCCCTTAAGTTTGTCGCCCACTTGTTCGGATTTGTATTACTTATAGTGTTGTACGCATACTTTATAGATATACCGGCCGATAGACAACAGAGGTGGGGCGTCTCGCTCGATACGTCATCGTATTGCGATTTATAAAGCAAACCTACGCGGTTTTGTTGTTTTTCGTTTTTTTTTTCCCCAATCGATCGAAAACGAATAGTTGGACTTCCGCGAGCTATTTCGTGCGAACCGTCATCGTAGTAAACGTATTATTTAAAATATTATCGTTTCCAAAACAAATCGGAGATGTTCCGAGCGACCGACTTTTTTCCGACACGTACGTTTCGATTCGTTTCGACGATCGGCGACGGCCTTATGAGAATTACAACAGCACCGACGACAATCATTATCCCCGACGGGGTCCCCGCGCAAATTTACATTCTCGGATCGGCTAAGAAACTTTCTTTTGGGTTTTCGCTCGCGATAGTACAGTCCATATTTTCTACACGATCGATAAAATAAATAATAGTAGACGAGCCACGCGTTAACGTCGAGTTTAAAGCGATGTAAATCGTTTCCGAAAGATAAAAAACCACATTCACTGTGGGAATTTCCGAAACATATACTCTATACATTTATTATTATTTTATTGCGTTAACAATTTTGCATGTTTGAAAAATTTGACGCTGGGAATAAAAGGCTTCGGAATTCGATCCGTCTCGCGAGCGTTAGAGAAACCCGCAAGAAAATTCTTTATAGTTTTTTTTTTTTTTTTTATCTCTTTTATCGTCGTGCTCTCGCAAACCAAGTGCCGTGGTGGTGACTGTGACGGCACTACATATTGCAAATTCCTATATCAACAACCTTTTTTCTCCCTCCCCCCCCCCCGACCAAACTGACAATTCCTTAGTTTATCGCGGCGTTGCGCTCGAAAACTACAGCAGCGCCCGATTTTGCCGTATTGTCGTCAATCGAATTGCTGACGTTCGTAATGTACAAACAAACGACGACGACCGGGTCCGGTAACCCTCCCCGAAATGTTTTTTTTTTTTTAAATTCATACGATCGAGATATTGAACGTTTTAAAAATTTCCACCGCGTGGTTGATAATATTGTTCGCTGCGTTTCGTTGAATCGAAAATCGACCGTATTTCGTACGGGTCGTTTTCGATTTTTGGTCGTAGTTTTCGGTGGTGTCAAATGCACGGGCGCGCGTTCTTTCTTTTTTTTCGAAAGAGTGAAAGCTCCGTTTCATAAGTATAATATCTTGAAACAATATAAGGAGCGGTGATTTTAGGGTCGAGAGAGATGTAGTGCTCTAGTGGTCTGGTCTTATCTAAAATCCTCGAGTGAATAATGCTCGATAAGTTAGTATTCTTCTTAGCTCGCCGATTGCTCAAACGCGTTAATATTTTTTACCAATTCGTAATTCTTTTTTCGATTTGAATATTAGAGATGACGTGTCTTCGTATGATATAAACGTTTTCATATACTCGTATATAATAATTACAACGAGGGGAATGGATATAAATGCGAATCGAATTGTTAATTTTTAGAATTCTAATAAAACGATTTTCAAGCGAAAATTCGTTTCACACACTAGAATTTAAAAAAAAAAAACACGTTATTTTTTAAATGTTTGTATTGTTGCTGTAAGGGCACATTATATTCATTTTTTTTAATGATGTCATTTTTTTTTTTTATCATAGTAATATTCACGCTCTAGTTACATAATATATTATGTTTTTCTGAATAAATTCGAACAAAATACAAATAATAATAGGCCTTTTCAAAAAATTGTTATTAGCTTCTTAAATTACAAGGAAGCCTTCTCAAATGTTTATCTGTTCCTCTCGCAGTTCACGTCTACGTAAACGTGTATTGAAAAACGCGAAAAAAAAGTCGCTCTAATTTCGTAAAAACAAAACATAATTATTATTATTAAATCAGAAACATCGTCGACGCGCAATCGGTGGCGTCCTCTAGCGATACGCCGCCGCGACCGAGTGACGGCGCTAGTTATACCGCATAGCGGTCGTAAGCCGATGTCGTTTGGTTTGCGCGAGAGCGCGCCGTCCGTCGTGTCTGGAAATAATAATTTACCGAGACGGGGTAGTTAATAATAAATTTCGTTCCAAAGTTTTTGACAATCAATTTCGCGAAACATTTTTCAACGCGATTAAAAAGTTTTCGGCAAATAAATCACGTATAGATGTACCCAAGTACATGTGTCGGGGTACAACAGAGGGTATTTCGAAATAAAAGTAAGATTTATGCGTAACGTTGAGTACTGGTCGTTTTTCTTCTCTCTCCTCTCTAGAGTCTCTACAACAACTTCTTACGATTTTTTTCCCACTCGAGACATTGTGAGCTGAACTACGAACAATTGTCGCCGTGTCCCCGAAAAAAAAAAAAAACACACAAACCTAATATTATCGTCGTCGACACCGCGGCGTCCTATTGTTTAGACACACGTTTCGCTCATTACTTTCAACAACGTCATGATATCTCAAAAGCTCGATTTTTCAGCACAACGATTTTAGAGTCAGAATAAAATACTGAAATATTTAAAAATGCAAAAACGACACACTAAATGTCCTCTGACGCAGCGGTTCCCAACCTTTTTACTTGTGCGGACCATCATTTTTATAAAAAAATCTTTGAGCAGCACACCTACATACGTATAATATATAAGTTATTAAAAACAAAAGAATTAAAAACCAATTTTTTAATGAGTAATAAACTTTATTCGACTTAATCACAATAGTTGAACAGTTTTATGTGATTTTTGACATTGCTTGTCCTCCGCGAGAGTCAATATCTGGATTAAAACTCGATAATTTTAACCTTAAATCACTCTCAAGTCTCAACATTCTTTATATTATTAGGTATTAGGTATATAATGATATTATTTTAAATATACACGTTAGTATTATTATTTTGTCCGCGGCCCACAAGTTGGGAACCGCTGCTCTAACGGCTATTGTGGTATGACGGTTTTGCTGGGAAATATTACTCTTTTAAGGGCATTCAAAAAATAGACGCACAACTCTAATAGCCGATTTTTGAGATTTGACGTTCTTGAAAGGAGTGAGCGATTCGTGATAAGTCGTGGCGACTTATATAATATTATCGATGAAATGATATTCGCGCACGCGTTTTAATAAATGCCAATAGTCTGTGATTAGTGACGATAAAGGCCCTTTTGTACGGCATAACCATTTACTTAATTAATAATCCCGTTTCATATCTTCGCCGTGTTACTCATTAGGGCGTGGTTACGTTTGAATGTTGTAAAAAGTATACGATATTATTTGACGTGTTTAATACATTTTCTTTAAAACCAAGTTTTTTTTTTTTTTTTTTATTTCATTTATCAACTTTTTACCGCCACGTGTTTTTTCTTTGGTATTTTATTTTTTCATAGAAATCAATAAAAATTAATTACCTTTACTCTACCTACTTATTTTTTTCTAATTTCTTTTGTCGATCTCTAAATTATCCGTTTTTTTTTTTTTTTTTATATAAAGACAATAGTGACAATAAAAACGTGTCAAACATTAAATATTGCAAATAAACACGGTTACCATAATAATAACGACGTATTTATGGCCCCTAAAACGACGTACGGAAAACGAGTATAAATGTTCTCACAAAGGATATAATATTATGTCTGAAAATGATTATTGTTTTATGCGTGTAATGTGTGTCTACGTGTGCTCAGATCAATCACGTTCTCGGTGTACCTACATACGTATATATATTTTTCTGCTAATTTATTATTCCGACTTCGAAATCGAGTAATTGAAAATTCATCAGAAAGCGATTATAAAATATATAAATCCATAATATAAACGTGTTATTTTTTTATGTGAAGACAAATAGCGTTATAATATGAATTGTTTAATAACACACGTCACATTCGTTCGACGATCGGTCGTTTCGTTACTAAATAATCAATCCAAACACAATGCTCGATAAATGACGATAAAAACTCCGCTCGCCGCCGTCACGAATACCTGCGCGGCTTTTATTCTCAATTCGTTTTACCAAATTAACGCGCGGTTCCGGAATATTAATAAATTGGCCGTTAGATTTAATTCGTTGGCAAGACCTGAGCATAAATATCGCTGTCGAGTACGTAATATTATACGGTGCCGAAGAAGTCGTGACGGTATCGCGTTTTCGAATGAAAATAATATAATTGATGTGTTTTGCTATAATATTACGGCGAACGATTTTTTTCATCGGCGCGTACAATATTTGATCGAAACGAGATCGCGACGCGATTGTCGAGTTCATAAACAATTCAACGATAATAACGCGTACGGATCCTATAGCGAACGTGCGGCGCGTTGGTCACCGACATTTCTTTCTTTTTAATGAGATATCGTATTGTACGGTGTAGATTTCGAGTTTGAAAAATGTCTCCGCAGTGTCGTTTTGAAAATATAACGTTTCGGATTTTTTTACATTCGTGTTGTGCGCACGTCGCGCGAATCAATCTAAACCCGATTCGTTCGATTGGGGTTTTTCGCGTACACTCGATTTCGGACTCGACTTTTAATGTTTTTCTCACGCGTCCGAGAATAGAATTACCCGCCACTTTCGATCGACGGTTTGCGATGTTCTTCGTCGTTATAAAAACTTTGGTATTTAGTGTGTAGAGGCTTACTTATTGGTCGTTTCGAGTAACAGTAAGACGAAACAACCGACGCGCGACGGCTTGTCTAGGATTTCACCGAAAAATTTTCAATCGTCGTTTTAATCTTGACAGTTGTACAAAACTTTTGAAATCGATCCAATAGAGGCGAAAAACACACTCCGTTTTCAAAAGAGATGACGCCGGGCGACGACCGACTTTCGTCTGACGGCGCGTAGTCCCCACCGAGCAACCGTCGGTCGCGCACGTCGACAATTATTTTCGGTAAAGTTTCGTTATAGGCTTTAAGCGACCGCCGTGTGAGTCTGACGGTGTGGGAGAAAATGTGGTTACGCGATGCCGTGCTCGTCGTCTGTGCCGCGCAGAACTGGTGTCTTCTCTTTTGGAACGGAGTACAAGTAGGTATACAATTTTCGGTCGTAAAAATCAATATTGTAATTTACTCTTTATCGCATTAGAATGGTGGACGTAAAATAAAAAACGCACTTACATAATCGAAACGCTTTATACGAGGAAATTAAAAAAATAAAAATAAACTTAACGGCTTACATAATACCTAGTATTCACGTTCAAAACGGACGTTTTAGTGTTTCTATGACACACGTGAAACTATTAAAACCATACGTTCGTATTAACCGATAATCTATTTGCGCGCAATCGAATCGAATAACGCCCGGTTCGAAAAAATAACATTTGAATATACGTATTTTTCGCCTCTCGTCGTTTAAAAAATAAATAATCGTCGTTCGTGAGCCCGCGGGCTAGATGGCCTCCGCCTGTGAATGCGCTCCGGGAAACAATAAATTTAAAAAAAAATCACGCGGGCTTTGAAAAACATTGTCGGTAGTCGCTGTGTGTCGGATATTTTTTAATGAGGGTAATCAAATTCGTTTTTATCAGTCTGTTTTTGGTTTTATAGTTTAGTAGAAAAAATGCACACATAAATACGTCGCGAGTTTGACGAGTTTATTTTTTATTATAATATAATGCGCGCGTGCGTGTAAGGACATACGACGAAAAAGCGTATATTTATGAACTTTGACCGTAATTTCGCGAAACGTGTTTGTCGCTCTGGTTTTTTAGAGCAGGTGGCGCGGTAAAAGGTCGCGCGGGCGGATACCGTATATATATAGCTGCCGTTAGTCGTCTATCGTGTCTACGCGTTGTTTCGTGTTTGATCATAATAATTGCGGTACAGATATGTATTTTATGTATTACATAGAAAGTCGTTCGAGAAAATTAAAAGTGGCGTCGAAACGCTATATCGAAATCCGCCGGGTCACGGCTACAACATAATATAATATTATCGGAATATCGATGCGCTCGCGCGTCGCGTAAACCAGACACCTTTCTAGAGTAAATACAGCGTCGTAGGCGGCGTATAATGGTCGGGCTACAAAATACACATCGGGGCAAATATAAAACGAATAAGTTTTCGGAGTCGATATAACTCTTTTATTTTTAAAAAAAATAGTCCGCTGCATCGGGGGGCCATCGGACTTAACATTTTGACATTTACATTGTATGGTTTTATACATGGCGTGTTTCGGTTTTATATTGTTTACAATTTTATATTTTATTTAATTATCCGGTATCCTCTAGGAACAGGGTCATTTTATGTGTGTCGTCCGGGCCGAGGGCTTCGACCGAGGGCTGAGAATTCGCGCGATCGACGCGATAATATTATATATTACGTCTTGCTAGACCACGAACCGTGTTCGTTTTAAACCGCACAATTGTCCGGCTCGCAGCGTACGTAAACAAGGGGGCGAGCTTTTCGTGAATTCAATTCGGTCGACCCACTTATGTCGGTCATCTTGTGCTGTCAGCCTTGTTTCCGAGACTTCCGTGATGGCTTTTACGCGCACAACATCTCTCCCGTATAGTGTCTCTCACGACCGTATATTGCCAAGATGCCGTCACACATCAGTCTCGGTCTCTCGAACGCTCCGCTTAGGGCCGCGCCGAGATGCGCCGGGCACCGTGTCTTCGTTTATTCTTCTTTTCCTAAGTACTCTGCGATAAAATCGTCTATTCTTCTCCGCGATTTTTATCGAATTTACAAGTCTCCACGCACACCGTTCTACGACCGTTCACTTCTTCGTCTACTTTATTTTTTCAATTATCGCTTCAACCTTTTTTCGACGTTCGGTTCTATATATACCTACATATATAGTGCCACGTGCTGTCGAGGGTCCTCGTTTTAACGTGCGACGAAACTCTCGCGCGACTGTCCAAGTGCACGCGGCCGAAACGTTATTTGCACACGACAATCGTACACCGATCACGATATCTGGTCAAAATTATGTAATTTGCGATCCATAATATAAAACGTCTCTCGTCTCGGACGGGTTTTCCGCCGAGCACGCGTTCAGTACGATATATAGTACGTATAGGCAAGGAGTTTGACGAGGTGTCTTGTGAATAGTAATATAATTGGCCGCCGCGAAGTCTGCGAAATCCGAGCGCGTTTTGAGAACAACAACAATAATATGGCTGTTGTAATTCTTCTGTGGCGCGCGCAAACGGTTTAACCACGACGATCGTAAAATATTGTGACTGCATTAAACACGCGTTTGTGAAAACCTCATTCATCATCGCCTCCGCGGAAAGGCTTTTCCGTGACGTGTTTGAACAGTTGGCGCGCGCCGAGAGTTTTGCTCGCTGTTGTGTAGGCCGGGTACACGTATGCAAATCGTACGGTTACGGTTGTTTCAACAAGCGCCGCCGCCGCCGCTGAAATCAAAGCGAAAAACATATTGTTTCACCCGTCGTCGTGGCATCGGGGGGGGGGGATGGGGGGGGACTCTTCGAGCGGCTGTACGACGGAAAAAAAAAAAAATAAAAAAATAAATAGCGTTTCTGGGCGATTTGCTGAGCCGGTAAGACGTGCCGTCGTATGTCATTACAAACGCTGCGGGAGTTCGAACGATTGTTGTTTTTCTTCTTCTCGCAGTGTTTTTTTCCGTTTCTCTCTGTTTTTCTCCGGAGACGTCGTCTTCGCGTTCCGCCCTTTGGTCGTAACATTTACTGCGACGCACGCGAAAACGTCGTATCACGACGGTACGATAACAATATACGCTGATATATATATATCACGCCCGTGGTCGCGGTGAGTCATCGACGACGATGTTGCCCAGATCGCGGAGACCTCAACACCACTCGACGGGTGGTGGCAGTAAGAAATCGACGACGGCGTTCAAACATCCGTCACTGGTCGAAGACGTCCGCGAAGAGCAACGAGACGGCGGCGGCGGCGGCGGCGAAGTGAGTAAACGCGCGCTCATGAGTGCGTGAGGGGAGACGTTTCCCCCTGGAAATAGAACGACAAAAATTTGTGTTTTTTGTTGATTTTGAAGCCTAGAAATTTTCTAATCGATTCCCGTTCGAAACGAAATCGACAGTTTGTTTCGTCCATTTTAAATGAATATTACAATCGTATGTAGTGAAGAATAATTAGTTTTATAAATTAGATCATGTTTTTCTTTTCCGTCGGTCATCGTCGTCCAGTCTCGTGTTGTTGAACTCGTATTATTTTGAAAGTGTGTCGAACACTTCGATATCGAACATCAAACAAATATATTATATCAAATAATATATTTATCTATATAAAGTCGCGCTTTGATTATTATTCGATCGTATTGTAGTCATCATTAGACGGGGTTAATATTATTGTATTATATCGTTGAATTCGGAGTCGTCTTCACGCAGTATTTACCGTGTATGTCATATAATATTATCAATAATTAGTTCAATCTTCCCCGTCAATGCACTCTGGATCCGCGCGCCTTCGTCGGACTATTTTAAAAGTTACCTGTGTAGAACCGTAAGGGTTGGCGTCGTCGAGAGCATCGCTCGGACAAAATACTCTATTTAACGCAGTGGTTCCCAACCTTTTTTATTCTACGCCCCCCTTTGTATATTTTCGAAACTCTCGCGCCCCCCCCCCACCTTCTATAACGTGAAAAATATATCACTTTTTTGTGTACTTTACGAAAAAATTATAAAATATCCCGGACGAATTCAATTTTATTGATGATAATAATTTTTCATATTTTCCCTACATTTTAAAATAAAAATAATTTAATCAATAAAAATTGTATTTCGTAATAACTGCTTGCGCCTCCCCAGCAATGTGTACACGCCCCCCAGTTTGGGAACCAGTGATTTAACGCGACCATGTGAGCCGCAGCTCGTATATGCAAAGTGGTATATTGTACCGGTTTTTCTTTAACGTGTTAATTCGTCTGCATAATACTATTCTACAAGTCTCGCAGTCGCAGGCACTTTGTTTTTCTCGAGCCCGTCGAAATGATATGCGCCGCCACGACCCGGAGACTCGTAGTCGTGTCGCGCGCGCGCGTCTACGTAATATTATATTATAATAATATCTAATATCATTACGCCCGACGCCGAGTTGTTGTAATTTACGGGACGAATTCTAATGACAAACGCGCGTTCCATAACCTAAATAATACTCGACTCTGCGTTATAACGCGCAATGTGCCCGTATGTGTTTGTTGTGTACCGGCCCGAGTTGTGTGTTTACACGTGTTATTTATTTTAGTGCTGCGGCGTGTTTGCGCGGGCGGACTGCGGCACAGGTACTGAATATTACCGTCTGGTTATTTCGTACGTTTAACGTAAACCGATCGAGAACCGAAATATTACATTAAACCGGGGATGCCCGTCCACGTACCTTCTTTTTTTTTGTATCTGGCCCGCGCTACGTTTTCAAATTTTAAAAATAATAAAACGTAAGGATTTTTCTGTATTTTATTTCATCAGGTATATAAAATCGATATAATGTTTGTTTATGCGTAGATAATATAGATTCTGATCTAGTATTAAACGTCTCGACGTTATATTATTTATAGGGCCATAGATAACGAGTTTAGTAGGATCGTATCGGATCGCTTTGGTTTTTCATTATTTTCGCGTCAGAGTGTTTCGAAATGTTGTCCGCTGAAAGGCGTATAAAATTACGTAGATTATGAAAATAGAAGTTTTAACTGCTCGCGGGAGATTCGGTATTTATTTATTATTAACAAACGAAAACCCCCCTTTTTACTTTGCTTTTTCGCTTTCCTAGTTCTCTGGCCCGCTAGATTTTCACTTTCAACAAAAAAAAAAAAAAAATCGGCCCTCTCGAGTTGCTGCCCATCCCTGTATTATACGATGCGGAGACGTGTTTTTGTTTTTTTTTTTTCGCTTTGCCGCTCTTGGCGGAAATATCGTGTCTCGTGTAGGACGTGTTAAAATAATATCGCGCACAAACACGACGTGCGAAATTGTCTCCAATTGCTGTTTATTTATATTACCATCCGGTCTCCGCTCCGTTTTCAGTTCTAATGGAGATTACAGTGGTGTTTCGTACGCGGCTCCCGTCATCATTACATCGTATTCAAGACGTCGTCGCTTGTTTCGCGTCATCGAAACGAGGTCAATACATTGTTGTACCCAATCAATTAGTATTTTTATTTTAATTTTCCCCCCCTCTCTCTCTTCTATAAAAGAGCGTACACGCTTCTCCTCGTTTGACGGCGTTTCGCGGAAGAAACGAGCCGCAATTATTTCTGAAAATATTTCATATATTTTTCCATCGAGTGTATTATTATATTAATCCGATCGAGTTTTCATAAAACTTTGCAATCACCGCGTTCGAGGCGATAGCCAATAACTCGTAATAAATGTTCGTAGATTATTGACCGTAGTCATATATTATTATACCGCAGTATACCACCTACTCGCAATGTAATTTTCTTATAATTCCTATTTGTTTTTTTCCCTTCGAATAATCGCCAACTTATAGGTAATATTATTTATTATTATTTAAGCGTTCGCCGTTTGTCGTGTACGGACGCGTGTTTCACGATTTTAATTTGGATTTCCAAATCACCGTCGACGGAGTTTATCGGGTTTGTCGATTATATACATACAACAATTTTCAATTTGGTCGGAACGGACTAACTGTAACTCGTCTCCTGCGTCCTGTAATAGCAGTGTTTCTAACTACTATAATATCGCCGCGCTAAATACTCATTTCCAACAATACTAGCAAAAAAACATAAATAAATACCTCTGCGCAATTGTCTTGTTTTTCATTGTAGAGTTGCATAAGACGTGAAATAACATTTTACCGTTTAGATATGCAACAATATTATTATTGCGTTTTCCTCAAAAATAATGAGTATAGCTTATTATACGGCGACTCGCCGTCCGTCCCGTCTCTCTCCCCGAGGACGACGCCGTATTGTTATGGAAATAATAGCGACGGGAAGTCGTCGTCGTCGTCGGAACCCGTTTAAATCGAGCGTGGCGAATGAACTGAAAATTAAATTTTTTTTCGATAATATTTTTTAAACGGCGCCGACGTACTTTTGAAACACCGTTCCCGCACCATACATTTATTATTTAGGCCGTCCGTCTGTGCTACCCGCGCGTGTTTACATACCGACTTCAAAATTTCATATCGCAGCCGTAATAAATTATTAACGAAACAATTTGTCTCTCTAAACGTGTCGCTCGCGTTTTTTTTTTATTTTCGCCGAATACGTTTTCCACCGTCTCGATGTGTTTTTTTCTGAAAACGTTTCGATTTAAATTTATAACCACCTGTTGTATTATTATTATCTCCCGCGACACGACGACGCGACATCTCTGATTTATGAATTCGATTTGGAAAGTGTAAACAGTAATTTTAAATTATCGTTTTGACATCAAGCGGAATATTTCATTTATCTAGGTCGACGGGACGGGTCGGGTCCAATATTAATCATTATAGTTCACAATATCGGCGTCGATTTAATTACTTTTTTTTTTTTCCATCTGTTTGACGTGTAAAATCCAACTAGCCGTTCAAACTTTTAATCCTATATTAAAATACACAATCGGAGTACAAAAACTAAACTCGTACACGACTACCTCGGGATTCATATTGTATGCAATTTATATTTATTATAAAATAATAGTGTAGCCTGCTGTGCTGTGGATTATTCAAAACCTAACTTTTGTTTGCTTGTTCGGGAACAAGTATTTTTTTACCTCCGCGGAGGAGTTAAATTTTTCATTGGAAAACCGCTCGGTACATTCAAAATTAACGTGCGATACGTATAGGGAAACGTGATTTCCGAAATAGGTCATACGCGACCTCGTCCGTGTGGTTTACGTAAGACCGGTCGGTCGAATATAAGTATTCACCCCTGTCCGGCTTCTCCTTTTTACGACTTTGGCGAGACGATCAAAAATAATAGTCATATATCCACACGGTCGCGCGTATTATTTTTTTTTCTTTTTTCTTCTGATTGGCCTATTTATATATATTATATATACATATATTGTCTTCGAACAATCATTAATATCGAGGAAAAAAAAAGAAGTTCCCATGGGCATGCCCATCTCGGACGCCGCAATCATTAATTTCGCGCGAGACGTCTGACAGTTTCTTCGCTGGCCCGGAAAATTAGTATCGTAAACGCAGGGGAACAAACTACGTTTACGCAATCTCATTTTATTTCGCGGCGCAGCGTTGTAAAAGCTTCGTCTAGAAAGTAATCAGTTTATTTCTAGAACATCGAGATGTTTTTATTTCATTCCCCCCCCCACCCCCACATCAACAGCATATTTTTCAAAGGAGAAAATTATAATATTTTCAGGGAAAATTGCTCGGGGCGGGCGAATATTAAAATCTATTTTTTTCTCCCATTCTTTCTTTCTTTTCGCTCTCCGACAGAACGTTGCTGTCGGGGGGATATACGCGTAATATCATATAATAAAATCGAATATACTTCGAAACTCTCTTTTCCCTTATCGGTTAATTAATAAACGTCGCCGCCGCGCCGTTCGAAATTTCCGACATTGTATTCGCGGCCACATAAAGTTCGCGCGGCTTTTAATTATTCGCAGACTAACGAACACGCTGCTCATACGAAATTTCAGCGACACCGTGTACACATACGTACGTAACTAAACGAAAACTAATTTATATTTATTACGAGCGAGTTTTACCATTAAAATTTTAGAAACTAATCGTGTTCGCCGTTCGTTTAGAATAATGAATTCGTCGTTACGCGCGAATATTAATAATAATAATGCGATACATAATATGAATATTGTAATTTCAATTCATAGAAATGTATTAGTCAAAGAGTAAAAAAAAAAAAAACCGCGCGTTCTTGGGTGGTCCAATAATTATTGTGGCTGCCTAGTAATGATATACCGTAATGTATGATTCGTACGAGTGTAGCTAAACAATGATTTCACGTTTCATCATAATATCAATTCAAACATTCACAAAAGCAAAACACAAAACGAAACGTTTATAAAAAGAAAAAAAAAAAACATTACTATCGTTAATATTAATTTTTTTCCATTACGAAAATATCGCCGTTTAGAATGTTTTTTCACGATAACGTAAGATAATATTGTCATGCAATCAAAACGATAAAAGCATTTCCTGCTGCATAATAAAACGCTTAACAATTCTCATTTTTTTTTTTTTTAAATAAATAATACGAATCATATAATGGATTTATATTTTTATACTTTTCTCGTATTACTCGTTTATAAAAAATAAGCATCTTTCAACATTTACATTACTGCAGTATTACAGACGTCAGTTTGTCGAATTGTTTAATAAATTCATGGATCTGTATGCGTAGAGTTTTCGCGAAGTTTCACGGTTGTTAAATTAACATTTTTTTTTAAAGTTTTCAAGAAAGTTTTATATTAACTACGGAAATTATATACTTTTCATACACTCGTGTATATATTTCTTCTGTACGTGTGCATGTCACTGAGATTCTCCTAAACGGCCGGACCGATTCGATGACATTTTTTGAGTGTGTTTGAGTCGGACGGATTAGATTGATTATTGGACCCGGAATGTGGCCCTCTCTAAAACTCGGTTTTCGCTATTTGAAATCATATTTTTATTCATTTTTCTAATAATAATTCGTAGTACCCCCAGTTCGAACGTCACCACGGAAGGTGTAATTTCGTATCGTATTGTAGTCAATCGGAAACCGTCCACCAGTTAGAGCAGACGAACGATCAACTCGTTATCCTAAGCGTTTTACAATATTAAATGAAACGTCGCGAGACGTATAAAACTAAGGAGGTGTTTACCGCGTCGTCGTAGCAGGTGCGTGTGTGTGTGTGTGTGTAAGAAGTTTAGAAACGCCAGTAAACGACGAAACGCTGTCGTAAAAAAAAAAAAGCCATTGCAATTTTCCCCCCGAGTACGACTCGCTCGACTGCGAAACGAGGATAAAATTACCCGCGGCGTGGTTTCGAATTGCGTTTTATCGATGCCTCTGCGTACTTAGAAACGTACTCGTATTAGCGCGTACTTATAAACGCGTACCTATAAACGCATTCGGACGACCGTATACGTATCATATACAGGGCGGTCCCGATGGAAATACATCCGTAGATATTAATTTTTTTCGTTTTGGTACTGCAGTTCAAACAGCAGGACATCGTCGCATTGTAGGGGCGCGCGAATTCGCATTCGTATATCCCCGTAGTCTTTTGTATTTTTCATTTCTATAAAATCACAAAAATAAACCGTCTTCGATTAACAAGTCGTTATGAACATGTACAGCGATTGAACGCGAACCAATTCGATTTCGCGATTATAGCCAAAGCGAGTTTACTCGAGAGACATTACAACTTTTACCTAGTGTTTGGTTAATAATCGAAACGAACAGTTGCAGAAAAGTTATTCTTCCAAGCCATTTAAAAGCGTTTAAACGCGCGCGCCCCCCCCTTCTATAGAATTGATAGACTCGTACCTGTACGAAAAAATAAAATGACCATTTTCAAAAAGACCTTTTCAGTTCGCGGCGACGCGCGGGTCACCCTGTATGAACTCGTATAGATGTATCGTCGCGGCATAGAGGTACGCGGAACGGAACTTCCTCTTACACTTCCCAGCGGACACCGCTGCTGCGGCGTTGTTACACAGATCGGAGCCGACGTGCCGGTTCACACACGTAATGCGTGTAATATTTATTATTGTTGCGAGAAACCCTTGTCAAGACCCCCCGGGGACTTTGGAATATCCCCTATGCGCGCGCGCGCGTTCTCGTACGCCATTTCACCTGTCCGTACAGTTTTTTCCACTCTGTTTATAATCTCTATGTGCACTGCACTTTGGTGTATTTACCGTATTATATCGTTTCTCTCTTTCCGCGTCCCACAACACACGGTAATATGATGTGCGGCGACAAAAACTCGAAAAGAAAAGAAACAATAACTCTATTCGACGGCGTTTTCACGTGTACGCGTGATACGGGTCATAATAGACGGCGCGCGACGTATATTGTACCAGACGTTTTATTTTTATTTTTTTCGGCAGTATATCTTTCAAAAACGGCAGCGGCGGTGTATGTATAGGTAAAGCGAAACCCGGCACTATCGAGATAAGGCGCGCGCACATCTGCAACCGAGTCACGTGCGACATTAACGCTCGGTTGGAGGCTGGACGTGTTGGTGTGCGTGTATTATAATATTTATATACATACGGCGTGTACACATATGTATAATATTAATAATATAGCGACCGCGCGAGTATATATTTTCGAACAGAAATAGTTTGCAGCAGAGGCGCGTTTAGACGGACGGCGGCGCGATAACACGAGCGTATAACGACGCGTTCTAATTTTACGTATATACATACGAGCGAGCGGCGGCGCAGTGGTCCGCGAACGAGACGGTATTACATTTTTATAGTCTAATGATAGTAGGCGTACGCGCGCAGACACCGCGGAAATGTGTAATTGAGATTATTATGACGCGGTCACTCGGGGAGACGTGTCTACATTGCAACGTATGAAAATATATGCTCTGCGCACGTGATATACGTAATAAAGGGTACTTTCGACATTGCGTTTTCATCGCTATATGCATCGACCGTTTCTTTTTTCTAATCTCCCTTTGCGCACTCGCGTGACCTTCGCGATGACGCGTTGTGGCTAACCCGCCGATATATGTATGTCATACAATCAGATTGTAGAAATACGAGTTAGAAAAAAGTATCGGCGGAGACAAAACATTGACGAGGATAAAAAACGTATTTTATATATTTGTAATATATTATGCGTATTTATTTATGTTTCTGATGTTCCCGCGATCGCTAATAGCTTTTCGTTTGTTTTTTTTACTCGTATTTTTTTACAATCTGAGTTTTCCATATTATTATTTAAACCGGGGGTCGCCAATTATTATTATTCTTGGAAGGCCGCATTAGAAATTTAGAACATTTTCGCGGGCCATCGACTCACTTTTTTTAAATAAAGATTAGGTAAAATAAAAAAACCTCATTTAATTAACTAAAATAAACAAAAAAAAAATTATTTTTTGCGTGAAACACTGGTGACTATAGTTACTAGTAAATAGATTAAATAAATATTATATAAATTATGAAAATATAAAATTAAAAAATACATAATAATTACACAATATATCAATGAGAAACATGGCAGGTCTTGCTTTCAACCAACTGTTTGAAATTTGGAATGTGACTTGTGCACGCTATTTTCATTATCATGTTTAGGTGGTCGTTGGTGAGTCGGGATCTGAATTTGTTTTTCTTGTAGTTCATTTTTGAAATATACATTTTATACTATTTCGTAGTTTGGTCACACGAGAGAGAATATTTTACCTGGTAAATTACATTTTCAGACTGTTAAAATTCTAAAACGAAATCGATTCGTTTATCTGAACAAAGTTAAGTTGCCGATTTTGAATTTTTTTTTTTTAATTTTAAATTGCCCTCCATGTTCAATATTTACCGCGTCGAGCGTTTGATATCGCCGTTTGACGGTTAAAATTAATGGGTTTTTTTTTTTTTTTTAATTTTCATAAAATCGTACGTTTGCCGTACTCTTATACTCGACGACAGACGAACGCTTCTTTTTTCCAATTAACTAAAAATCTTTTTACAAAAATCGGCCTTACAAGTAATGAGCTTTCCGATAACATGAAAAAAAACAAAACAAATTGCATTGTGTTGTACGCGCGGCACGATATCCGATTGCAATCGGTATTCCATATACCGTATCGTAGGTACACGTGTGTGACGCAAACACCGCAGTTGTGCGTCGAAGTATCTTCGGATGTCGTTTTCGTTCCCACGGTCGTCCGCGTGTTTTACACTCTGCTATGTGTCTATATCTAATGAAAGTCGCCACCGTCGTCGTGCGCGCGTAACCGTCGTCGTGCGGTCGCCGGTCGGTCGCCACCGCGGTCGTGTACGGTATTTATTCGGCTACCGGACAAAGTATAACTCTACCCGTACCCATACCGACATTGCCGTAATCTCCAACTACTCGAAAGTAATAATCCGGGGTCGTGGCCGCGCTTTGTATAAGGGTTGAAACGGGACACTTGCCTCTTCTCGACTTGTTTTTGAAATTTTGTCCCGTAAACGTAACGGAATTTGGTAAACGCGGATTCTCGGCTGTTATTTGAAAATTCGATCGAAACGTCGTCGCGTACGCACAATAGATATTTATATCACATTTTATATTTATTCGATAATGTAATTTTCACGTTTTTTTTTCTTAGTTTTCACTAAGATTTTATCGCCGCGAGTTTTGTTACAATATTATATGATTAGGTTAGGTTAGGTATTCGAAAATCATAGCGCAGTGCGAATAGAATAAATACACACCGGGCGTTGTTTTTCAAACGCTTCCCAATTTCTTATACTGTTATTATAAAACTTTGGATCGTTTTCGGTCATTTCTCATCTGGTCGTATTGTCGCCGTACACGATCTCGAACGGTTGTGAGATTTTTTTCCTTTCAATTTCCTCCGCGGGTAACAATTATAATATTTTGCGGATATTATGCGCATTGTTTATAATAATAATTACTCGTCTCGAATTTCCGAGACGTTTACCCCTCGTCGACAACTCTCGCCCGCACCATTCCCTCTCGTATAGTTTGTATTTCACTCCTGTCCGCTAATTGTAGGTAACCGGGGTGGCAATAATACGGTAACCTAGCGTTCCGCGCCGTCGCGCAGGATATGTGGGGGTGGGGGGCGCCGTTATAAATAAAACAATTATATAATTTTATAAGTAACTATTCGGGGAGCCACTTATTTGTCCGTCGACCGCGGCGATATTATGACCGTTATTTACAGGTCTTATTTCCCGTTTAATTTTTTACGGCGACGCGCGCCAGTCGTTCGATTCGAGTTTGTCCCCGAAAGTTTTCCACTTACAACCCCTCCAAAGTGGTCTCCCGCGGACCGTCGCGCACGTCGGCAAATTGAAATAGGTGGGATACCCTTTAGTCGCAGCGTATAGCAATGACAATACGATACTTTACGCGGCGATTTATTTCGATTAAAAATATCTGCCGCCTACGCGCGCGTCGTCTGGCGCGTTTTATCAATTTTTAAATTGTAAAACTTTTCCGAAAATAAGTGCGCAGTAAGCACTCGGCGCAAAGTAAAAATTATGTCCGTCTGTATAACGCTAGCCGTAATAGTAGGTACACGTCGTCGGTAGGATATTACACGTGCGCGTTTTCCTCTTCGCACTATTCCGCGCGGTAACAAACTCGCTGGAAAAACAAAGATAAACGCCACGGACGAGATAAAAAGTTGGCAACGCGTTTTGAAGCTATTAAAATAGCTCTTCCATATAGTTTCAGTATATTATCATTATTGTTTCTCATTGTTCGAGACCGACTTGACTTGACGACACGACAACAGTATCAGATCGTGCGACGCGCGCGGTTTTTTTTTTCTTTCTTCTACTCGGCAATCATCCACTTTATTTCAATATTATCTATCCGGCCCCGTTCTCTATGTGTTTTGAAATTTCATCAAGTACGTTAAACTTTATCGAAACAAACAAACGAATAATAATAATATTATTATCGTCGTCGTCGGCGTTGTACTGTATTTTTTTTACATCTTTTAACGTCTCCGCCGCGGTCGTCGTTTTTATCAGTTTCAAACAATACGACACGCACGGCGTTTGGGTATAGGAGTCGAGACGAAATAATAATATAATTTATAGGTTACACGACTGCGTGAGTATATGAAACACTTTTAACCATATTATCTACGTCATTGTTTGTAATGTTCGAACGTAACACACGTAGGTATATCTCTACACGCACACGTCTGTATTGTAAATCGGACATATTGTGTACATTTTCACCGTACCACAATATACAGTTCACTAAACCGAAATAATAAATAATTGAGATAACGTTAGTTCTGTGTCCTTTCCCCCCCCCCCCGTTTAAAGAAAAGTATAATATACATTTTTAGTATTTTACCCATTGCTAATGTATTGACGGCTCGTATTGCTTTTATTACTTTATTGTTCAAATATCGTTGTTCGCCGTACTTACCTGTTATCCTGTAAATAATGAGCTACAACAATAAGTCAATATCGTGTGTGTTCATACTTTTCAGTCGGCTTACAGGTTATATATTATATTATATATCTATTTATTTCGTCTGCGGGTAAATTTACAACGTATTTTTCGTATTTTCAAATCGTTAACTGATATACGAGTTTCTACACGGTTAATATTGGCAAAGTTTGTTTTCTCGCTTTTGCTCGTGACGCACACGCGTCATCGGTAATATTATAAAAGTAATTTTATCAAACATGTCGAATACGAATGTTGGGAAGCATTGCTGGTTTTTTTTTTTTTTTTTTAAAAAGCTCGAAGCAGTAAACTTAATAGAGCATTCGAACCACGCATCGCCTCTGCTATATATCGCGTATATATATACACCACACACATAAGCACATTTACATGCGATCACGTTTCGGAAGGTTTTTACTTGACATCATTGTGTTATTCGTTTAACGACTGCGGCGCGTAGAAACGTGCTTAAAAATGATCGAGCGTAATTTATACTTGGCGCGTGTTTTTTTTTTAATCATGCGTACCAGATTAAACCGCGATATCGTTACTTATACGGAATCAATTTGCTATAAATCTAATAATATACAATTTTTTATTTTGTTAATCGTAACCGCGCGCGCTCGCGCTCGCGGTCGTAATAATATTGTTTACCTTTATATATTCGGCGTTATGTGTATATGTTTACACGACGCGTACATCATCGTCCGTTATGTAGTTTGTATACGCGCGCGCGTCAAAACGTACGCGCCAGACGTCGTCGTATCGAATAGAATATTATTAGTATACGAGTATAATATAATCCTTTTCGAATCGATTTCGTCCGACTCCTCGAAGAGTAATAATAAAATCAATACATGCCCGTACCGAACGTTGCGTTTCAATAACGATATTATGACGTATACGGGGCGATTTATTCTTGGAAAGAAAATAAAAATAAATTAATAATAACAATAATACAGTTTACAATAAATACAACGACGACGCACTCGAACGGCGGTATATTACCTATTACGTCATGCACTCGTGTACATACGTATATTTCAGGAGGTACACACTCGAGTTGTGCGGCGATAAATCTCTAATAAACTCAATGGGCCCCGATGATCATTGTGTTACGATCTAGTGCTCTCGACTATCGACTATTATTACGTTACTCGTGCTGCGCATTGTATATTAAAATAGGAAGTAATTTATGCGCGCGCATAATCTCGAACGATGACATATATATATTATAATTATTATAATTTTACAATGACGAAAAAAAGAAAAAAATTAAATTTCCATCGTATTTTAGACGCGAACCACCTTTCGACGCGAGATATTATAATTATTCACTGTTGAAGTTGAACGGTTTTCGTCACGATTTAAATTTTTATCCAAGGACCGTATAGGGTTTTTTGTCTATTGTATACGCAACTCAACGTCCTGCGCTCAGGCACGCGGAACAGGTTTTCTTCGTTTTACAACCGCGTGAAAAATATAGAAATTTTTTCGTTTTTCGAAAACCCGAACGCTCCTCTCGTCTCCCTCGAAAACGGCTCATCAATTATTAATTGATACTTTTATTCGATTAAATTGTAGATTAAACAGTCAAGTTTTTAGTATTATAAAATAACCCACACGAAACGTGCATGTTTCGTCGATTTTTTGTTTAATAAATTGTTTTCAGACATAAAATGATTAAGTATATAACCATGATGAGTGGATTAAAATTCACGTCGAGTTTCACTATAGGAAGTCTTTTGAAGTGCATTTAATTTATAAATCTTCCACTTGAAAAAAAAAAACTATTCTATATTTTTCGAATTTTTGTTTTGTTTAATTTAAAATGCGCGTGTATATACGTACGTAGTAGTCTTTTTTTAACCGAGTCGTTTTTTTTCATTTTTTAATGTATTAAAATCCGTGACCTAGTTTTAGCATTCTATTTTTCTGAATAAAATTGAACTACTCCGTCGCGGAAAACACGATAATAATTGCCTTTTTGCGTTTTCAATTATATTAATTTGTTTCTCAGTTTACAAAACAATCAAGAGAGTATTGCCGTCTTTAATTTTCATAAGGGCTCATATCTCTCTCGTTCTCCCTCGTCCTCCGCCAGTGCACGCGCCCATCATGCTCTACCAAAGTACCAAGTACTAATAATTACACTTGTATTATTAATCTAATCCCGGGATGCTTGAACTTTAATTTCTATAAGTTTATGATAGGTATAAGCGCGAGTACAACATATACATTTCGTGTAGTGATTAGTGGCTAATATTATAATACTCTTGAATTACTAACTCGGCATACTCGGTATAATATAACACTCTTTTTTTTACATGTAACGCAAAGCATTTACTCGATTGTTTTAGCCAATTCGATCGAAATATAGTTTCCAATCTCGTAACTTCAGTGGGCAATACTCGCGCGGTCGGCCACGCGCGTATAAAATAATATTACACATAAACATTTTAATATAACCGCCGCCGGCGATAACGTTTTTATTTTATCCGCGTATTTTACATGGTCGAAACGCGTTTAAATGTTTACTACCTCGACGTCAACGGTCTGCGTGTGCATCGCGAGCTCGGCAGGCTCTGTAACATACGTTGAAAAACACGATCTGAATTATTGTAAACCGTAATATCGGTGATATTATATTCGCACACTCGCGTAATAGCTAAAAACTATATTGCAATAAACGTGCGTTCGAGTACACATTGTACTCGTGTCGACGGCGCTTAGAGACGCGCGTAGTATTTATATCTAATCCAGATAGTCTAGTGCCGACTTTTCACCATTATCCACTCCTCGAAAGGATTTCCGGTTTCGTCGAATCGTAGCGCCGCGCGCCGCCGCCGTATAACGATAATGCCGTATAATATTATGTATATCCCGGGACAGGGTGGAAAAACCAAGGGGGGACGGATTATATAATATTTCGCAGAGTTTTTAAAAATTTCCGCTCGAAGAAGCGACCAGCAGGGGACGACGCGGTATTGTTTCAACGATTTCACCCCCGTGCGATGATACCTACGCATACGTACTTTGCGGCGACGACGACGACGTACAATGGCGGATTTTATGTCGTATTTAAAAACCACCGCGGCCGTATCACGTGTACAATGCGCGTATAAGCCCGCGTGGCGGACACACGGCCGACGGGGGTGAGCTGAATAGACGAATCTCGCGGCGGAACTTTCCGAGCAGAATTTTATTCCCACGCGCCGCGCCGTCTCTCCCCGGCCCGACGACACTGTGAGAAACACTCGTACGCGGTGTTTATCTTTAACGTTTGCCGTGCATATATTATTTTCTAGGTCAGCGCGTACACAATATTACATACGTTTCGTACAGTAGCCGGTACAGTATTGCCGCGCAGATTCAGGTTTTTTGAGTACTACATTTTTTTTCTCCTCCCACGATAAATCTATACTATATATAAAATTGTAAGGGTTTTTCTTCGACCGCGCAAACCGAGAAAACTACTGGACCGATTTGGCTGAAATTTTTTTTGGCTGAAACCCGACACTCTGCTGAAGGTTATAGTACCACTTTTGTCAGTAAAAAAGTTCATAAAAGTTCATAAAAAATTAAAAACAATTGTACCTATATTGTGCGGCACGGCGGGATAGAGTTATTATTGCGAGCATAATTTGTGCTTAGTTTTTTTACCTACTTTTTGATTATTCTTATGAAGGTTTATTGGGCATGCTAATAGAGTTAAATTTTGGGTAAGTGGCCAATTTATCATCATGCCGTGAACCAATCACGGGCGAAGCTGTGACAGGTCGGCTAGTAATATATATGGGGATTTTTTTCTTTTCCAGACGACATTTTTTTGTCGCTTTCGTTTTTATACCATATTACACACGCGATCGCGTAGTAAATATTCGACGCGGGCAAATCAAACAGTTTTTTTTTTAAATTTTTTCACGGCGATTCGATGTATCGAGGACATCGCGATTATTATTACTATAAATCGAATGATACGATGTTTACGCGTGCATCGGAGCGACCGAATTCGCGTACAAATATGATGACGTCGTCATATCATTATTGATCGCAAGTCTTTGCACTTTTTACCGTCGTAAACGAATCAAAAAAAAAATCACACTTTAAAACTTCAAATTTTCATTCGAACATTGACTAACTATTACTGTTAAAGCTGTAAATTTACGTCTACGTCGTTGTAATAATGAGCGGTTCAATAAATATTTACAAAAACAAAACAATTTATATACTAAAAGCATAAAAAAATAGAAATAAAATGTTTAAATTGTTACTATCTCTCATCGTATACGTGCTGCACCGGAACAAGTGCACAGACAATTATTTATTTTTTTATCATAATACAGTATTTTACTATCGTTCGAATGTGTATTTCTCTTTGTCAGAGCGTTAAAATGTGATAACGAAATCAAATATCAAATATTATTAATCAAAGTCGAGAGGAGCACAGATTTCAATGATCCGTAAAATGTCAGCAATTATATAATAACGCTAAAAGAGAAAAAAAACAACCGCCCGGGACAATAAATCTCCGCGACCCTCTCCCCACGAGTACGTCTCCGATTCATAGTGACACGTACACCGGTGGCGACTGACATATGCGTCGCAATACGAGAGAAGAGCTCTCGTAACAGCGATTCGCGACATTCGTGTTTAGCCGTAAATATTGTTCGGTCATCAGACAAAATCATAGTTATTAACTTATAGAGGGCGATGACGAATAATAATTACCGCCGTCGAAATTAATATTGTGAATTTCCATTATCGGCGTGCATGTAGAGAGACACACGACGTCATAATATAATCAAATGATATGCTCGACGTGACCGGCGCTACCGCGAGAATTCCGCGAACGACGACTGGTGCGGCAAAATCGTTACAGGAAGAAGATGGGTGAGCGGGGGCGCTATTATTTCGCACGTCTTCGGATTAGCAATGCGGAATATTAATTTCTCTCTCCACATCGGACAGTAGTCCGAGTTTGCTCGAGGATGTGCGTCCCCGGCGCATAACGCGAAGAATGAAGATTATAATATACTGCGGGACGGAGTCGGGGACGTGTTTGGTCGCGTCAGAGCATTTATTATATTCGCCCCGTTTTCATATAAATATAATATCCGTCGCCGCGACGATTAATATATTCATAAATATTTTCGATATTGTTGTCAGAGCGCTCTGACGAACGCACGTCGTACACAACACGACCGGTGTGTGCGCGCGCGGTTCGATCCCGATTCCACAAGCAGGGGACACCCCCTCTCCTCGCACGTACGCGTGTATATATATTATAAAGGTCCTTCGAGATTAAAAAATACACACATCGCGACAGCTGCGAGTCGCCCGTAACCCCTAATCGGCGACCGGCGGCGGTGCGCGCGAAAAAAAAAATAAAAAAAACGGGCATGGAATATAAAACACGTAACGCGAAAATCTGGCGGCGAGCCAGCAGGATCTATTAACGATATATACTTATAAGACATATATATACACTCTATACTGGTGTGCGAGACTTTTTCTTTTTCGCGCGATAAACGTGCGACGTTCCGTGCCGGGAACATTTTTTTTTTTCATATTATAATATCGGAACAAACGTGTAGATAACAATAATAATACGTATTATAATATTATGAAATATGACGACGGAGACTCGGGTAATTTTTTTTTATTTTTTTCAACCGAGTTATCTCGGTTTTTCATTAAAAGCCGGCGTGAAATTTTATTGTGATAATTTTTAAACTCGCCGTGCATTTATTTATGCGTCATAACCAAACTGCTCGTCTAGTTATTATAGTTATACAATGTATTATCTGTCGTTTGAATATTTCGAATTCATACACGGTCGATGAAATCGTATTGCGCGCGTTTATGACGCGCAATAATAATGATATAATTTACCCGTACGAAAATGTGTGTAAATGCGTGGTATTTTTCGTTTTCCCGACGATTCGTAAATAAACGAGTGACGAGCGATAAGGGTTTCAAACGTACCAAACGTATGGTCGCAGTCGATAGTTTGATTTTCCAACTGCGTTTTGCGACACGCGTTCTTCTCTATAAACGCGTGGTTTTTATTTTCTCTCTTTTCCGGGCTGTTTGTCTGAAATCCATCCGACGCGCGTTGTCGACCAGATGATTCGTATCGTACGATATTGTAATTTGCGCGAAAACCTTCAGATCCGCGTGATCACGTGCCGGTATACGTTCGCGCGCGTGACCCACATATTAGCAAGTGTATAATATTATATTATATATTAGTACGCGTGTTTAAAATATCGCTCCCGTACCCGCCTGGAGTAATTTACTTATAGGTGTCGCGGAGTTCCCGTGGTTTTTACAAAGGAAACAAATGATGGAAAAAACTTGCTTTGATTTTTGTAATTTAATATCGCCACGGTTAATTTAAAACGTTATTTTGTTTACTATTTTTACTTACACAAAGTCGGGGAAACGGGTCCTGTTTTCGAGGGCGACGGGGGGCGAACCGTCCAACTACCCAGCTCTCTGGTAGTTAAAAAAAAACGTATCGGGAAAAGTCGATTTCCTTTGCCGCCCGACGGTCGAAAAGCGCCGGTTCTGCGCGCCGTTTAGGCATAAAACGTTAATATTCACGATTATTATTAGAAAAAAAAAATAAAATGATAGTAATAATATTAAAAACACGACGCAATTATAAACGTTTTCGCGTGTGTCAATCGCCCGTCACGGGCAGCCGGGGCCACCCACGCGCGACGTGCTCGGAGGGGAGACACGTCGTCGTTTACCTGTGCGCGGCGGCGGCGGCGGCGACGACCGGTCGCGTTTCTATCGGCGCGCGTCGGACTCCGGCGGGGAGGGGAGAGAGGCGGCGGCGGCGGTCGCTCGGCGGCGGGTTGATCGTGCCGGCTGGTCTAGTTGCCCGACCGGTGTCCTTCGCGCGCGCACGTTCTCGCACGACAGATATGTGCAGCGTTCGCCTTCGCCCGTCGTCGTCGCCGCCGCAGTCCGCTCGAAGTTCGTTGTCCCGCCGTCGACGGCGTTTCCTCCGGTCGTCCGTTGAAAAATAATAATTGTTTTTTTTTCGAATAAAACAACAATCGAAACTCGTGCGTCGTCGTCGTCCCCGGTTTTGTGCGCGTTTCCTCCGCGTCTTTCCGTCTCGTTCTCGTGGCCCACGGACGCGCGACGGCGTCGAAAACGGCGCGGCAAACGTCCGCCGTGGACGTCCGCGATTCGCCGCCGGGTTGGATCAACTCGGTCATGGGGGTGCTCAAGTGGCGCGAGAGGTCTGGCAGCCGGCACAGCCAGAGTTCGGATCACATCAGAGGACTCGTCCACCTGCAGGTACATGTTTATTATAATAATATTGTTATAACCGTCGTCGTCTTCTCGCAACCGTTTGAACGGTTTTCTTTTTCCTTTTCTCGTCTATGCGGTGGTTGAATTGGGTGGGGGGGGGCGCAAGGGGACGGAGCTACTCTTCGATTTTTTTTTTCCATATTATAGCGTACCCCTTTATTTTATTCGTCCCCCGCGGGATTCGTGCGCTTTGGAACGCTAATTGTTGTTCAAATACTCTTAGAGTCCGTCCTTATTTTTTTTTATTTTAGAGATGACACGTTAGTATTATCTATTTCGGTAATGAAAGTCCGTTGGACTCGCGTCGACTTTACCGACGCGGTAAAGCGCCGCCGACGAATAACGGACTGCGAATGTGATCGTACGCTCGCGATTCCGTTGCCACCTCGGTTCCCACGGTGGATATTCGTCGAATACGGGAATTCTGCTTGATATTGTATATGTTCAATATAGAAATGGTCACGACTTTACCGATCGGAGGAGTAAAAAAGAAATTCACGGTAGATTTAAAAATAATACTCGATCGATTTTTCGAAAACGTTTTTTTTTTTTTTTTTTCATTTGTAATCGGCCGCCGCGCGTACCGGTGCCAAATTCTTGGACCGATAATCTATAGACGTGTATAATATCGTCAGAGTATATAATAATTATTGCCGTCTTTCCGTAGTTTTTAGTTATCCGTAAAATATTCCAACTGTCGAAACGTTATACGATATAACAGCGGGTTGTTATAGTCAATTTTAGGTCACTCGAGCTTCGGATCTGATTGTGGTGTACGAGTATGTTTAATAATTTAAAAAAATAAAATATCGTTTAAAATCCATTTCGTTCAACAACAACAATAATATTGTATTCGTATGGAAATGTTTTCGAATAGTTATAGAATGTCGTTATTGTTATCGACATAATATGTTGGTTAAAAAATTGTCTGGTAGAAATATTTAAAAATTTTACTGAATTTCACTGAAAGTGGTGACCCATTTTGTCGAAAACGGGTACTAACATTTTAAGAGGCCTCCCTGGACTTTCCTATCTCGGTGGGTCGGTAGGTAGGGGCGCATAACGTTTTAAGAGAATCTTTTGTATATTATAAACTACGATGATCACGGTACTTTGGCGTATGCGTTAGCGGTCTTTCTGCGTATCTATTTTAAGAAACTATGAATATTTCATTGATACACGTTTGGGCTTTCACATTATCGGCGTTTTATCGATGAAATTTAAAACCACTCTATAATTACCGAAATCATAATTATTGTTCGTTATTGAACAGTATTCACTATTGTTGTAAAGTCGGGGGGGTCTCGATCGAGCACTGGCCCCGGGACTCCCCCGAACGATCTTGTCCGTATTTCCGAGTCGCGACGCCCACGGTTGTGAAAAAAGTTCCCACGGCAATACTACGGCCGTATTCAAATCGCTCTTCGTCGCGGGGGCACGTAGGCGGTGATCGAGTCGAATTCCAGCGGGGAGGCTTACATTTTTTTCTCATATAAATTATCGTACAGCGTTTTAATACGTTTCTTTTATACGTTTTCGGACGAAAGTGGCGACGCGCGTATTGCCGGCGAACGATCGCGTTTTCCTTTCGGTGACTGCAAATCGTTGTATATTATACTGTTTTTATCGATAATTACCGGTGGATTTAACGGTCGGCGGAAAGATTCATAAATTCATTTCACGCAACATTTTCGTCGTTAAAAAACGTATGCCGAGTTGTGCACGTTTAAAATGTAAAAAGAAATTTTTTTTCTCAAACTCGTCCACCTGCATCTGACTCGTAAATAATAATACATACAATTACATTATGTATGAGTAAACGAATACCGTCGACGTGGCTACCGATTAATAATTAGATCGCCGACAAGCGATAAAACAGGTGACGTTAAAAAAAAAAATAAAACACCTTATGGGCAACGACGACGGTCTCCTCTGCAGGTGTGTTATTGTTTTATCGCGGGGCTCGCCGGAGCGTCAGATATCGAAAAACAGTAGACTCGAAAAAATCAGTTTGTACTGCTTTTTTTAGTTATAATATTTCGATCATTGTCGCCCGTCGTCTTTGGTGACGCGTTAATTGAGAAAATCGTGCGCGCGTGTATTTTATCCGTTGACGAAAACCGATTAACGGTTTGTTTTCGTTTACGGCGGCGGCGGCGGCGGCGTCCCCCGCTAATACGTTTTTTTTTTTTTTTAATATCTCAAAACATCGTTTACTACTCGCGTTGTTATCGTAATCGAAAGGGTTGCTTATAAATTCCGAGGGAAATTGAAATGTACCGGAAAGTATGGTAAATAGTTTTAAATATCATTAATGTATAATATACTCGTATAACTGACGCGATAAATGACGTAAAAACTGTATGGCGGGGCGACGGCGGCGGTGATTAGATAAAATAGTTTGAACGCGGTCACATTTTTCCTGTCGATCGGCCTACGCGCGACCACGCTCTCTGTTTTCCGTCGAGACCGTTCCAGATAGGTCGTCGATGCATGCGCGAAAACCGAAGGCTCCCCCGCCGAACTGGTTGTTCTTGATTTTTTTGGCACGAACACCACGTGCGCACGTTTATAGCGTTATTAATTTATTACATTATATTATATTCCATTATTGGTAATAGTTTTTTTTTTTTACGCTGCAGATTATCCCAATAAAAATATAATATTCAATTATATTATTCGTCGTATCGATCAATAAAGTAGGTCATCGTTTCGACAGTAGTCACCACCACACTCGGACGACGGAAAACACGAGCGTGTATAGTAGTCAATACGACTCGTATACGTATTACATATTTACTTTCGGTCGAGTTTCAACTGCAGACCGAACGGTAATATTACGCGGTTTTTTTTTTTTTTTTTTGGTTTTTATTTCGACGATTCCGTGTTTTAGACACGCTGTGTTTGTCAATGTTGCGTACCGCTGCGGTATTCGAATAAACACCGTGTTATGAAATAGGAACGACGACGAAAAGTAACACGACGAGCTTTCAAAATCCAATAATCCTCCGCCGCCCCACTCGCAAGCTTTCACTAGTCGCACTGTATTATTATACGCGTTCGACGAAATCCGTTTCAACCTTTTTCCGCGCGCGCGCCTCTTTAACGATATTAACGTCACGGAATCGCTAACGCGACAATCCGCAGCGGCTCTGGCGGACACGACGTATTGGGTCACGGCACGGCACGACTGACATTTTTTTTGTTTATTGTCACACCTATATACTTATGCGTACGATTATTATATTATGCCCGTACAATCGTATCGGGTTACGACCGCACAACCTCGCAGGCATTAACGGCGACGCCGACCACATTCGTGACGAGCGTAATCAAACATTACGACGCCGCCGCCGACCGTCTCAATAAAAATAATATCGGACGCGCGTGTATGACGATAATTTTTTTTCTCGTCGAACCGGCGGGCGTCGCCGACTGCCGCACAGTGGTCTGAATTTCAATTTTAGGTGGAAAAAACACAATTTTATAATGTCATTAAATTGCAATATTATGATTTTATACGAATATATATGTACTATAGATTGTAAAAATAATACCCATTTTAACAATGAGTTCGATATTCGATAAGAATATTGCGATAATATGTAAAGAAAACATATAAATTATTGAATTTTCGATAAACCGACTCATTTAGCGTTTTGTGTTCATTCTTTGTGAATTAAAAATAAAACTTAACTTAAACTTAATTTTATATTTTCAACATGGATTTCGAAAATTTTGGGAAGTATTATATTTGAAATATTTTAAAACTTCATGCTATAAGTATAATTAAAATATCAGAAAAATCGTAAAAACAAAAAGTACTAATCTTTCATAGTGAATATATATTAATTAATTAATATTAATCATTAAATATTACATAGATTATATAGTACTTATTCTACTTAATGATATTTTCAAAGTTTGGTTTGCGTCCACTTGCGTCTGTAATTTTAATAATTTTTTTTCTAGCGAGTTCTAGCGGCAACGCTGAACCACAAAATGATACAGAAATTGACGATCATTTAAAAAAATATAAACTATAACAACTTTGAATATATTTTAAAATTAAAAAAAATTATCCCCTTAATATAAGTTGTAACATTGAGAGAGGACTTAGTTAGAAATTATTTCGAAACTAATGCAATATTTTAATTTAGCAATTTTAAAATTATACGAGTTGATGTAAAATACACACATTTTGAAACATGTAAAAATGACCCCTAGACACCTCCCCTGGGGGCTATCTTCAAAACTGATGTGATATTTGAATTAAGCAGCCTTAAAAACATATAATATGATGTAAAATACATACTTTTTATTACTCTTAAAAAAATACCCCTAGCCCCTCCCTCCCCCTTGTGACGAAAATCAAAACTGATTCATAATTTGAAACAACCGATCTCAAATCATGTAATTTTGATTTATTGCATAACTAATTATACTAAAAATTAAAAGAAATTAATTTTTTCCATCTAGAATTGTATTTCAGACCACTGTGTGCCGGTTAGGAGAAGGTTCGGTCGCCCCCCGGAGCCTGCGTAAGGAATATTGTATTTTACCGAGTTCTCGCGAATACCTACGCGCTTTCGACTGTTATTTACGTTCAAAAGGATCACGCGTGAATTCTCAAAATGATTAGCAGCGGTTTCCAAACTTTTTTTTCCCCCCCGCGGTGCCCTGCCGGGAGAAAAACGAAAGACAGAACGTAAAAAATACTCATCGATATCCGATATTTTATTGATACAATCTCTAAGCCGAGTAAACGGCCAACTCAACCGTAAATGAATGCATTTTTAAACTTGTAAAAACAGAAAATACATACGTTTTAAATTGTTTGTCATGAGCCGTAGACCGCGGTGCCCTTAGAGAGTGCTCCTAGGGCGGCACCGCGTGATAAGTTTTTGACAAAAAAAACACAAAACGCTCGCACGTGATCCCCGGAAACCCTCGAACCGTCGCGCGTCGTGCCGCTCGCGTTTACCCCCGAAAACTTATTATAATAATGCACTGCGGCGGCGTAATTGCGGTAGGGCAACGCGTATCCGGCCCATCGTTTCCCATCTGCACCGGCGGCGGAAGAACGTTTCTCACGTTTCGATTCTCACCATTGTCGTGTGCCGTGTACACACACACACGCGCGCGCGTTCGCGCACAGAAGCTGCCCCGCCGCTGTTACGATGCGGTCGTCTCTCGGTGACCACCGAACTAGAACGACAAACGACTCGCGCGGCAAATAAACTAGTACAATAATGATAAATAAAAACACTAGTATTCTATTTGCGCCGCCGTCTGTGTACGGACGAGAGAAGAGAAACGATATTAAAAAAAAAAAAATTACAACAAATTATCGTCAGTAGGGTATACCTTGATTGGGATCGCAGAGAAAGCCGATGGAGTGGCAAACCACTACTATCGCGTACCGCGCGATATATCTCTATATAGGTATCGTGAAAGGTATCGGTAGATTTCGCCGACCGAAAGTAAATAAAAATAATAATGAAAAACAACAAACAAATAATAACGCGCCGGGCGCGCTGCTGCCGTCGTTACGGTCGTGATATTCGTCGTCGCCGATGTATCCTTGAAATAGACGATGTTTTTTTTGTTGTTGGCATTTTCGTTTATAATTTTTTTGTTTTTTCTACGCGTTATTTTTTCTACCCGTCCAACGTGCGCTCGCACGCGATATGTGTCGCGCGTACATCTCAATCCGGTCGGAACAGACCGGTTGTGTTGTTTATAATATAATATTATTATTATTTGCACGGGTAGAAATCCGACACTCGGCGGGGCTTCGGGCGAATTACTTATTATGTCTGCTCTTCACATAATAACGCGCGTATGCGTCACCGGTCGTTCGTAACTAAGTCGCGTCCGGCGCTTTCGGGAGAAACGGAAGGAAACGCGTCCGAGCCGGTTGGGGGCGAAGACGTATTTATGCGCTTACAATATATCGAGTGTCGTAATAACATTAATTATTATTATCGTCGATTTCTTCCCCCCCGAGTCGAGAGACTCGCGCGTCTCGCTCGCCGGCTGTCCAATCCGCAGGACATCCGAGACGTTTGTGATTTCGTGTGCGCAAATACTTCCGGGAGAGGGACATAAAAAAACGTCTCGTCGGTCTATGATAACGCGTCGGTTTTCGTCGTGAGTTTGCGTCGACGGGTTTCACTCGTTTTTATAGTTTATGGTTTGTAAATTATTTCAACACGATTATCGAATTATAACGCGCGCGTGCGCTTACGTAAAGGCCAGTCTCTGAATTTCAAACAGGACCTGTGGCAATTCGTTGTCAACGGACATTTTCTGATGAAGTCTCTCCGAAAGAAAATCCCGACTGCGATATAATATGAGTTGGTTTTTTTTTCTTCCCGATTTAACGTTGTCGCGCTATTATACACGTATTTGAGCGCGGTGCACGAATGATTTTAAACGTACCCGTCGAACCCTTCCCCCCGACCGTACGCATGACGGTGAATAGAATAAGGATTCGACAAAGACGAGGATTAAAAGGAATTAGGTGTTGGGCAACACTTGTATTGCGTACAGCGCGTCTCCCGGGGGGGGGGGGACGAGTCCCTTTTCGTAGTATTTTTAACGTCCGACCGTATAAAATATTATAATTCATAGAGCGGGTTATCCGCGAGAGAAGTGAATTTAATCTACTAGACGACCGCAGTGAAAAAGCGGAGAGCTTATAATTTCATTCGACGTATTATCTCGGACGTTTGTCGCGTAAAAATAGATTACATTAAATGTACAGTGAAAACCGTCTATAGCGACCGAGAGTTTGTGTTTATTGCACAGAGTTTACTCTGCTGTTTACACGTCGTCAAAGAGAGCCGAGAGAATAAAAACACGATTGTGTATTTTTTTTTTTCAATTCCGAATTTTTTAACAACAACAACAATAGTGCGCGTAACGGTATTATTTATTAAAAATCATACTTATTATTTATTTTCACGCGACTATTAATTATTTAAAACTCGCCATAATCGCCGCCTGCACGTACGCGGTCAAAGTGTTGAACGCGAAATCGTAAACTATTTCGCTTTGGGTTTTGAGGGTTGCCGGCCTCAAAGTTTACAAAAGTGTCAACTAATACGCGGGTTATAAAACGATAAAACGTTTATAAACGTGAGTGTTTTTCGTTTTCGCCGTAGAGAGTTTCTTTCACCGTAATATATATCCCATACGCTCTTTCGAAATAATTAAAAATCGTATACCGATCGCAATATCGTTGATTGCACTCGTGCCATAAACGCATCCGCGGTGCCTCGAGCGTTCGTCCGGATCGACACGCGTATTAAATTATAATTATACTATGCCTACAACGACCGTAGGTCGAATTTACGGGAAATTCGCTATCGGTCAATAATCGTGTTACGACTGCCGCCCGACTGTAACTACTCGACTACTAGACGCGAACGCGAGAAAAGCCGATTCGATTTCCGGTCGCCATGTGTCCGGAGCACGGCGAATTATCTTTAAACGCCGTTATCAGTTTCCCGGCAGCTGTCACCCGGTTTACCCTCTCTGTGCGTGTGTGTTGTATACAGTTCGATATCATTATTGTCATTCCGTTTTCTGACGTGTGCGGGGGAACTGTTATAAGTATTTTCTCGGAGCGTACGTACACGCAGTAAGATAATATACACCAGCGGTTCTCAAACTTTTTTGTTCGCGGAGCCCTTATGTTCCTAAAATAAATTACGGAGCCCCAAAACTCAGAAATGTCTATTTGAGACAACAATAATTCATAAAAAAATTATGTCAATTGTAAATGATTATTGCTTTTTATTTAAAAAATTAACTAAATTATCGTACAATAAGGGAAATGAACGAAAAACCAGACTTTTATCTAATCTCATTTTGACTATGACACAAAATAATATTATTATATGTGGATTTATAAGTAGTTTAAACGTTTAAAATAATACATATTGGTACGGTCCAAATAATATTGAATATAAATATAAAAATTAAAAATGTAACTAAGAAATATAATAATAATTTAATAATTTGAATTTAATTAATACAAATATGCCCAGGGAGCCACGGAGCCCCTAGACTAAGCACAGTCTGAGAACCGCTGATATACACTATTTTTAATATAAAATAATAATAATAATTCGTTCGTAAGTTGGTTTTTATTTTTTGTCGCGGTCAACGACATAACGGCGACGTTGCGCCGTTCTGTCATATTGACAAAAGAAGTCTGAAAATTGTCAATAACTCGAAAACACCGAACGAAAACATTATACCTAATCAGTGGTGTGCGCTCGGTGTTTTGAAACAATCCACGACGACGGCGGTCGCGAGAAATACGATATAATAATCATTGCATTCGAACCCGGCCGGCCGACGACGGTCTATTATACTTTTTCCGGAGTTCGCATTTCGAACGTGTCTGTTTTGATAACACGTAAAGTGTAAAACGAGTGGATAAAAACGTATGGATCGCGCGCGAGGGCATAAAACTCGGTGTTGTGTTTTATTAATCGGGATTAAATAAAACCGAGCGAACGAAAAACACACACACGTTTAATCTGCGAACAAAGAATCTCCGTATCCGAACGTTCGACTTTCTATCGGATTTATTTGATTGAAAAAAAAAACCGATTTCGAAGACGTGCTCGAAATAATAACGTATACACGCAGTAGCGCTAACGTGTAAAGAAAAAAAAAACTGGCGTACGTACCGTAAATATTATGAGATATTTCGTCGGGCAGACGGTCTGCCGCTGCTGCTGCGGCAGACACAAAATCGTCCGTGTAAGTATAAAATAACGGATGAAAGAATGGGGAGGGAAAAAAAAAACTTTTCTTATTATTACGCCGCCGCGCGCCACAAAGCGAAATAAGAAATATTTTTATTTTTTTTTGTTTGCTCGCGAAATACGTACTCGCGTTTTTCCTTCGTACGTATATAGGACGTAGGATTTCGTTTATCCGAGCTTCATAAATCATATTATACACTGCGCACAATCTCGGCGTCGCTTTCCAGATGTCTTGTTCTTATTAAAATCCCCCGCGGTCCCTATAAATATATTGTTTCTTTTATATGATGTACACCGCCGTTTCCGACCGGCTCGCGTTTCGTACGCGAGGACCGTCTGCTCGCGCGATCTGCTCCTCCCGACGACCGATCGTTCGGGGCGAACGCGCGTGCGCGCGCGATATCATGACGTTTACCCCAACACTCACGTCGTATTACGCGAGTACGAGTTTTTTATTTCGCATTTTCGTGTTTGTCCGCGTTCGCTGCGCGTGTTGAAAAAATATAAATACTGTTACACACAATCGTTTTAGCGCCTCGCCGAATGGCACCTACGCGATATAAAATGGCATCTACGATATTATATTACGGCGCGACGTATAGAAAATTATTGGCGAACGGTATCTATATACATATACGTATATGTTTTACCCCGGTGACGATTACGCTTGTCATGAATAATTCAACGGTCGTTATAACGTTTGTACACATTATAATGTATACGACGTGTATATCATATGCGTATCGTCGTATCCTATACGTGTCCTGCGCTCTTTCCGCGCCCGCAACGCCTTGTCCTGTGCCGCCCGGCTTTTGTGCCTGAGCGGGGGCGGGGGGAGGACGTTTGAATTTCAAAAGACTCTCTGAATAGTTTCGCAACACACGACGAGAGAGGATATCACAACGTATTATGAGGACGTATACGTCACACGCGGCGGCCTGCCTCCGGTGAGAATGTCCGACGATGGTTTTTTTTTTCTTCAAATCGAAAAATTAGACGCCTAAGGCGGTGGCACGAGCCCGTGGCTAGGAAATTTTTGCGAGGGGAGTTGGTTTTGATTACCTACCTATGTATATTACTTACTCGAGTATACGATTTACGCGCTCTCCGTCGAAGACTCTACTGGACAAGCGAATCGATTGTTTATGAAAGGGGTCCGAAAAGTAAAACTTTCGGGAAATTAAAAATAACTATTTTTCTCGTACAATCTTGCACGGAAAAAATTTAAAAAATTTTTTTAAATTTCCACGTACTATACTCGTTTAAATTCGTAAATACCGATTTTTCGTCTTACAGTGTGAGTAATTAAAACGAATGACCCTTTTTTGTAAACAAACGATTTACTCTTTTCATAAATAACTCGGTGGCATATCGATAAATCGTTACGCGACTTTAAAATCTTCGATCATAATAATATCAAACGTGAAACAGATTCGAAATCCGAAGCGTGTGTAACGTACGAATACGGGGAGTTTCGACACCCAGACGTCCCCTTTGTAATCTACACGCCGTCGAGGAAGTATTCATACATATAATATATACACACACACACGATCTGTCGGCGGGTTATAGTTTTTAGACTTTTAGCGGTGGATATTGCGCTGATAATAATAAATGTTTTTGTTATACCTACTCGTATAATATACTACTGCGCCACCCCGTCTCTTTATACGTATACACATTATAAACGCAATATTTTACCAACAACTTTGGATGGAAAACATTATGATATATTATATACTACGCAGTATATTATATTGTACGCGTCGTACTTTGTAGCCGTATCAGATTCGAAAACATTTTCATAAACATTACGATACAATATAATAGCGGCGCGATATTTAAAATCGACGGCGCGAAAACATTTGACGTTTTCGTATCCGAAGAGTTTAATCACTATAAAACGGCCGCATACGCGTTTTTATACATACAGTATAATAATATAGTAAAGTATAGTACACTATGCCTAGTGCACATATTGTTTTAATCATTTTACTCGCGTTGTACCTGCCGCATTGTTTTAAATTAAAACGTATTAATATTTCAGAAATTTCACGGCTCGTGCGCACTGAAAATAATTACTATTTACATTTTAACTGTATATATATATATATATATATATTATACGCGTGTGTGCGGTGTTGTGTTCGTTTCATTATTGTAGCAATAATAATTTATCATGCGTGATGTTGATAAATCGTCGTAGATACGCCGCCGCTGTATTGTGTAAACGAATTGTAATATTCGACGGAGCTAGGTTTTTAATTTCACTCCGTTAATTAAATAAATAGGCGCGCGATTTGTTTGGTATCGTCGTCAAACCGTCGGTAACGATTTGGATTATAGAAACATCGTTGTCGGTATAGAAACCCCGTTTTCGGCTTGAATTTATTAATGTCGGTATATGTATAAATTGCCGAAAACGCGGGGGATCGTATAAATAATGGTATAAGATATTGTACTCTTTTGACGCGTTAAATAAATAACGCAGTGCGCACACAAAAAACGGAAAACGCTATATAACAACAACGTTCATGACTAACTTACCTTTTTTATCTGACCAAAGTATATGTACATGTACCTGGATTTCCTGTGCCGCGCAGGAAATCGAGCTCACGGTCTAGTAACCAGGAGGGGTTCTGTTGCGAGCATTTTATATAGTAATATTATTATCTTTGTTGCTTTTCATTCCCATAGTACGTTTTTTTTTTTTTTTCTAACGGACGACAGCATTAGAGAAGTATGTGTGTTATGTGCACTCTGTTTTGGACGCATACCATTTTTACGTCGGTTTCGTGGGGAATTCCGAGTCGACGTTCTCATAGTTTTGCATTTTTTTTTTTGTTTTTTTCTGTTTAATGTCGAATAATTCAAAAAAACTAAAATTAATACGTTTTTTACGAATAAATTAACCGCCCGCCGCGCCGGGCAAAGAGACTACGACGCGGCGTCCCGTGTAAATCGTAATATAAAAACAAAGAAGGCAGGATGAATATTATTTAGGGTTTAGAACCAAATACGACGCTAATTATCGCGAGTTTCCATTGCGACGCTTATAAATGGAAACCAAGGCCACCGGCACATTAATATGTTTGATTATTATTAGGTATTATTGTGCGTACAATAATAATGGTTCGCATGATATACGCGCGCTCGTTTAAAACGTCCAATCCGACTCGTACTAATCATTTGTTTTACAGTTAATTCGATTTCGAGCCCGGTAATTTTTGTTCGCGTGCGATCGCCGCCGCTCGTCTCAAGGTTTCGTTCTTAATATTATGTAGTATATTTTGTATGTTTACTCCTGCCGTCCTTCTATATAACAATGATGATTATGGCAACACGATAATATTATTATAACCGTATTGTGCCGATGAACTTTGAGAGAATATTGCTCAACGATTTCGCAACTACGGTTTATCGCGACCGATACTCATGCGTTTGTTGTTTATGTGTGCAGGCGTCCAGAGATGATCGACCGAGCAGCGCGCCCGCGCCCGAAGCGGCCGGCAACGGGTCCCGAGAGCTGTTGGAGGACACGCTGAAGGGTCCCAAGCCGTATCCCAACATCGTGCTGCCGACCGGCGGCGGGTTCTGGGTCGACGGCCAGGACCAGAACGAATACGAGCCCGCAGCCTCCGGCGGCGGAGCCTCCTGCTGTTGGAACAACAAGATCGAGACCGACGACACGGCCAAAGCTTATCGGAGATACTACATGGGAAGGGTGAGTGTTTTTTTTCTTTCTTTATTCGCGTCTGTCAGTCGTCGCTTAAACGCCTTTTAAAAATCGGACGGGTTTTCCGACGCTCCGAATAGCTTTTTGGTCCTTTTTTTTTTATCGCCACTCGTCGACCATTATTGTCGTTATAGACGAGAGACTAACGCGCAGAATATATATTAGATACGTATAGTAATTTTTGGCACTTAGTTTAACTGCTCGTAATTCGATTCGTTTATGATTATATACTTTCGCATAACGTTAATGTTTAAAAGTAATCCGAGCAACGTCGTATTAAACGAAACGTAATAAAGCATATTTTATAATAACACGTATGATTAGTGGCGCGAACAGAATATCTCGATGGAAGGGCAGCTTGAAAATAAATAAGTACTTAGCAGACTTAATATCGGGTTTGAACGAACAAAGTATATAGGTGCTCTGGCGTACTATAATAGTATATTGTTAAAAATATAATAATAAAATATAAAAACGTATAAATAATTGGCGTCAAAACGGAATCGTTATTATAATCATCTACTGTTGGTTTTGTCCGGTTAATCGACCGTGATCGTATATTTGAACATTTTCGTACGACTTTGATTTCTGCGGTGGAATTCCTGTTTATCAATTGTTTTGGTTTTAGCCAATCCGCGTTTAAACGTTGTTCGTCCGTCGATCTCATAACACAACCGCGTGTTATTAAATGTTTCGACAATGTTCTCTCAGCTGAAGTAATCGTTTACTTACGAGAACATGGTGTATTTTTGTGAGTACAGCAAGCTCGTTCGTTTACGACCACTACGAGTGTTTTTAAAATCGTAATCGTTGAAAATTGAAAAAAATTAAATAACACGGGCAATGGACGAGGATCACACATATTTTCCACCGCGTGTGAAAATCGTATAGGTTCGTGTAATCGCGGGTGGACGAGGCGAGTGTGGTCATACTCTGTGTTCAGTTTTTCAGCTACGTTTTATTATTTCTAAGGGCGAGTCGGGCGCACCACTAGTATCATCGTAATCTCTCCTCGACGGTAACCGATTTTTTTGTATAATATTCTCTTCCTCCACGAATCGATCGTTTCGAAAGAAAACACGTACGGTCGCCCGGCGTTTATATTGACGTTACGAAACGTTAAAAAAAAACTGTGTTGAAACAAACCGGCGGCGGCGCGGCGGGGCGATTCGCACAAACAACAAATCGTAACACAGATCTACGCAAGTCGATTATCCGCGTATACTAATCATTATATCGCGCGGAGTGGAGCAGTGGTTCCCAATCAGTATGAAGCCACGGACCCTTGGGTACAATTTAAATTGGTCCGGGGACCCCTTATTTGCGAATACTTACTTTTCTGCGATTTATTTTAACTCTACTCAAGCATTACCTTTTCGTAACAATATAAAGAGATGTGTTTCTCGACTTTACACATACAACATTACCTTTTACGATTTACTTAAATTATAGTAATTGCATTGACTTTCGAACTGTACGAGACGAGTGCGATTTTAACAGTTTCATTAGATTAAAATAAAAAAAATCACTGCAGTACTACTGCACAACCGCGGACCCCCGGGGGTCACCACCAATTAGGAATCACCGATCTAGAGTGTAATAACATAATATCGGTTCGAGAAGAACGTAATATCCCTTATCAGATGCCGCCGACACTACACATAACATACAATACAGGTACACGCGGGTACACGCAATCGATATGTATTCGAATCGACGGTTTTACAATAACTACGCGTGGGCGTGCTAAAAATATTACGCCGTATATCGTGCGGCGCTCGTGTGACGTTCGATTATTGTTATTTAGTTCAAGGAAAACACCTCGGAAATAGCATTTGTATTTTTTTTTGAGAGATATTTTTCTCTTTTTTTTTTTTCATTTTATTTTCTTTCCCCGTCGTGATTTTCGTACCTGCGTGACAATATTATTGTTTTCTAGCCTCATAAATTTTAATGCGCCTCGCATTCCGCGAACGCAGAACCTTACCCGCACTCGTATACATAGCTATAATGTGCGGTATATAGTCGATACACACATATATCGCGTTTCCCGAGAAATCCATTTTCCGCGGTCAAACTAATCGCACGAACAATCGTTCGGTTCGATATTTTTTATTCATTCACATGGCAACGGTCGTCGTCGTCGTCGTCGAGCGTTTCGCCGTATTCGGATTAGCAGCAAAGGACCGAGCGAAGAAGATGAAAATTCGCCGAGTGAAAGACAAATTCGAATGAAAAAACCTAGCGAAAAAAAATAAATATAAATAATAAAACCGTACGCGAGATTGCGCGTGTGAAACGAATTAAAAAAAATTACGTAAATAATGTGTCTTTGGTGAGAAAAACGAACGACCGGGGTCTTCTCGACGATAATAATAATTAACCGCTCGGGATCGGTTTCATTGTTTTCTCGGCGTGACGAGTAAAAAACGGCCGTGTCGCGATGCCTCGCGATCGTGTGTTTCCATTTGGGTTTTCTCTCGTCCGCGAAACCATTCGGTGACCCCCGCGGCGTGTGTACGTACACCTCCTCGCACGTATGCGCCGCCGGCGAGAAATCGATGTGTGTCGACTTACGTATATTATAGGTGGTGTGTACCCGCGTTACGATATTTTTCCCTCGTCCTCCCTACCCCCGGCGACGTCGATTGCCGCGGTAAAATTGCATTCTGCCGTCGCCGTCGTCGTAAAACTACACGCTATCCGAACCGAATGATTTACGAGCTCGCATTTGGGTCGCCGCCGCCGGCGAAATGTCTCATCCCGCGCGGCCCGATGACGTTTCGCTCGTATTACTTTATTATTATTTCAGCGGGGTCCGAGACGTCTTCCTCGTCGCTGGCGTACGACATATTTATTTTTTTTTGCACTCCGGATCTCGTGCTACGGATTCGTTTGCGAATTGCGAGCCGCACCGCGAGCACCGATAATAAACGATAAAGAGATAATGACGATAATAAACACTAGGGATTTCATAGCACTATAGAAATTACTCGAGAATATGCGCTATAATATGATTAAAAAAAAAAAATCGTATAATACGCACCATAAAACGCCGTTTGAAAATAAAAAGGTATAATTTTTTTTTTTTTGGTTTTTTTCGCTCCGAGTTAGTAGTATAGGTTTATTTTAATTAAAAAAATAATAGGTTTACATAATATTTTAACCCGGACGCGTTTTCTTTCAATTTTAAGCTTACCGAATTTAAAATCTCGCTTCTCCTAATAGATTTTCTGGATTCGAGTCAAATTTGAAGATATACCATATTCTCTGTTCGATTAAGTTTTAGCGTTATATTTTTGAACTGTCCGGCGGTCATTATTACTACTGTGTTCTCGGCTGCGAACAATATTCACGAAATTCACGCGCGTTTCACTCGTAAAAAAAAAATGTAAATCATAATCCGATACGTACACTTTTAAAAGCGTCGAATCGCGTAACGCGCAGCACAGAGTAAAGAATCGCGTTTTTAATTCTTTATAACAAATTTCCATCATATTTGCCTATTTTTTCGTCGATAAACGCTATAAAATCCGAGCCCCGATAACAACAACAACAATAATATGTAATATAACAGTACAACATACAAGTCCGCACGTATACGGCACGTTATTGCCTCCTTTCTCGCAAACGGAACGGGTTTATAATATTATTAAAAATCGTATGACGTGTACGTGTAGGTGTGCGCGCGTACGTCACCGCGTCCGTGTATCAATGGCGGGTGAGACACGGCGGAGACGGAAATAATGATAAAAATATTATTATTATCGTTGCGTCGTCGATGATAATAATTAGGGCTCTCGGAATGCGATGACCTGAAAAAAAACCTTTAAAAATGACTTGAAAAAGTAGGATGAATAAATGATCTAAAAATGACCCGACAATTATTATTGTCAAATAATGAAATTAAATGACTCTTATAAAAATGTATAAAAAAGCCACTTGTTTTTCTTAAGAAAAACATTTTTTATTGTTTACAATAATATGACTATAAAATATAAAATACATATTATACTATAAACTATAAATATATCATAATTCAAACATCGTGGGTTTTGTTAATTTTAGTGTACCTAGTTAAATGTTCGTAACAATGACGACAATAACATATGTTAAAATATGATTATATCTTTTATTTTTATAATATTTTCACATTTAATGAAAAAAAAATGTAGTACGTATGAGAAAACTTGGCTATATTTTAGAAAAAACTACGTATATTTTTAGAAAAATGATTTTAACTGTAGGAACGATATCGATAAAGCCAAAAAATGCAAAATATAAATTATAGATAATTTCATTAGACCGTCTGAATCAGATTTTCTGCTCGATAGATTAATGCCTATGAAAAAAAAAAAAATGCAAAATGCATCGACTTCCGATCGCTAATGATAATATTGACACTTTGTCGTGTCCGTTAGATCGTCGCGTTACTCACGTCCGGAAGAAGTTGACGACCTCATACCACCCCACCATTACGAATTTCACGAACGATCGCGTTTTGACAACGTTTCGGAGCGTTGCGCAAACTAGCGAAGAAACGCGATAACGAGACGACGACGTGCACTCGTCCGCGAGCGGAATATTTCGACAAACAGCCGCCGCCGGGCGGACAAACGAATTTGCGCGGCTCGACGAATTCGCCTCGTCGTCGTCGTACAATAAGTAGTCTCTTGTCGTTTCGATGTTTGAAAAAAAAAGAAAAACATTTGAAAAAAATTCCTCGTTCGTTCGGAATCGCGTTATTCGCCGTCGATCTTTTTTCTTTCCGTCGCCGTGTTTAAAAAGCGTATCGGCCGATCCGAGTGTTTTTTCTGTTTTTTCTTTATTTCCCGTTTAAGTAGGTATATAATAGCCACTACTGTATTGTCTGCGCGTGGTCGAGAAAAGAGTTTTCGTTTGTGTTTTTTTTGTTAGTCGCTCGTTTATTCCGTTTCAACGCGATCGTAATATACGTACGCGTCGTATTCGAAATCGCGTTTGTTTTTAAATACCCGAGAACAACGGCTGTTCGGTTACACTTCTACTCGTCGAACGTGTTTCGGTCGATAAATTCAGTAAAACGATGTTCTATTATCTATACGATAGTGTACGAGTAATATTTTAAAACCGTTTAGAACAGTAATTTCTTTTCGATACTTAAAATAGTAATACCATAGGGTGCAAAGGATTTTTACGCAGGCAATAGGTCCAGCAGTTAAAACCGAGGGGAACGCGGGAACTAATAACTTCCGATCAAACTTTATAATGTGCCACCCTTAACTTTTCTCCTGTGAAGTGTACTGCTATAGTACACGTGTCCTATTAGGACAAGGGGGGCGCTTAAAGCGTAACACAAATGATAGTCCCCCTTCAATCATATATCCCGCCTGTTTTCACGAGGTAGCGAAATCGTGATTTTCGCACCGGAAACAATCGAACAGACGAGTTATTGATAGGTATTTACATAATATTATAATGATTTAACATCGTAATGAGTTTATAATTATGTAACAATAGTAATAACAATAATAACCTATTACGTTCGCTTGAAATGGGAATAATCGAAATTTCGCGTCATCCGATCCTGCGTAGGAGTCACGACCAACGAAAGCCAAACCGCTCGTGTCGCCCGACCAATGAGGGCCGAGCTGCGCGCGCGCCATCCCGTTCGAACGACTCGCGAAAGGAAGTACGACAGCTGTTATCGATTCAGTCTGCCGTCGACAGCGGTTCAGAAAGTTCGTCTCGGTCTTAAACACTGCGGTTTTTATTTATTTTTCTCCGTAATTTCACTCGACAATCGTTCGTGTTTATCTCGTCGACGACTTAATCGTAACTTTCAATCGTGACTTTTCTATCCGACACAACTTAACTATTTATTACGCGAATCAATACGAACACACCGAACCTCCTCTCAACAGCAGCCCACCGACAGGCCGTAAGTAGTACCGATTATGTTTATTTACACTTAGAATTAGACTTGACTGGGTGATACTATTTGTGTCGATTTTACGTTGTCGATTCAAACCGATGCCCTATAATAGAGTTATCGCTTATCGGTTTAACAGAGTTCTCACTTATCGGTTTAAAACGTTAATTTGAATTAATAAACGTATTGATTTACGACAAAAACAAAAATTGAAAGTAGGCGGAATTTTTTGACTCCCGAGCCCTAAATAATAACTAAGTATTTTATTAAATATATAAATAAAAAGTGCAAAAAATTCGTTTACTATAAATTATGCCTATTTATAAAACTTTTTTTTTTCATATATATATATTTAATAGTTTCAATAAATTATTTTATTCATTTATAATAACACTATTGTCATTATCATATGAGTATCAACCACTAAACGTTATTTATTTTGTTTTTTCTATAATATAATACTATGATAATATTATACTGTCGCGTCACAGTGCTCGTTTTGGGAAAAATCATAAGAGGCGCGCAAACGTGTATTAAAAATAAGCGCTCCCCGAGATTAAATCCCAACGTCCCCCGAAACGCGCCTAATATAGTTGACGAAACAAATGCACTGTAATAAGTATTATATAACATTGTAACACTCTCGTATTATATAAGTACGAAAACAATATTTTGGTTACGATTCACCTCTTGTAATTATTTCGCGACGACAATTTGATACCTAAAACGTGTAGCGTGTAGACGCGTTGATTTATTCTTGTTACGTTTTGAAATCATATCCCCAAAATAATATTTCGTTCTGACGATATAACACGAAATTCGAATTATTTTTATCACTTTTTATAAACGATATTCGTCGTGTAGTTCGATATGAGTAAACCGAGAAATAGTTTCTCTTCCTTAGCGTTAGAGTTGACTGGCTGATACTATTTGCGTCGATTCGAGCCGACGCCCTATAATAGAATTATCACTCATCGGTTTATAATAGAGTTATTCATTATCGGTTTAAAACGTAGATTTGAATTAACAAACGTATTGATTTACAACAAAAACGAAAGTTGAAAGCAGGCGGAATTTTTCGCAGGGTCCGCGTGCCATACCTATTTAAAAATTCAAATACCTTTTCGATTATGACGTTCGTCGATAACACGCATATAATATAATATTATACTTACGCCGTCGTCGTCGGATATATAAAGTGGTCCTCCTCGCCCCGCCGCGGTGACCTCGACCACGACGTCGGCGCGCACGTTCCTGTGATTTCTGTTTCGTTTTCGTTGACACGTAATATAATAAACGAAACGTTTAACACGCGCGGTTCTTAATGATCGTGTTATTTCAACGCTTTCGCTCTCAGCCGGCGGGACGGGGTCGTATTCAGAGAGCGGGGCAGGAGGGCGGGATCCTGGTCCCGAGCTCCTCCGCATCGTTAAATTAAATTCGGGAGTTTGGAAAAAAAAAGAACAATGCGCCGATTATTTTTAAAATATTCCTTTTTTTAGCAGCGTATTTTGTTAATGCGGTTTCGTACGTTTTCGAGTAGTCAAACCGCAATAAAACCGACTGACGATTATATAAAATATGACCGAAAAAAAAAAAAAAGGGGGTGAATTTTTTTTTTCAACGACACTCGTAAATATAACCGTTTTCGTTTACGCTTCGCGCGGATACCGATCGTTTCGCGGTTATCGTCGCTTCATAAACACCCAGGACCCGTTCGAGTGGACGAGGCGCAATTCTACCTTTATGAGATAATATTAAAACCGTTTAATAAACGCCGGGCACTCGCGCGTTCACGTCGAGCAATACGCTCGTAAATCACAACGCGCACATTTTTAACACGACAAACGTAATAATAAAGCGGTCCGAAACCTCTGGGACTGCCGGCCCGCGCGCTTCGAGTGTAAAATATTATTATCATTATTGTAATGAGAACGTGCGTACAAAATAATATATCGCAGTGTGACGTGCGCACGCGTCCATAACGCTCTACGACGCGCGTCTCGACCTTCGGAGCTGAAATTTTTCTCTCCTCCGTCGTCGTGTATCTGTCCGCGTGTGCGTGCTGCCCGTCCGCAAACCGGCCGCGTCTCCCATACGGTCGCGGACCGGTGTTGTTATAATATCGTCCCACTCGCGGTTAATATTTCCCCCCCCGAAACGCGTCTCGTACGCGCGAACGACAGTTTTTTTCCCTTTTTGATCTTCCTCTCTCGACAATCGTTCTATTATATACGTCACAGGTATGCGCCGAAAGCGGTCGCTGTACATCGGCCGGCTGGTGCGAGTAGGTGTTACGCGCGATGCCGTCGAGTTGTACAACAATCGTTGTATTTTATTGCCGTCGTAAGGCGACCGAACGTGCCTTTTGCGTCCGTATCTTTGAGGTCTTACGAATCGGCGACACGGATACGCGCCACCAGGTCCTCCGTGACCGACGACGATTTTCGTTTGGTATACATTATTCTTTTGAGTCGAAATCGCATTTACGACGACGACGGCCCGGTGTATTTTGTTCCCGAAACGTGCCGATTTCCAACCGTCCGCACGAATACCTATCGAACTGCGCTCGATTGATTCGGTCACGCGTATTTATAAGGAACCGACTTACGAATTCGTCGAACGTTTTCGTCGTGACACCCGCCAAAGAAATTCGAACGAATAAATTCTCTCGATTAAAATTATACAGTTACGTTGCGAAACGTAAATAATAATGTCGCCTGGTTTTTTATTCGTGCTATTAAGATGCCGCGCGTATAACCAAGCGTTTCCTCGGCGTTTCCTTTACACATATACGTATAGATATTTCCATGTTTTTATACTCGATTTAAATTTAAAAAAAAACCATGTTCGTCTTCTCCACGGCGGTCGCGTCAAAAACGCGGTCCGAGTGGGTTTTTGAAATTAATTTATATTCTAAAAATACGCTAAACGTTTTTGAAATCATCTTCCTTTTTAAATCGACGATTATCTACAAAGGTTGTATTATTTATAAATAATTCGTCGAGCGAAAAATAGTTATAATGAGTATGCAAAATAACATTTGAGAGAGTGAAATAAGTCGCGTGGATTATTTCTATCTCGTCGAAACGCTTTTTCAGCTAGAAAACCATCGTTTAAAACGTTTCAACCCCCCCCCCCTTCCCCCGTTAAAGTCTTCAGAGTTTCCGGACTCTTATGTTCGTAATGTCTACGTATTGATATATAAAAAAAAGTAAGCGGTAAAAAGTCTATCCACGACGGCGGCGTTCGTGTATATGCGACGTGTAATAACCCGAAATTTCATCACGAGCACCGGCCAGTTCTCTACTGGTAGACTCGTGTCTCGAGTTGCGCGAGCTATCGTCTGTTTTGTAGGTATGTAACCAAAACACGACGAGAATAAAACGTTACGATTATATATATATATACCGGCTGCCGCCCCACACGGATTCGTAATCTGGTCATTTAGAAAACTTCGAGTTCGGCGTTACTCGTACGGCCGCTATTATTATACTATTACATCCACCGCGTAATACACTCTACATACCTATTATTAGTATATATTATTACGTTTTCTGCGAGCCGCCGCCGCCGCGCCGTGCTCGCGTTATGGAAAAACGTTTTTTTTTTTTGTATTTCGTTTTTCCATCTCTGAGAGTTCGTACGATTTTATTATCGGACCCGTTGATCTGCATATAATATGTGCGGCGAACATTCGAAATTATTATACATCTTTACGTTCACTGTACATAATAATGATATTATTGCTATAACGCGTGTTTTTTCTTTCTTTTTTCCTCGTGTGTGCGTGTGTTGCCCGCGCTTTGTTTTCCGTGAATTTAATAACCATATAATAAAACAATTTAACACACACACACACAGAGAATATAATTTAAATTTAACGAAACGGAACAAGTGTTGCCATAAAACGTATGTAGGTGTACGTGTACAGCTTTTTACGAATCACGCGTTATGGTCGCCGTGTACGCAGCAGCTGCAATTATTATTATTGTTATACTGCGCGCCGGCATATTATATTTTATCTGATTGTGTTTTTTTTGTGTTCGTCTTACGCGCATTGTACAGCATAATAAACTCGACGACGAACGCGCGAGCGCTGTTCCTGCACAATTCCAATGCATTTATATACATATAGTTACGATGGGTTCGCGTTTCGTATGTAATAAGTTTCGAACGCTACGTGATGGCGTACGTTTTCGAATTACCGCACTCTGTCGAATATAATTCCGCACGTAAACGCGACGAATCGCGGGGCTATAAAGTTTTTCAAGTGCCGTTCGAGTCGTTTCGTGTTCTCTCCCGCGGAGCACTCGACTAATTATCGCGCGTTTGTGGTAAATTATCACTGTTATAATATTGTTATTGTTACTATCGTCACGTCGTCGAGAAGACGCGCGCGGTCGAGCGTTCTCGAGAGTCCGCCGCCGCTCGGATTTCTTTCCCGGCCGTTTGGTCATTTATTTTTTTCCCATTCAAAGACTGGCCGGTCTTTCGAGTGTTTGTCGAATAACATGTTTAATTGTTATTATATCGTTCTATTGTTACGTTTCAATCGCAGTCCGCAGTCGATGTGTCGCGTTCACGCTCGCTACAGCCCGGGCTGGCCTGCTGCGCTCGTCTTTTTCACTAGCGTTCCTGTTTGGCGCTATTGTATTTTGTGCGGTAAAAAACGATTAAAAAAAATTATCGACTCGCGTTCTCGTCGTCGCGGACCGTCGCTCGTTTTTCCCTTCTTATCTCGCACATTATACTATAGAGGTACCTGTATTTTCACAATAGCCGCCGCCGCCGCCGCTGATAATGGGAGTTTTTTTGGTTTTTTCATTGCGCGACGTGCGCCGTCGCACCTGATAAATTTTCGGTCGTTTTTCAACGGTTTCCTGTGAAATGTTAAAAAAAAATAAAATAGAAACACGACGGCCCCGCCGTTATATTATTGTATAACATATATTTTATTCACCGTGTCGCTGGCGAGTGCGCGCGCACGGGGCTGCGTTGTTTCCGGCCTCGGACAATAGGGCGAGGCGCGCAGGTGGTGTTTGTGCAGTGGCCCCGGCTGCACAAACGACGCGGTGTAACGTCGACGAAGAAACGTGACGTATATAACGTAAATATATAATGTGTGGCGTACCTATGCGTGCGCAGCCAGTGGCGTTTGTCGGGGGAGGTTTTTATATTCTTTCACCTACGCGTGTCCTCGAGACCGGCAGCAGCTGACGACGACGTAACACATTTCTCCGCGTTTCACCCGCGCACCAGAAGACGGCGTCTCCGAAGACGCGCGCGCCCCGCGTCTGACATTATCGTTCCCCGTTTCCGGTCGAATTGCGTCCGGACGTGCACTCGTCGGCATCCGAAACGAGCGGCGCACGCGTCGCGTCGCGTATGAAATATCACGTGTGTCGGACGAATATCGGATAACCTTTTTCGGTTAGCGGCTTTGGTTATAGGTCAGTGGTTGCCAAAAGGTCAGTGTTCGGGGGTGCGCAAAATTAGCGTTTGGAAAAAACCGACCGATAACACGGACGGGGTCCGATTAGAAAAACAATAGGCTCTTTACTATATATGCCCGCTCGTCTGGGACAAGTTGAAATGTGAGTAGATCCCTGCGTTGCAAACCCTCGGTCGAATCTTCTCTTTGAATTTATCGAATAAACGTGTGTCCATATGAAGTGACTAATATTTTACGAATACGGCCAGCGCGAGGCCAAACAAATGTATGAAATTACTTTCACAATTTCTCTTGTCTATTGTTGTTGTTGTCGAGACGTTTGCGTGTTCAAAAATTTGAGGCGGTGGGCTTATATCGTCGTGAGATTATATGAAACGAGGGGGGTTTCTATTATAGTCTACTGGGGGTCAATGCTGATTGAAAAACTGGCCGTCACTCGGGCGCGCCTTCATTACGTTTGTCCGTCGCGAGTTTATCCAAACGGCTGCGCGAAATTAAACTCGGTAATCGTTGCGTTATTCTCTCTAGTTGTGCTCATCGGCGTCGTCGCGGGACCATTTAAATTTATCGATCTTCGGAGAACATGACGTATTCGAACCGAAATTGTATCAACCGCACTGCCGCGCCGCCGCCGCTCTCTAGAAAAAGCGACCTCGCAGAAAAATAAAAGCTCTCGACCTCCGCGGAATAACAATAAAACTCCCGACTGTTTGAAAACCCCTCTGCGAGTTCCCTGTTTGTGAAGAATATATAGTCGAATTGAAATTCTTTAACGACCTTTTATCTTTTTATTCGTTTTTTCTACCGCATCTACGTATATACGTATATGGAAGTGTACTTGAATTTATATACATTTATGTGCAGCCATCTTTCTCTTTTTAATCGCGAAAAGCTTTACACAAACATAATATAATAACAATGGTATTGCGTAACGTACAAAGGCTCATTTTCCTACGTAAATAATTTATAGTTTGATTACCGTAAACGGACAGGTCGGGGTTGTGCGGACTCTAACGACGCGCCATTGATTCATTATCACAATAATTCGTATATCGTTGGGCGCTATGTAGTACATGACGACGACGTATTTTACCCACACGGGTTTTTCATTACGCGTCGCCTTCGTGTTTAACTATCCGCAAAAAAAAAAAAAAATAATAACAATAAGCTGCTCGAAGCTGGCGACGACGACGACGGTGCGATTAGCGCGCAAATAACGTTCGAGATTAAACGACGCTAACGCGTTATGAGAACTCACATTATAATCGTATATTTCAACCGCGAAATGCTTTAATTTTACGAATGAAAATACCTATAAATATTTGCGCGCAAATACACGACGCTCTAGTATAATATTTCACTGCAGGCATACCTATATATAGGTAAGTAGGAAGTCGCACGTATAATTATAATGTTTTTTTTTTTTTTTTATCGTGAATATTTTATACTCGGAAAAATGTTTTGTGCAATTTTTTATTCGATTACTCAATCGTGTTATTTTTATTCAAGGTTTGGACCGTAATAATTCGATTTTTTTTTTTTTTTTCAACGCATTTGTGATTTATGCCGTAGCGTAATATTATTGTAGGACGTAAAACGAAACGAAACAACGCGCGTGTGGACGTTTTCGTCGTACGTGCTCGCGAAAACGAAATGAATATTGTTTTTCGCGTCGACGGCGGGCGGCGTGTTTCGATCGCGGCGTATTATTTCGCACAGGCTTTTAACCCGCGACAATAATAATATTGTAATTAATTCGTCTCCGATTGTCTTACACGCCGGCCGTGTGTTTTCGTTTATGTTTTATTAGTTTCGAAAGTCCTTGACGACGTGCTTTATCGTCGTCGCGCGTTTCGGTTGTTGTCCCGGCGCGATCAAAGAACTTTCGTATATTATAATAACGACGTAATTTCGTCGTATTCATTACCGAAAGGATTTCGTGTACCGCAAACATAATAACGATAATAATAAGAGGTCCGCGTCATTAGACGGTCGGCAATCGTTTTCGACTTCGTTAGCGCCGCGCGCACACGCGTAATTATTAATGATTGTTATCATTTCAAATACGCATACAAGCGCGGCGGCGGCGGCTCTTATTCATATCCTGCGTTTATTGTGAAATATAATAATAACCGTCGCGTCCGTGAATGGTTCGTAATTTCGACGATACGATGATATTTTTTCGTCTGTTTTCCATGGTTTTTTTTTCCTATTCGTCGAGTTTTATTTCTCCGGCGCCGCAGACGACAACGACGCCGGGTGAACTTGCGAGTGCATGTGGGACGACCTGTCCCGGGCCCATACGCGCACGCCTACACGTTTCCCCGTCGTGATTTCTTTGTAAATACCCGCAGCGCATAATATATGACGAAGTGTATTATAATAATGACGTATACGCGCACCGGTACCGCGGACCGGGTCTATGACCCACCTCCTCCTTCTCGTCCTACTCTTGAAACGCGCGTACACACTGCGTACGTTTTCGTATGTTAGGCGTGCGAGCGTACCGCATAGGTAAATCTAATATTGTTGTAATATAAAAAAAATACGACAGTCATTGATTTTTTTTTTTGAGACGACGCGCGCCGCCGCCGTCGACTCCGCCATCACTCTCGGTGTTTCGAACGACTTTCGTTTCGCGTAGTTCTAGAACGATCTCGGGGCTGACGCAGACCGCTGTCCGGATCGAATCACACAATTTAACGTCGATATCGGACGAGCGTGTAAACGTTCGTATCCGAATTCGTCCGAAATCGTTTGACGCCTTGTTTTTAACGATATGAAATCCAATGATTATACGCGTCTCGATTCGAAATCGACGTTTTCGGGGCGACTCGACGAGGGGGTTGGTAACGATCGTCTTATTAGTTGGCCGCTGCAGTCCATTATGCGTCGTCGCGTGCAATTTTCTTCGGACTGCATTACGCAACAATCTCGCGCAGTGCATTTGTCGTGTGCGCGTACTCTGCGCGTCTTGGAAGTCTTATTGTTTACCGCACACGTTTGCCACCTATAACACGCGGGTTTCTCTGTGTATCATATTATAATATTACACTGCTGCTGCTGCTGCGAACAGTTGTCACGCGTCGGCGGCGTGAGTCGTTCGTGACCACGACGACGACGACGTTCTATATAGTCGTATGGTGTACAGACGCCTCGTCCGCCATTGTCTCCGACCATATGGTTTCGCCCGGTCGTTTTATCATAATAACATCCATTGTTAGCATACCTATCCGCGAGGACCGGGCGCGATTATATCATATTCTACATATACGTTTCGACGCGTAGTTTTTCCACCAGCGAGCGAATCAACGCGCATCTATGTGCTTTTATGTATATATTCACATACACGTATTATTAATAGCCTGTTGAGTTGCCGTGCCGTGATATAATAATAATAATAAAGCCTATGCGTGCGTATATTATAGTCGTGGCAACTGTTCTTCTGAGGGGACCGCGAGCTGTTTAGTATGCGACGGCGGTCATCGTTTTCGGTGAGATTTAACCGATATCACAATATTATAAGCAGGTCTTTTGATGCCCTCTGCCGTCTGCCAAACCCTCGAGATTTTTTTATATAGTACCTATCTAATATACATATTTACATATATGTATTGTGCGTGAAAACAATTTGGGTCCTTTTTTTCCCGTAGTAAGGACGCACCGTTGCGTGTATTTCGTGTGTTGTTGTTGGTGATGTTCTACCCTAGGGGCCTAGGCAAATACTTTGGGTATTTATTTACTCACGGCGAGTTTATTTACTCGGAATTCGGGTAAATATTTTCGATCCTATTTTGTTTAGACTAGAAGAAATCTAATTACGTGCACAGTATAAAAAGTTTTCATTAGTACAATATGTTCTATATGTATATAAGGTCCTAGCGTAGAGTTTGTTTATGGTTGATTGATTGTTATCCTTTCTACGTTTTGTGTGTGATATTTCGATACTAAAAAACTATAGGAATTAAAAATACAGTATGTTATGGATATAGTATGAACATAATAATAATCGTATGGTAAAGATATTTTTCATAGTTCCTTATAATGAAAATACCAAATTTACCTTCCGTTAAATATTGATTATTTACCGACAGTTTTATTTTCTCGTCGTTAATAATTAATATATAGTCCCGTGCACCGCTTGCACTTCAAATCCAAAGCGTTTACATTATAAAATATCGTGTAGTAAGATGACGTTTTATTACAATACACTGTGTTATTGTTCGTATATAATATATAATATTATGTTGCCGCATGCTGCGTAATGAATATTCATTTAAGACGTGCATCGTATTATATTCTCCCAACAGTATTATTACGAGTAGAGTGTATATTATTCTTCGGTTCTCTCCGAGTGCCCGACGAAAGCAAAAGAGCGGTACGCAAAAGCGCAAAAGTAAAACAAGTGAAAAGAAATAGAGCGAAAATATATATCTTCTTTTTTTTTTAAACATTAATATTGACGGGCAGTAGTACTATAAATGCGCGTACAAATAATATAATACGTTTTTCCGAGTTTATATATACGTATATAAGAGGGGAAAAAAAGAACTATTATAACCGCATATTGTACGACGAAAGTTTTACTTCGTTTTCACGAACAAAGTACAACGGTATCAATAATGATCTGCAAAAGTTTTATCTCCGAATCTATTCGGTTTCTTCGGAATGGTGTCCTCTCGACTCTGGTCCAAGGAAAACACGACCGTCGTGTTCTCTTTATAAATAACACATTGGCCGTCTGATGATTTTTCGATATCGAAACAGATGCTACTAGAGTGCTGTGGGTAGTGGTCGCATTTGAATATAATATACTGCACGCGCTCGGGGTCAACGACACGCGTATTTCTCGCGCATCAAAGTGACCGTTTGAAATGTCGATCCGCCGTCGTTTTTTACCGGTCGTGTGTTTATTACGAAATTGGCGTTTTATCACTTTGATATCATGTTTTCCGCGACAAAACGGTCGGAGAACGTTCGTCGAGCCCGAGGCAACAATATAGGAGCGGGCGCGCGCGCGCGCAGCTAGCGATGTGTCAAAGTCGCTTTTCTCGCGGTCTCGAAACGGCGGATATACCGTACTCTCGAAAACGCAAATAACTCGCGCCGTTTTCGACGTAATACTACCTACCGCGATCCGAGGACAATAAGACGTTACGCGAGTGTCCGTTTCACACACGGTCGTGTTAATACCTACACGACACCACTGCTACTACGCCGCCGTACCGTTTCACGTGGGCAGAGTCCTCGGGAGTAGACGACAACGCTCCGATACGGTCTATTATTATTATAATATATATTATACGAGATCGTCGCGAGTCCTCTCTCCGCGTCGCCCACTCGCGCGATACCTGCAGACGCACTAGACTGCGTCGCTCTTTGCCTCTGTATTACAGGTATATTAATACATCCGAGACGCGCGTTTACGTGTGTGTGTGTGTCGTATGACTCGTAATAATAATAACAGCGTGTAACATAATCGCGAATCACAACGACACGTAACAGTATATCTGCTGCGTTATTAGTACGAAATGATGTAATATATGTATCTCGGAATAAACGCTGCCGTTGGACCCGACACCAATGTGCACACCGATTCGATTTTAAACAAATGCGCGTCTCGTACACGCCTCTGTGCGCCGTACTACGGTGTTTTATTAATAACGATTCGCGTATTATTTGATATTTTTTACGGGGTCGTACGTATATAATTTATAGCTATTATAACTACGTCTCTGTGTGACCGTATAGAATTATTAAGTATAAGGTTTTAACCCGAAGGCGTGTGTAATTTCTTTCCCGCGCGCGCGCGCTCGTCTCTTAATTGCATCCTCACGCCGCCGTCGTACGTATTATAATAATATATTTTAATTAACGCGAATAGTCTTATAGTATTTTTTTTTATGCTCACGAAAACCCAACGTTTGCCAACCCAGTTATTTTATTTGCGCGATAGATTAAAATCTTCATATATATATATAAAGTCTCGAAGGCCGCACGAACCGGAAACGGGGAAAAAAAAATAATCAATGATCGTTTTGAGGTTTCTATTATTATTTATTTTTTTTTTCGTCATTTTATCCGTCTTTGCCTTCGACATTAATATAATACTACGCGAAACGATAATTCGATAACAGTAAATAATATAATATAATGTCGTATACGCACGACCGCCGCCGCGGTTTCGTGACAAATCTATTATTCGAAAACGTTCCAGTTTTTAATTCATACGAATGCGGGCGTTTTCCTAAAAAGATGTAGGTACTTGTATATTTACGGGGCAGATTGGGTGGTGTGTTTTACAATTTTCTACGCGTCGGCCGAAAAAACACGCCGCGTTCATTATTAATTGTACATATTTTTCAGCGTACGTATAGAATAATATGACGCGCACGCGCGCATTATTCCGAACGAGATTCTCGCCGACTCGATTTAGCCACTCTTTGATGACCGTGTCTGCTTCGGTGACATCGGCGAGGGAAGCGAGGGGGTAGTAGTAATCGACCTCTCCAGACGTCGTCGTCTCAAAGCATAACGATTTCGCCTTTCCGCTGAAAATTAAAACTCTAATATTTCTGCGCCAGACGTTTTTCGCATGCGACTTTATCGTCGTCTCCGTCTCTTGGTTGTGTTCAATACGAGTGCGTTTTAGACATTTTACGCGCGCAAACGTTTTACCAGACCAACGGCTGGTCGAAAAGTCAATACGGAAGGTCGGGATCGATTATTATTAATATTATCATATTACTCAACATTGCGTTTTAGTCGTTTCTGTTATTATTTTAATGAACTTTATAACAAACGATTCCTAACGTTTGTCGCCGCCGTTAATTTCACGACTTTTTACTCGCCCGAGTAGACTATACGTTTTTTTTTTTTTGCAAACTCCTTATTTCTGCAGTCGTTATTACCACGAGAATTATCGCCCTGGATTTCCCGTTTTCGGTCGCATAAAAAATATCTTTCCGTATAATCGCGCGGTCGTCGTCGTTTCCCGTGCGCAAAATAGTCCTGCGCCGCGCCGGTACGATTATTATTCTCGACGTGCGCGAAATTTCGCCTAATGCGATTGTTGTTCTCCCTCGTGGTGTCGTCGTTGGTCGATCGTGCCGTTTCCGCGCGCGTCTCGTTGCAGTTTGCACCGGTCGCCGTCGAAATATAATATTATTATTTATTGCGACGCGAACGATATTCAGCTCTCAGGAAAAAACTGGCTTCGCACACGCCGAACGTACGGCGGAATTACACCGCGTGCGTGAACGGTCGTTTTTTTTTTACTTTTTCTCGCGCAGTGTGTTGGAATTCGTTTCTGTGGCAACCGAAACGCGCGTATTCGTTTGTGGACGACGCGCCGTAACACATCGTATACGATCGTGTTTTATTACGTTTAGATAATAATATAATAACAAACCGCGCGCACGCTCGTCCGGCTGTCCCACGACAGTGTCGCGCGTTTGTATACGCGTGTCGTGTGTGTGTGTCCAAAGGGTAGTTCTCGTTGCGAAAAACAAAACAACTTTACCGTATTATTATATCTGTTCGTATATGTGCCGATCACAATCGCACTGCGAAAAAACAAAACAACTTTACCGTATTATTATATATCCGTTCGTATGTACGATTACAATCGTAGTACTGCCTTTTTTTTTTCTCCTTTTTACGTTCGTTTCACTATCGTGTTTTTAACGTTTAAAACGATCGCGTTATCCTCGTCCGGCGTCCTGCTCGTCCTGTACTTATACGAGTATATATATAAGTACGCGCTATACCGTCGGTGCGTTTATCGTATACCGATCGATCGGTCGCGGGGTTTTTTTGCGACGCGAATTTGGGGACGCGAAACAATGCGATCTCGACGAAATTATTACTCGTATTGTATACGATACCGATTGTATTGTTGGTTATTGTTGTCGGTCGATTCTTCGCGACGGCGCGTCGATAATGCACTCGATGCCCGCGGGGTGCCTGCTGCAGTTTGCAGTCGTCCATGCATGCGTAATAACACACGTGTTCGGCGTACGCTGACTATACAGGATACTATTTCGAATACATAAAACGCAAAACGAAAATATTAGTCGTTTATATTCCCGTGCTTTGTGAAAACACGTTTTTAGCTAAAATCAAGTGCGAAGAGCTCTCAGAATCGTTGGAAATTAGAAAACACACGCGGCCGTACACGCCGTTCCGTATGTTTCGCAGTATCCCCATAAGTATATCGTGCACTATTTTCGCGTCTCTTCGTCCGATCTCTCGGAATCGTTATGAAAACGGTCGAAAAGTCGTTCCCTCGTCGTCGTGCGGCCGCTAATGGTCACGAATATAACGGCCGCGTTATTATAATGTCCCGTTGGTTTTTTTCTTCTGTGAATTAATTTCAGCGGCGGCGCGGACGTATAAAGTGCGCGCGAGTTTACCGAGCGCGCTAACAATACATTATTCATATTATATACTATTATATCGTATGAGAACAAGAGCAGCAGCAGCAGCAGCAGCAGCAGCACTTTTGAAAGTAAATGAAAATTTCATTCGCGAATAATGATTATACGAATCGTTATTAGGCACCGTTATTTATATAGGTGCGTATTGCCGAGCGCCCCGTTGAAGTGGTGCTTTTACGACCCCGCCGTTATGTATAAACGACGAGGGTGGCTTTTGCGTAATTTTCGGTCGGCGCGAAATCGTTTTACAATTGGCGCGATATATGTGTGTGTGTGTGTGTTTATGTATATATGACAACCGCCGCGGGCAAAACGTTACGAGTGCCACCGCTATATATATGTAATCGCCAATGTGTGCAGCAGCGGTGTTTGCAGTCACTCTTGCGAACGACGCCGTTTCTCCCGATCGAATTTTCGACAAAAGAAAAACTGTCGCGTAATAATTAACAGGAAAACGTCCGCCCCACCTCCCCCCTTGCGTCCCCCCTATACTTATACGTTATTGTATACTCGTACGTTCGCACCGGCGGTGTATTGTTATGATACGCGTCGTATACACTTTGTAGTGGAAACATAATTATGTTTTCGGACTCCAGTCTTTTGTTTACCGCTGGCCGTAAGTTTTCTTACTCCGGACGATTGTTTAATACGTTTTATGATTATTATTATTATTTTTTTTTTTAACGGTGAAATTACTGCTCTACGTATATATAGCTCTACGCGAGCTGCCGTTTCGTCGCAGCGTACACGTCGCGATGTTTACGTTATTATTTGTGAGACTGTTTTGTTTCGAGTGCTCTCGTGTACGGAAAGTCATTATAAATCGCAATCACCACGTCATTTACTCTGACGCCAGAAAATTTGAATTGGTTTTTATAATAATATGTATATATATATTTGTGTACGGTACCGTTGACGTTCGAAATCGGAGCGAACGCTATTCTCAGAAAGTACATAATGTACTGTCGAGAACAAAGTTCATGCACAGTATTTGTAATTCGTATAATTATTATTATATCGTTCGAACTAAAGCATTTTCACGGCCGAGTGATTTTCGCCGGGTATGTAATATTGCGTCGCGGTGCACTTTTAACATTTTTTACCTGCGCAACTCGGCGACTCGTTAGCGCACAGAATATGAGCGAGTCGACTATTAGAATAATAACTGTGGTTTTTCATCATTTCTTGTGTATAAAATATCGCGTTGAAATCAACCATTGTGTTGGAAACGTGTACGACACTGATCTGTAGGTTTATCGCGTATTGTCATATGCGAATAGTTTTCGAACGGTTGTCTGCCAGCCAGCACGTCGAGAGCGATATCGATATGAATGTTTTCGAAACGTCGTGGGTTTCGTTTGTGCGTTTCACGGGCGGGTAACTAGAAATCTGTGTACGCCGCCGAGTTATATATCGTACTCTTATTGTTTAAGCCGAGAAATCCTTTTGCGTCGTAAAAAAGGGATAAACGCGCGCGAACGAGTTGCAGCCGTCACGTCACGATATACCGTAAAGCCCTAAAGGGAGAGAGTATACACTCCGCGGGAGATGTTTTATTGCCGGCGAAATTCGATATATGGCTCTGCACCGTGGTAATTATTGGCGTTTTTCCGACACGTTGGCTGCGCATAATATCGCCGCATACCGTTGTTCGAGAACATGACGTATATATACTCGTTTATTGCATTCGCTTATTATCCTATATAAACCGTTTTTATCTCGAACGCACGCGTCGCGTACGATTTTCGCGCTCGGCACGATACGTATATATTTAAACTCGCCGTGTCCGCGTGGGTAATTTTGCGAGAACGCGACGACAAAATAAACCAGCGGCGGCGGCGGCGTGACGCCTTATTATTATAATGTCTCATATAAATTTGAATCGGGTATGCCGTCGCCTACCTTTCGCAAATGATTTCGTAACGAAGAGGAAACGCCGAAGATTACGTGTATTGTTTGGCAGCGCGGTCGATCTTAAATCATTTCCAGGATCCGCCGTGGCGTTCCCTCCTACGCGCGCGCAATCCACTTGTCGCGTTTTTTTTTCCAAACATTACAAAACGTGTGATGTTAACAAACCCTAATACGACTCGTTGCGTCTATAATTATTCGCTTTCGATATAAATTATAACTATTTACCCGCTGCGCAATATTATAGTGTATCCATCGATAAATTTACATAATTCGTAACGGCAAATAGTTGTACTCTCGAAAAAAAATAAAAAAAATACTAATAAACGCGTCGCTCCGGTACTTTTTTTGTTTCAAATTTTTTTTCAATCAATTTACCTCGGCTAGTTGAACGCTGTAAAATGTCAATGTCTACAACGCTATTACGGTCGAATACGATTACCAACGTTGCGTTTTCAATTTCATATACTCGATGGGGGTTTATTTTTCCGTTTTATGGAATAATACCGAAAAACGTCGACCGGAATTTTTTATTCCGCGGCGGTTTTTAATTATTTCGCAACAGTAAATATGCATTATGTAATTAATATCGACGCACACGTATTGTTGCGCGCCGAAAAAGTGACGTTGAAATGTATATACGTTACCGGCACAATATGGATGATTCAGGTATTTTGCAAAATGACTAGGCGTTATGCATAGACCGGTTTTAGGCAATGTAAAACATACGGTTTTCGATATTATTTTACATATAATTTAGGCAAAGTAAAAAACAATTTATTAAATGTTATATTATTATAACATTAAGATTCCATTAATTATTATAATATAGTATTACTCATATTACAGACAAAATTTAATTTTCATATATTATTTAATTTTAATACACGTTTGGTACTATAATTTATCTATTATTATTGATATTATTACTAGCTACGATTTTAGCCAACTTTAGCTAACAATTTTTTTTATTTTTATCATATTGCCTACTCCACGTTTGGCATTTTGCAAAATACCGGATTATCCATATTACCGTACACCTTTTCGGTGAAATCCAATTGGTCCGTCATACGTAATATGGCCCTCTGCGTATGTCTCGACAAAAATTTATCGCGTTTGTGTAATTTTGCGCTCTCGCAAATCGCCGCCGCCGCCCGGCGTTGTTGTTCTCGACATCTCTGATGTGAAAACAAGATTTTTTGCCAAAATCGCACACCGCAGATCACCGATCCGCAATGTTAACGAACTGCAAGCGAATATATTTTGACGTTCGCGTTTTCTCGGTTTGTTATGAAATCGATGATCCGGCACCGCGGCGGAGATCTGGTGGCAAAAGAAACCCGAGTGCAAAAAATCATACGGAAATATAACAGTTATTTTCGTCCGACATGATTTTTCGTGTTCGCGCCATCGCGGCAAGTGATAATTAAATAATATATATAAATATATTATCATATACTGTCCTGTTGTCTAGAGAATCGCCACGAAACGTCGTCGTGTAAAACCGTAAAACTTAAAACGCCGCGCCGAGATAACAAACATAGAATCTCACAGAACGTTACTGCGAAACGAAACGACGCGACGGCGGCTAATTTCTCGTCTCGTCTCTTTTCTTTTTCGCGATCATTTCGATTTAACGGATAAGGACCACGGGAAAACGACCGTGTCGACGCCCCGGCGAACAGTTGGCACCGTCCCTAAACGTGTATTGCGTATACTACGTCGGCCCGCGAAAATGGCGACCGCCGGACGTCGTCGTTCTCTTCGGTCCGGGTTCTCCGCCGCGCGTTGGCATTCGGAAACGATTAAAATATATCCGCGATTCGTTTTTATTGCCAGTATTGTTTTAACGATTATCGCGAACTGCGTGAGAGATTTATGTTTCCAACCGAACCCAGAAATGAAACTGAAAATCAGAAATATTTCGAACCGAACCATAATAATCTTTATCGATAGTGTGTGACATATTATTAGCGAATCGTCTGCGCCGCGAAATGAAAAAAAAATTCACCGAGTCACGTAAATTGTATTATCTTTTGAGACAATAACGATGGTGATTATTATGAGGGTAAATACTTCAATTCATATGGTATTCGTTTATTGTAAATTTCGAGTTTGGCGTTTGAGATAAAAAAAAACCCGCAGGGTTCGTATCGTTAATATTATCGATACAGTAAAAACTTTCCTTCGACGACGTTTGAGAGGCACCACCGAGTATTTCGTAACGGTAGAGAGTAATAACAAAAAACACGGTTTTTTTTTTTTCAATTACAATTTCAAATAATTCAACGCTTCAAACAAACACGATCGTGTACCTATTAGTTTTATCGACACGACATTAATTATTTATTTCTACGTAACTCGATTATTAGTCTGGTGATGGCGCTCTGCTGCGGGGACACTTCCTTTTGAAATAAACTCATTGTAATGTCATATTATTATAAAGCCATCAGAGACGACTTACTTCAATAGTGTTATATTTGCACTGTTGCGTATTGATTGATAAAAATATTTAGAGAAAAATTAGAAACTTAATTGTTTTAATTAATTGTCTTAAATTTGACCGATATCATCGTGATGGACGAGGAGGGTGTGATAGTTCGTGCAAATAATAAACGGATATTATTACTTTTCCGAGTTGTACGTAAAACGAACCGACCGATATTTGGTAGTAACGTTTAGGTATATAATGGATAGTTCTCCGTTGTTTACCGCAGTGTTTTTAGTCATCGGGCGTTATGTTGTTTAAACTTTTCAATACCCACATGACTCATTGGAACCGGTTGCATTTCGGTATGCGTGTATTATAGGTACATGACGCGTATTAAGTGTCGATAAAGTCCACGGCCGCGATGTGACGCTTCAAGGACAACCGTGTCCGAGTGCGCCGTGTGTATTCATAATATATACGTATATACGTGTGTGGCACTTTTTTTTTTGTTGTTGTAATACGTGTGCGAGCTGCAAAGTCGGGACAATAATATTATGCAACACAGATTTGCGAAACGCTCACGATATCGTGTGTCAACCGTGTACGGTCTCCGTCGGATTGGCTCGCGCGAAATTCTATTTCGTTTCCTCTCTCTCTCTCTCTATCTCCGTTTCAATCGAATTTATATCGATTCGTTAGCGGGTCACACGCCATCCGTCCGGACGTGTAATCGATTACATTGGAAACCGATTTCGGCGTCGCGACCGCGGCCGAAATTTACACGCGCCCGTGACTCATCTTTTGTGCTCGTCTGTTTCAGGAACACTTCAACTTCATCGGCACGGACGATCAACTGGGACCGGTGCTGTTGAGCGTGAAAACCGAGAACCTGGCCTCACAGGAGCAAACGCGACTGCTGCTGCGATTGCGGACCGGCACCACGCACGAACTGGTGCCCTCGTCCTGCGCCACTTCGGCACCACACCACATGGCCAGGGTTGGTATATTTTTGTATATTTTTTAGACGTACATGATAGTTCTGTTCTATTTATCGAGACGATAAATCCGGCTGGTGATTTTGAAGAAGAAGAAAAATCACTAACGTTTTTCCGGCCGTGTTTTTTTTTTTTTTTTGTAAATAAAATGTAAAATCGCGTAAACGCGTGCTAGACATTGCGTCTCTTATTAGGAATAAATAACCGACTCTTTAAGACGTAGAAACGTTTGAAGACCTTCTAGGCGCGTAGGAACTCGCGCGCCCCTAGAAACCTTAATCCGGCTTTGTTGTGTACGTCGCCAGATATATTAAGACCGTTGCAGAAACGGTCGGTAAAGTTTTGATTTTAGAACTTTGACTACGCGGTCGCGTTATATCGATCTGTCGTTTAATGTTCACATGACGTGTTTCGGAGTCCACGGGACGTAATTTCAATTTTTGTCGACGTGGCAAACAAATATACGTAATGACCCGCTTTCAATATTCACAATAATACGTCGTTTTCATAGCCCATAATAATAATTTGTGTCGCGGCCAATGGCGTACGGCCAGCACGTCATGTAGATTTGATAGGCCCGGGCCTATCTCACATACTTACTTTTCTCAGAAATGGATTGAAAAAAAAAATCTTTGATCACAGATAAGTGTAGTTTTAAAATAATATTAACTAACGAAAAAAAAAAAAAAACACACGACACAAATTCGCTGGTATAAAATTAAAAATAATATTTAACTTCGCGGCGTGTTCTAAAGAAATATAATAACCGGGAAAATAACACCAATTTGTCTCGACGACGAGTTCGTTTCGACGAAAAACATACGGTTAGAGTTTTCCCTTTGAGAATAATAATTATTTTATACGGTTGACGTTTTTTTTTTTTTAAAAAAATTCGTAACGAGTTTTTACTCTGAATTGTTTTACGCTTACTCTGTTATCTGTCGGTTTTGAGACGATTTTTATCTCGTAACTAAAAGTCACCCTCCCCAATCCTAACCTATTGCGCTTACATAATTATTGTTTTTCCATACCGAAGTCCGTAAGATATCGAAAAATATCGCTATCGATAGAGCAGTGTTTTCCGTCAAAACGTATCCGGGCCAAGTCGGAATGAAATTTCCAGTTACACCGCTGCCCGTACGGGTAAGTCGGGTTCGGCCGATATCTCTCCTTCTCTAAACCACGTTCTCGGTCTCGTCCATAAGGTCAGGTCTATCGGGTATAGCGGGCAACTCGGAAATTACCAGCGGGCCAATTTTTAGAAAATTAAAATCCAGCGGGCCATAGCGTAGAAAGCCAAAAGGAGGTTTTCTTTTCGTTTGTCGACAATAAATAAACACTCATTTTCCCACGAGCTGTTAAAAGTTCTATTTTCATCGTCGAATTTTACGCTCTTTAGCGGACATCTTTTTGGAACACCGCAAAAAACACGAAAATAACAAAACCTTATAGCAATCGGGGCCAGCACGACACGACGGTTACGACTGTTAAACCGATGACCTATTAGCCACGTCGACTATGTCCCTATAAATAATATAATATCCAGACATTTAATAATACCAGAAAAGAATTCATATTATCTACGTCTCACGATAAACATTATATCGATTTCATAAATAAATACCTAATGAAGTAAAACACAGAAAAATCCTAACGTTTTATGTTTTTAATTTGAAAACGGGCCGGATAAAAAAAGGTACGCGGGCCGCCAGATGCCCGTCCCTGGGCTATACTGTCGTGTACTTGTCTTGTGATGTTGCTCATAAGTTACACAAATATTATATTATTGTAATGTGTTATAATATCATATACGTATGCGTAATATGATACTATTATTACGTAATAATATCAATAAGAATAATAATAATAACGACGGCTATTAATCAAACAGTGTTTTACGTTTGTAAAATAATGAAAACGGTATATTTTATTATTATTTTTTCTTTTCCCCCGTCTACGATAATCATTTTTCCCGAATATTAACAGTTGTTGTGTGTAAATAATTTCTGAAAAAAATATATATTCGCCCGTTATATTGTAATAAAAAACTAATGAACGCCGCCGCCGCGCCGCGCCGCCGTTATTTTGTAATAATATCGTGTTTTTTTCTTTCCTTTTTTTTATTATACACGAGCATCGACGACACACGTGCCAGTAACTCATTAAAAACACATCATTCGTGTAACGACATGACACCGCGCGCGCGCGGTTCGTTTGAATTCGAATTGGACTTTATTATATTCTTCTGTTCACTACCGCGTCGTAATGGAATTTATTAAAAAAAAAAAAAAAAAAACAAAATCGCCCGTTTTATCGTCTCGATAGTAATCAAAGCGAAGTGCGAACAGAACTTTTTCAGTTAGCGAAACAAATTGAAATCGGTTATCGGCTGTATTGTGACGCAGAACTCTCGATACTGGTGCGAATCGGCCAAGGTCGCACAGCAGGCCTCCGTCGTCGCCTCCGCGCGCTCGTTTTTGAAAGTTCTATTGGACCGCTTTCGATTTTCGATAGTTTGAAATTAGTTGCGACGAGTGCGCCAAATTGAAACGTCCGAGATGAAAAACTTTCGAAACAAAATCCGACTCGCCGCCGCAGGTGAGAGAACTCGCGATAGAGCGAATAGACCGTAATATCTTTCCGCTCTCGTCGTCGTTGTGCTGCCGCTCTTAACGAGCAATTAGGCCGGCGGATAAAGGCTATTATGGTATATCCGAGACGAGAGTACGCCGCGCCGCCGCCGTTACCGTATATCCTATAATAATGCGGAGGCGATAAAGTTTGTTTTCCTGCACAACTTTGGTCGGCAGTGCAGTAATAATAGTGATGATAATAATAATAATAACGGTAAAGGAAAAAAAGAACTAAATAAAAAAAACAACAATTCCGGGATTGTTGGCGACCGGCCCGCGGACTAGAAAACACGATAAATATCATAATATAAACATCGTCGAATCTCTGCACTGGCCTGGATAAAAATAGTCCAGATGACTGTGTATCCGATGACGGCGAGACGCGTTTTAAATAATAATAATAATGCGTATTCTCCGCGCGCGCTGGCTCGGATCGTGGTTTCCCCCTCCTCCCCTCCCCGTTATTACCGCAGCGCGTTTAAGTGCAAGTACCACGTGCGTTTCTGCTGCAGTCGCAGAGTTTTTTGGACGGAATGAAATAATATAATATCGTCTCGCTCGTTGCGGGCGCCGGGCGACTATGCTTTCGGCCGTCGCGCGCTTACGATCCGCGCAAACGACATGGTCGCGGCGGCCGTTTTCGAAAACCCGTTTCCGCCTGAGGTCGGCGACGGACCGCGCGAGATTTACTCGCTTTCGATTACGACGACGTGCTCTATTGATAAAATTATCGTACGCGTCTCGGAGCGACCTTCGTCGACACGACTACGTACTTACTGCTCGTACCGTTTTCGTTTTCCATACTCGTTTTAATAAATACGAAACGTTTAATGCTCGCCGTGAAATAAAATCGCGCGTTCGAAACCCAAGGCCCTGCGTGTCGGTCGAATGTTTTTTTTTTTTTTTTTTTCGTCGTTCTCCATAGGGTTAGAGTCGTTTTGTTTTCACTCTGCCAAGTCGTTTTTTGCAACGACGCGATTGCAAATCACACGTCTGCGTGGCGAGCGTTTAACGTCACGACGAATCGATAATTTCGAGTTTAATCGACATACATATAATATAAATACGGTATGATAAACCGTTACGTAATGCTTTGTGACTCTAACGATCGTTTTCTCCCGTGTTTCAGCTGTTGAACGACCAGCTGACCGTCACCAGTCTGTCGCCCGTGTTGAGCTGTAAAGCTTCGCAACTAATAGCCGCCTACGACGAACACGTGCTGGTGTCGCACTTCAAGTTCGGCGTGCTGTACCAGAAGTACGGGCAGACCAGCGAGGAGGAGTTGTTTTCCAATCAGCACACCTCGCCCGTGTTCGATCAGTTCCTGCAGCTGCTCGGCCAGCGAATACAGCTGAAGGACCACAAAGGGTACGCTGAAATCCGCGCGCGCTTACCTTATATGTATACACGAGGGGGAAAACACTATAATGAAATCATTCGCGTTCGCAGGTATCGGGGAGGCCTGGACACGCAGTTTGGCCAGACCGGCGACGAGGCCGTTTATCAAGTGTTCAAGGACAGGGAGATCATATTCCACGTATCTCCGTTGCTACCGTACACCGACAACGATCCCCAGCAGTTGCAGCGGAAAAGGCACATCGGTAAGTGATTTCTACGACCAATGTCCGTATACACACAATATGTTCAGTGGCGTAGATAGAATTTTCTTCCGGGCGGGGCGTTTAAGGGTCGATTCATAATCACAGGTATTATGTCCTCTATCTATTATTTACTCAGTTTTTATTAGATACCTAATCATAGGTACATAATAATTAAATATCGTTTAAAAAAATATATCTGGTGGGGTAAACCCCCCCCCCCCCGAAACTACGCCACTGAATATCTATATATATAAAAATTTCGTGTCACGATGTATGTTCGCGATAAACTCCGAAATTACTGAACGGATTTTGATAAAATTTGGTAACCATTTATAATATGGTCCAACTTAAAAGATAGAATAGTTTTTTTTTTCAATATTTATATGTGGCGAGCGCCGAGAATATTCTGGAACGGTTATATATATGATATATACATAAATGGAGCCAAAAATGTAAAACAATTCATCAATTGAGAACGGCTGGGCCGATTTAGCTCAATTTTTTTTTTCAATTATTCGTAATTGCCAGGAGAAGGTTTTTACGAAAAAAAAAAATTTGAAAAAACCCAATTAGGGGAGGTGCTGAAACGGGAATTTTGTGATGTACTTTTGAAATTTTAAATGGTTGCTATTGGTTATAGGAAAAAGTCAGCCCATTTATATCATATAACCCATTTATACATAATATGTATGTACGTATACCTACGAGTATATACTGTAACCATAGTGACCATTATCATTGTTTATAAATCATTTTCAATTAAAATATATATACGTGTTTCATATACTTTTCACATATACGTACATACTTACAATAGGTTAGTAATTTTTCATAATACAAAATCCCCGTTTGAGCACCTCCCCTAGGGGGATGTATATAAATAAATCTACAAACTTATTTTTCAAAATTCAACCTTTAAAAGAAGGGGTAAACTTTTCACGGGCTAGATTTTGAGATGCAACGATCAGCGAGTAATTTGCATTTTATATGAATAGATTATTATGTCATCAAAAAACCCGACGATCTTTACCAAAAACGAATTGATTTTGCAATATCATATTATTTCATATTATTACACAACTTTTATCGAAATTTCGTGCGTGCGATGAACAATAGAACTTTTTTCATTGGGCGGTCGAATACGATCGCAGGCAAATCTATAGTCATTGGTCGATAGGCTCGATAGGCGTATACAATTTTAAAGAGAAAACCCGACGACGTTTACGCAAAAGGTATGGATTTCGCAACGTCATATATTATTACATAACTTTTACCGAATTTGCGTGCGTGCGCGCACCGTTCTTCTTTCAATCGTAGACGCCGTCGTCGCCACGCACTTACAATAAGTCGGTTATTTTTTATACTGAAAAATTCACTGGAAATATATATATGTACACAAATAAATAATATCATTAATCCCGGTCTCGTATTACAGGTAACGATATCGTAGCGATAGTTTTTCAAGAATCCAATACGCCGTTCACTCCGGACATGATCGCGTCACATTTCCTACACGCTTACATCGTCGTCCAGGTGATCGAGCCCAACACGCCGAACGTCAGGTACAAGGTGAGCGTGACCGCCCGGGACGACGTGCCTTTCTTCGGGCCGACGTTGTCCAACCCGGCCGTGTTCAGGCACGGTCCGGAATTCAAACAGTTCCTCCTCACCAAGCTGGTCAACGCGGAGAACGCGTGTTACAAAGCGCACAAATTCGCCAAGTTAGAGGTAAGTCTAGCGGTTTTACGTCTACATACACACGACAAATACAAAACATTGTTGTGACTCGGGTAATATCGTGTCCGACCGGTTTTCTTTTCTCGCGGGGAGAGATCATTCCCAGCGTTCGCTACGATCGCTACGAGGTATAGACTTTATTTTTTCCGTTTTCCTGCCGAGCGTGTGCTTTTTTTTTCGCACGGTTTTCCTCGCAAACCCATCCGCGGCGATAATGCATGCAGACGCGCGACTGACGAGGCCCGAACGGGATAACGTATAATATCGAACGACGACAACATCAATAACGCGACGGTAAAACTATCAAACACCCATCGACCCGTGTAGTTTAAACGATTTATTATTGTTTACGTGAAATATTGCTCCCGTAATATTAGTCGACGTGCGACACTTTCAATGAGTGTACATCAGCGCGATATAGTAACCTAACCAAACCGATGAGCGAGGCTACGAATCTGTGAGAAAATGCATTATTTTTAGTTATTTACGAGCCGCGTGTAACGTCGTTTCTCCGAGCTTTTAAATTCGAATCGGGAAATAACAAATTCAATTTCGAAACAACATTTTCGCACGCTTTTACAATTTTTACCTTTTTATTTTCTCCTTTTTTTTTTTTCAATTGAATTTTACGATATTTTAACGATTTTCGTCTATAATGTTTACTCGTGTGTTTATCGATTACTTTTTTAATACTTCGTTGTATTCAAAAACGGTATCTTTATTTTGAAAAATGTTACACCGTTACGTATATCATCTGTGTCTCGGCACTTTATTGATATTTATTACGATTTATAATTACAGCGCAATTAGGATAAAAACGAACCGCGTTTACAATGTTGATATTTTTACAGTGCTTTTCAAAGGTTTTTGGCTACGTTTTTAAACCGCGGTTCTACATCTGTATCGAGTTGAAAAAACGATAAAACTTTAAAATGTTATACGGGAACAGATTCGTTTTTTTCAATCTCGACACACGGCCGATATATCATCGGTGTTTTATCGATCTCAAAACCGAACGAACGGTTTTTTCCGACTCTAAATGAATTATACTCTCTGTTCAAACGATCCGTTTGCCCTCCAGAACACAAACAGCACGTCGCGCGTCGTTAATGTTTTGCTTGCTCCGTTTTCAGCTGAGAACCCGGACGTCGCTGTTGCACTCTCTGTGCGAGGAGCTGAGGGACAAGACCAAGGACTTTTTGGGATACAGCGGCGACGGCGGCAGCGCGGCCGGCGCCAGCGGCCTGGGCGCCGAGCTGGCGAAATCGGCTCCGTCGTCCTCGTCGTCGTCGTCGGAATACGGCAACGGCACCATCTCGGGGGCCGGCAGCAGGTTCATAGACACGGTGCGCAAAGCGCTGATCGCCCGGGTCAAGACGCAAACGCTGTCCAGCTCCGAGGCGAACAACAACGTGTCCGGCGGAAGTCTCTCGAAAAAGACCAGCAGCTGTTCGGCGGACGGATCTCTGCCTAGCGTAAGCGAAACATTTGTTTTTCGACAATTCGTCGTACGGACGTGGCAAATTTGCGTTCAGTAGAACCGAATTGAGCGAAACGACCTATATAACTATCGTAATCTGTGTTTTCTCCGCGGTTTTTTACGGTATTTTAATTTCTAAATGAATTTCGAGCGGCGTTTTTAAATATCAATATTTTACATACTCATAACCATAATATTAATGTATAAGAACACTTTTGAGTTACCATACCGTTTATATCTGTTTTCCGCTCGAAATTTACGTGCTCGATTATCCTATTATTATTATCGCACGTGCGAGTTGTAAATTTGTAATGTACGCGCGTTCAATGTTTTTTTTTCTACTTTTCTTACAGTTTGGGAGAACGTTGTCCAAAGGTAGTAAAAAGAGTTCGCCCTCGTCGCCCATATCCAGTCCCGACATTCATCCGGTACACAGGACTTCAAGGTAAGATCCAGTGGGAAACAAAAAAACCGTATTTTTTTTTTCATTTCCGACGTTGTTTATTAATCGGTTCCGTCCGTTCGTTTTTTTTTTTCTCGCAGCGGAGCCAGTCGCGTGGCGATGTCGGAAAGCGATTCGTCGTCGTTGAACAGCGTCGAACTCGACGGCCTCGGCATGGCCGGCGCCGTCGACAGCGACACCGGTCTGGAGAGCATGTCGTCGGCCGAGACCCCCAGCGGAAAACCGTGTAGCCTGTGCTGCGACGCGCAGAACAACGATTCCCGGGCGGACGGTCTGCGGCAGGACGTGACCCGACTAAAGTGCGACAAACTGGAGCTCTTGAGACAGAACGTGGTAAGTTTGTCTTTCCTGGCTCTCTCTCTCTCTCTCTCCTCGCTCGTCCTCTACTGAGTCCGTGTAATGAAAATATGTGTTATTCTCACGAGGCTTTTGTTTTCTTCCAGAGTTGTCAACACGAAATCAAGAGACTTCGCGAGAAAGAACTGGTATTGCAATCGGAACTGACGTCGGCGTCCAAAGAAATTCTCAGGCTGAGGGAACTGTTGAAAAACTACACGACCAACCCCAATCCGTCGACTGTTTGAAGGTACGGCGGCGGCCGCGCGTCCTCGCGATAACTATTGCGCCTGCCGACTTGTGCACGGACATAAACGAACGATTCTCTCGTCGCGTTCGCTTTGGTTTAAGTACGAAACCAGGCGAATTCGGCCGATCGCGCGACGTCGTTAAACCGCCACAAACACGCCGAGAATCCGGATGGGCAGCTTAACGAGTCGCCGCCGATCGATTTGAATCGTATCACATACGTACAATGTCCCGTGCACTAATCGTGGCCGTTTTTATTGAATATATTTCTCAACGATTTTTACCTTTTTTGTTTTCACAGAGTCCAACGTTTGCGACGAAAGTAAAACCATTACTTGTCCTTCCCCCTCATACCTGTTGCACAATCAATCATTTGTTTGCGGCGGCTGACATGTCTGCCGGATACCCCCGGTGGTCACCACCACCGGTGAATAATCGTGTTCCGTCACACAATATATTATTATGTTCGGGATGAAAATTATTACAACCGCGCAACACTATTATACCAAAGTATTACTTATTATGTATGATTATTTTTTACGAAACGGTTGACAAATCAATCGTTGTTTTATTTATGTTGAAATTGTATTTACCTACTAAAATTAGTGTCGCGATAATGTGAATCCATTATTATTTATTTTTACTTTGAAATAATTGTACCGTAATTGTTAAGAGCAAACAATATTATCGTGTAAAGCATATACCAAAGCATTGTAATATTTGACGTTGTAACAATTATTATTATCCGTTTGACTCTGAACGTTGCGGCGTGACGTGACGTGACGTGACGACGCGTCTGTTCGTTTTTTGCAAGACGGCGGCGCGATCGTCATTTCGATATCTAATATAATATGTTAAGTAATTTATTCAACTGGTCAAATAATACGATTGACTGTAACATATTCATCCTACCTATATGTCACGACAAAATTGTAAATACATCATAATTTTAGGTCTTAAGGTTTTTTTTGTTTTTTTTTTTTTTTTTGTATTATTATTTAAGTGTGTTTGTTGTAGAAAGAAAATTACCTCTATTAAGTATTACCATATTTTCATATCGAAACTAAAAAAAAAAAACATTTAAACGCCTAATATAATTAAGTATTCTTTTGTTTTGTTTAATTTTAATATTTGAAAAAAAAAAGTTAATTTTACCACCGTAATAATAATACGCAATCTCAATAATATCATCCAACGATTCCAATATATGCGTATATGAAGGGTCGTATACAATCTACTATTGAATAATGTTTTTATTATTATTTTTTTTTTTTTTTTTAACAATAAAACGTTAATTTTTAAACTGTACATTTATCATTTGGTATGACGTGTTCTGTGAAGTAAATGTCCTATGTGTACTCATTATTTTTAATGTAGCTGCTTAAAACGTTTATGTTTAACGAGGGGATTAACTAATATTTTTGACTCAATGTCGGCGACATAGATATATAACACCACCTCCCCCCCGCGTGTGTCTATATATATCGGGATTTTGTATAAATATTATTCGCGTCGTCGTCGTCTTGTTATCGGGGAAGAGGAAAAAATATATCGTAGTAACACAAATTCTATAGTTAATATTATGTTGTTGATTATATAATAGACTATTATCATAGTATCGTTACGGTTATATTTAAACAGTATTAAATTTAGGGATAACGGTAGTCTAATTATTAAAAAAAAAAAAAACCATACGCACCTAACATTTTACGATTAAAAATATTATAATATAATATAATAATACTTGTTTATCGAAATTATATAATATGTACATCTACGAAATCTTTTTGTCGCGCACACAAATATATTTGTTCTTGGAAAAAAAAAAAAAAACAAAAAAAACACACTAAGATTGGAAGAAATGTATGTCAATTTATATATTAATATTATTTTTTTTTAATTGTGTATTTTTGTGTGATTTATAAAATGTCTGAAACTGTATAATATGTCCACACACACACACTCACACCTGAATTCAAAACTAGGTACACACAAACACACACACACACACATATTATACATACACACCGATGAAAAACCCGTGCCCGTTTTGTTTTAAAATCGGACACATTAATTGTATTTTAAATTTAGTCTATATGATTATATTTATATAAATATATATAAATACGTACGTATATGAGTGTAATCTGTTTTGTTATTATTATCATTATTATTATTAATGCAATAAATGTTAATTTTTATGCAAAATGGTTTGAATTCGTTGTTTGAGGCGCGCCGCATTACACGAAAATAACAGGCGTTTATCCGTTATATATATATTATTATATCTATAAAAATATAGTAGTTTGTTATTAAAATTGTACAATGTCTAAACCCAACCCTCCGATGATTTGTGAAGTGTCTGAACAATATTTTTACCGTTGGTTTTTCAATGTCTAATTTTTAGAGACGATTTTGTCTCGCACCACTTTATTCACTACAAACATTTATATTGTTTAACGTTTCTGCAATAGTTTTTTTCATCGATCGATTTTCTTTTTTTTTGTAATTTTAATCTGATGAGAAATTTGATGTTCGCGCGTTGTCCATTTGTAATTCTTACATATTTTCCAGTAAGAGGGGGCGGCAAATTTTTATGGCCAAAACAAAAGATTTGAAGTGTTCTGAAATTAATATCTAAAATAGTAATATTTTCATACCGTCAGAGTTATCACATCAGTGTGCTGAGTATTACTGGAAATCAATATGTTGCCGCCAGACGTACGAACATGTTCGTTTTAGTATGAACATTTCAACTATAGTGTACGAACATTCGTACGGTTTATTACGAACATTTTATGTTGATGCAAATATGCGTTTATAAATCTAAAACTTTTACTCGAAAATTAAAAAAAATATGTCGCATGGTGTAAGCATAAAAATCACAATTAAAATAGAATAGTTGTTAAATGTTATCAATTGTGACTTTGTTATTATAGTATTTGCGGTACTGAGCGAGGGAAAATTGGTATGAGGAGTACTTATCAACTTTTTTTTACAATACAAACAAAACGAACAATTTACAATAATGCCATATTATCATAGCTCGGACTTACGCATTTCGTTCGTATTATTTTCGAGTATAATAATTTCTATATAATATTATACTTACAGCAGTACACACACACACACACTGATGAATAATCTTGTTTGTTGTATTCTTCGTATTATAACGCTTATAACCCCATTAAATAGATGGTTAGTCGACGGTCGCAAAGCTACAACATTTGTGACTGCTGAAGATGGAAAAGTTCATCCAAAGTCTGTGAATTATGTTGATAGTCACTACCCAAAGTCATCTATTACTGTACCACACCAAATCGAAGACTTCTTCTATATTTTTACATAACACCACTATGGTTTCTCCATTCCCAGTGGTGTTATTTGCTCAACATTTTAAACTAACTGTTTAAACTGTTAAACTTTTAAAAAACTGACCATATTTCATTTAGTCTCGATCCACTAATAAATTTCACGTGCACCTCCAGAACTGCACATCTCATTAAGGTGATTATGATATATTATTTATTTATTATTTTAGTTATTAATTATTTTTAAAGATGTATAAACTATAAATATGGAATGAAATGGCCAAGTGGTATTCTGCCAACGTGCAGTGTCGCCGTTTCGAACCCGAGGAGTACCTAGTGCCCCTCTTTCTGGGCAGGCAACTGTCTAGTCATTATTAAATGCTTTCAAAAATCTTTTATTATTATTAAACTTTAATTATTTTTTTTTTAAATTCCATTTCAAATTAATTATACAAATCGATTTTTATTAATTTTTGGTTATTGAATTCTTTCTATTAACTGAATTGAATACCATACATCTATGTTTAATATTAGAACTTGTGTGTCGATTAAAAATAATTAAATATTTTTTACCGAGTTGTTTTTACTCATAAGTTGATGTTTATATTTAATTGATAACTTCATATTAATTATAGCTATTTATGAATATCAATTTGTATAATATATGTTTCTATAACAATAATAAATAAATTGTCCGAGTTATTCTAAGGCATTATAATAACTCACAACTCATTATTCAGTCATAAAAAATACCTTGCCGACTAAACATACATTTTTACTTTGAAATATTTATCATAATAGACATTATAGTTTCATAGATTTAAATTTTCATTTAGAAATTAAATCTCAAGACAATACAAATAATTGGTAAATGAAACGCATCTTAATAATATTAATTGTTTAGTATTTTACTATTATTGAAATTAATGAAATTTTCCGATTTTGTTTTTTAGCGAGTAAGACCCAAATTGAAATACTCTATCAATTATTTTATGTCTCGTCCAGAAAAATTGAATTTAAATACTAACTCTCCCGGCAAAAAAGCACTCAAGTAACTATTAAATAAATTATGAAATTAATTATGTCATACATTCTTTTTATTCGTGTGACTCATTGTCAAAGTAATTAGGTTTTCTTAGGAGGTCGTATGCAGACGCGACTTTAAACTTGCAAACATTGTTAGGTTAACATCTGTACTCCTGTAGTAGATACTTATAACTTTCATGTAACCTTTATTTTTTTCTATAATGATGAAGATAATTTTACCATTAGAATATTATGTCCGCATATTTTGAATCGATTTTGTTTAGTAATTATGAGAGTCCAGTTGAATTTGACTCTCTGTAAAGGAATCTGTCTCTTGTCTTTGATGCTCTTTGGTGTTATAACAAAGTCCTTCTGTTGAGTCTTGTTTCACTTGTCGTTCCCGGATTATATTTTATGATTTCATCAATAATTGACCATCCGTCTTTTTAATAGGTTTTTTTTTAACTTTGAATTTTTACACGTTTCTGCTAACAATTAATTGTTGTTTTTTTTTCAGACTTGTTGTTGATCTTATTTGTGCGGAAGATCATCGGGGTGTGATAAAATTGATCTAAAATAAATAAAAAGTAATATCTCTCATTTGGAATCGATTTGTTTTGTATATTTAATACTCGTGTGTTATAGAAAACTCAAGACAATAATATGAATACAATCAGCGAGTAAGATCGTACTTGTTGATGGTAATTGTTTTTGTAGAAACTAGCATTGATTTTCATGGCACTTAGGATTTATACGAATAACTAATAGGTATAAAAAGGATGTTGTAATATTATTAAGTTTCCAGTAGTAATTTCGAATGCACAATTAAAATATTAAATATTTTTAAAAAATGAGCAAATTTTTTATCGTAAATGTATGTTTAAAGCAGCACGTCTGTTAAGATTAATCTCACGTCAGAACTACTGTTTATTTTTTTTTCAGTCGTATATGTCGATAACTATAATACTTTACAGGATTCTCAAAATACCGAATACAAAAAAATACCTCATCGGAGAGTACACTTTGACTTTTGTCAGCTATTTTTCAGCTCAACCGGTCGCAAGCCACGTCCAGCCACGTACAAAAATCAAAGTAAACACCATTGTCCACACTCGGACGATGATTCCCCCATTGAAAATAATCGAAACTCAGCATACGCTCCGCACGAAATTGAAATCCATACAAACTTCTTCTAAAGCCAATCTGTACATAAAATTACTGTTCACGAACAAAATACAAGTAGCCCGAAATACAATTCCCCACGAACGCCCACGTTCTGCTGTCGCTGAATATCTAACCTTACAACTCCGACGCACAATTATTATTGAAAACTATCGCGCAAACCGAACGCGAACGCGACGAACTCGTATTCACAAAAGCGCGTGTACCACTTTAAAACACTGCAGCCGTTGACATATACTAGGTCGCGAAAAATCGTGTGGGCGTGTTACGTTTACAGGATCGCTACTTTTCTTTGTGGATTGCGTTATTTCTCGTATCATTAATACGAGGAATTCTATAAATAAAAAGTTAATAAATAACGGAAGTTTTTTCTCTTTTCTTTTCTGGACAGACGTTTTAAATTCTAAAAAAAAAAACCACAAATAAACAACAATATCGGCGGTCCCTCGGTTATAGTAGTGTACGCGGGATTTTATATAATTTATTTTTATATTTTGCTTACGGTTGATTTTATAATATTTTCTTCTAGACTCGTTAAAAATAATAACGTCGAGGAGTTTTTAATATAAAACACGACCGTACAAAGAAAGTGTCGTTTCTCTCTGACTAGACGTCGCCGTCGTCGTCGTCGCGCGTCGAATACGGGTGACTTTTCTTCTCTTTTTATTTAATCGTCGACATTATAATATTCTTTCCGATCGTCTTCGACTTTTAACGAAAATCAAAACTACCAAATTGCCGACGTTTCTTATTCTTGATGTCAAGTAGTTTAGTTATGATAATAAGATCGTCGCGAACTTTTCACTTTCTACAATTTCGCCATGGATTACATAATATAATATCGTGCGCTTTTTGTTTTCGCCACAGACCATTAAATATAAAATTAAAATATAATTCTACATTTCAATCGAATAATGTACAGTTTTTTCTCTATTACATTATTCGTATTAAAAAAGTCTACTCGGGTATTTCAGGTTATTTATCAAACGGATGCGCCGATCATTTTTCAACATGATATATTAACGACGACGTCGCGAAAATGTTTCAAACTTATTTATCGAGTGAATTTTTTACTTTCTTTTTTTTCAACATTTATTAAGATATTATACACAATCTGTAATATTATTAATTTGCAATAGGCGAGGTGGTATAATACAAGGCTTGGGCGACACGAGTTAAGGAGCATCCTGTTGGAGGCACTCGAGGAATTAATTTTCAGTGAGTCAAGAAGGAAAACGGAGATTCAATAAGAAGGAGGAGATGATTTTAATCAAGTAGGTCGCGACACCGAGTTCGTCTTAGACGCCTTCTGGGATCACCAGAAAGAAGTGTTGACAGATAATTCGGAAATCGGGGGGGTTGCGATGGTTGCAGCGTTTGTAGAAATATTGGCGATGTTTTTTTGACTTTTTGTATGGAGAGATCTTTGTGGAGGGGGATATCGAGTGATTAACAATGATTTTTTTTAACAGATGAAAAAACCATCCGGTCGCGTGGCGGTACAACCGGAATCGAAACGATTAGAACAAATACCAACGGGTAATTATCGCATTAGGTACTTTATATTATAATGTATGTGACGATCGTAATCGTTTAGAAAAGGCGTTCCTCATTTACGATGACAAAAGTTTATGTTTACAACTGTTTTACGGTATAACGAAAAACAAACGTTTCGCTATTTTCATACGTCGCGTGATCATTACACCGACTAGGATTTTATTGTTTTTTCGCGGTTTTTTTTTTAGTTTAACATTTTTGACTTCGCCATTTTGGCCTAGAACCGTGTACGACTATATTTCAACTATTGAAATACACACGAATAACTTCTTCTTTTACCAAATACTCACACTATTATCTTTACACGTTATTAATATAAACTCGACGTGGTTTGTAATATTTATAATAGAAACTTTCGTTAAAAAAAAAAACAGTGTTTAAAAGGGCGGAAAGTTAAGTTGCAAAACTCACGTCACGCTCGTTGTGACCGTTAAACTTACCCCGGGGTCTTATGAAAAACGAAAAAAAGCGAACACTTTGTCGATTATCGTCTCGGCGAGTCGGATTGACTTAGCGCGTCAGGATAGTATGTGGCGGTAGACTGCGTAATTTCGGGTTTTTAAATTTCGACGGATTCGTTCTGAGACGCGCGCAGCAAATAATGACGGGTTTAATGTTTTGACCAGCCCGCGCGGGTCTTCTCCGATGTCGCGGAGTTTAAACGCTAATAATATAATAGGAATTATCGGGAGAGAGATAAAATAATTTTCGAAAGTTTGCGAGTAAAAACGTTTCCCGCAGAACCATTAATCGCAAACAATGGCCGCCGCCGCGCGCGAAACAATAACTCGTAATTTTCGTTGGTATTATAAATTATAATACCGTGTTGGGGCGAGTTATTATAGTTCGGCACCGACGAATATCGATAATGTAAAAACGGTCTAAATAAAATATATAGATATTGACGGATTTATAATAACACCCGTACCGGGATTACCCCTCCCGGATATCCGAATTATTATATCCCCAGCGACGATGTCCGTACAATATTGATAAGCCCACACAACACGCAGACGCGAAAAATCGTGCGAAATCCATTGATTTATCGATCTATATTGCCCGACGTCGTCGTCGCGAGCGTCGATGTTTCTTTTTTAAACGCGCGCGACAAAGGTTCATCGATGACAATCGATCTGATAACACTGTGATATAGTTATGTCTATTTTGAAATTTGGTTCGTCGGTGAATTAGCTACAGATAGGCGTTGTTCGCGTGTAAAATGTTTCTCTCTAGATTCTAGAACGATAACTATTCGTATACTCGGCTAGAGCCAGAAAAAAAAAACAAATTACGTTTCGAAAATCATTTACCTTACGTCCTCGTACGACCAGTCGAGTATAATATGATATACGTATAATAATAATATGTCGAGAATAATATTTCTCGCGTGAAAACTCTCTACAAATCCACGCGGAACATCGTCGTGTAGACGACGACGCGTGTCGTTCCGCTAAAACGTTGTTTTCTCCGTGCTCGCGCAATACGCTATTTTTCACAATAAAACTGTAGGCGTACCTCGTCGTTTTATTACCACCGAGTTCAAAACGAACGTCGTCGTGTACGTCGAGACAAAAGGCTTCTCGATGTGTAAATAAACGTCCGACGTCTTTCCGAGGCAAAAAATAAATAAATAAAAGCCGTGCACACATTTCCGACGTTCCGCATACAGTCTGGGGGTGGGAGTGTAAGGGGTTTCCACCCCCCAGATATTTTTTTTTATTTTTTTTTAATGGTACATAATAATAATAATTATTATTACTATCGTATTATAGTAAAATAATATTTTCGTTATAAATATGAAATATACATAAGAATATATTATAATATACAAATTAAAATTAATAAAATAACTTATTTAAATTTACCCGTGATTGCGAATTGACACCCCTCCCGGAAAAAAAATATATTTACGCCACTGTCCGCATATAACGCGCGAACGATATTCTAATCGTTCTACGACGTCGTATCTCACGCTCGATTCTTTATTTCGCGAAAAATAAAAAAAAAAACAGCGCTTACAAATATTCTATTTTATGTTGTAAATGTTTTATGCGAACGATTCGCACGGTACGCCGAATACCGAACCTGCAGTAGAGTTAATCTACCTATTTATTAGCGTTTAATGCTCGCCGGAGCGAAACGGTAGTGGAGATATTAAATATTCTCTCGCGGCCTGAACAACCGATCGTCGTCTCACGGATTCAGTCGGTTATAAATAATAAACGATATTTCCAATGAGAAAAATAAAAACGTTTCGCGTCAGAGCGCGAGAGTACTATTAAAGTAAAACGTAATAATAATACATACATTTCATCGTCGAGAAAAAGACCAGGTTTCGTCGAGTTTACGATTTACGCGTGCGTTTATAATAATATGTAGTACTCGCGATTTGTATTTATACGAATAATATTATTCATAGTTTGAAATTAGTAATGAAATAAACGATTTTTTTTTTTCAATACTTATATACGCGTGTAGTGTGCCCGTCGTGTGTGTAAAAGTGTTGGAAAACCACCGATTTGTTTAATTTTATAATCGATTGAATCGCAGTGAATCGCACGATTTATATCGTATAAGAGTATAAAATAAATATCATGATAATTTTACTCGGTAATAATATTATTGTCGAATTGAAATTATCGAGGTCATTGACGGTTTTTTTTCCTTTGTTGTCATCACTACCGTTGCCTGACCCGAAGATTGCGTCACTTTTGTACCAGGACTCGATATGCGAGCGCGCTCGCGAACGCTATCGTCCGCGGACATGGACGACGGTGTCGTTGACGTCCTCATCGTGCCCGTCTCGTTGGTAATAATAACAATAATAATGTACCGACTCGCGTTTTCTGTTCATAGAGCCCTGGTACTAGAGTCGCGTATTATTCAAGAAGAAAACGTGGAAATTTCAATTAAAAACTATCGCGTCCTCCCGACGAAACGGAAGAGAACGTTAATATAAAAATATACGTTCGAAAAGTTTTTTATTTTATTCTATTTCAAACTCTTTCTTTTTAACAACAGAACGGCCACGTTGGCAGTTTTTATTTATCACATCAAACACATTACTATCGAGTACAACAATACGCGTTTCGTGTGGAGAGGGAGACTTCGACGCGGGACTTCGGCGCGTGACTAATCGCTTCAATATTGCGACCGTCGATTAATAATATTCAATACCGTTAAATCGCCGAGACGATAATGCCGATCGGAATCCATGCTAAACGAATGTGTTAATAATTCAGGCACGTTCTTTTTTTTTTTTTGCTTTACTCGCCACATAAAAAATGCTGTTTTATACGATACGATGTTTCGTCGTCGTTATATTTATTATAATATTGTTTTGTTTGTAATTTTATTATACACATCACTGTTATAAATAGTGTAAATATATTCAACTAACCGAACTGACGAACAAATGAATTAAATACAAACAAAAGATGGGAGAAAGAAATTTTCGTGAGCTCACGTGGACAGGCGGTTAAACCGGCCGTGGTTTTTAGCCAAGAAGAGGTGCTTCTCGGCAGCCGCGCCTCCCGAATAGTTCTACGGACGGTTCTTAAACTATATAATATGAACTCGGGAAGAAATTGCTCGGCGAAAATCAAATCGGCGAAAAAACCACGTTTATTTATCGAAACCGACGACGACGTGTACACCGAAGATACCGGAAATGTTCACTCGATGCGTTTCCGTTGGAATCGGTGTTGTTGAAAATACAAGGTGATATGTCTTTATTAAATTTAATGAAATATCGATTTCCTAAAAGGGGATTTACTTTTCCATTGTCAAAAAAAAAAATTAATCAAAAATAATAGTAAAATAGTCTTACGCAACTTGTAAATTTTAATGATTTATATTTTTTAATATGTTTTGATAATTTCACAAGTACATTTTTCTATGGAATTTTCTATACATACACAATGGGTAAGAACTAAGAATAAAAAAGCAAATCCTCATTGTTCTGTATACGTTTATTAAATTGTAACAATTCAAACGATTTTTCTTAAATTTTAATTTGATTTTCCGAGTAAAAAATGTCATATCTATAATAGTATATATTTGATAAAAATAATAGTTAAAAAATAAATAAATAATGTTTAACGGTTAATATTCATATAATAATAACAAAATATTAAATGTATATATAAAATAAATAGGTTTGCCTGGAGTGTTATTATAAATAAAGAGTGCATAAATTGTTGAAAGAAACGACCGGTTTCTTTACATCCGATGATGAATTTTATTCGAAGTCGGTCGTAACGATTTTTGCACTCTTTATTATAATAACACTCCGGGCAAGACCTATTGATTTAATTTTTATTCATATACATTTAATAGTTTTAATAAATTATTTTGTATATTTAAAAATAATAATTACATAAGTAATATGTAAATAAATACATAATAATTGAAAAATTGTATAAAGAAATTATGTTAGGTATTTATTATACTAGTGGGTTAAATTTCGTATTCAAATTAAAACTAAAAAATAATTCAGTAAGCCGATAAATTGAAGATTAATAAAATGTTACGAACGGGTTTTTTCTTTTTTTTAAAATTTCAATAATTAATAATTTAAAAAAAAAAAAACGTTATTCCCTACATTCCCATACAAGTTGTATTCATATTTTTCGATCATCTTGGAGTCCAATAATTAGGAGCAGAACCCTTCATTATTTCCCGACGTACACGTATTTAATAGAAAATGTTCCAATACATATTATAAAATTATAGTAATAACATTTATAATAATTTATATCTATTAAGTTACTAAACACGTTAATAATAATTTAACTCGTGAAAATAAATAAACCCGTATGTATGTATGTCGTTTATAATGGGTTGATTTATTTATGAATTAGGGTAAGCCGAAGAAATGGAAAATAAAGCAATATAGGGAAAAAGCGAATGAAAGAAAAACGAGAAAAAAGAAAACTCTTAAGGTATTTAAATTACTTATTTAATATTGTAAATAAGTTATTTTTCTGAATTAGAAAATCCCACGCGATCGCAATTTTTTATTTAAATACATGCTTACGAGTTTAGTTGACTAAAAGTCGCCAAGTTCCGGCACTATTTTCGACTCTGTAGGATCAAGGGGGGGGGGGGGTATTAATGACTTGATTTCATAAACTGAAAATAGATATAATATTTAAAGTTGTACTATCGTTTTGGCTGGCTGTCGTCGGTTTTTCGATAGATAAAACATTGGACGATGGCGATAGACGCAGTGTTGCAAATGATACGCGCACCCTATCGGTTTTAATTTTTAAGTAACTATATATCTCGTTCGTCGTGGCAAAACTAATCGACCGTGTTACACTTTTCTCCCTCTCGTTTTATCCAAGAACGTTATTCGCGCCGTTGTTTCTATTGAATTCCAAATAATTTCAACCGAATTATTCCGACAACAGTACTATCCGGAACGTCTCGAACAACTGCTTTTTTATGAACGCACTTGATTTTTGACTACGAATCCGCACGGAATACAATAATAATAATTGTTTTCGAGCTGTATCGTTTTCCTCAACTTAATCTGACCGGGGGTGGTGGGGATAATGTTATTAAGGTTTTCTCTCGTTCGAAGACGTGTCCCCGCCGCGATTTCCTCCCCGTCGGACGTCATTGTTCCACTCGCAAAACGGCTTTTCGATTTATATTTTCGTCCCGCATATCCGAAGATAACGCGACAAACGAATTCGAATCTGTGCACACTCGTCGCATATAATAATATAATCATCGGCGTTATACTGTCGCATTGTACTTTTCAACGCTTATACTCGATTATATTATATTTGACGCGACGAGTGTATTTTTTCGTTCGTAAAACGAGTGCTCTCTGCAAGTGTTCAAAGAGTTCAAAATATAATATTGACAATTTAAACGATACAATAAAAATACGACAAAAATATGACAAAGTAGCTTACAACATAATAACGTCGGTGATTAATTAAAACAAAAAGTGCAATAAGTTCTAAAACATTGGGAGGGGACGTTCGAATAAAATTCTAGCCAAGATTTCGGGGCGGTCAAGAGTTTTATTATATAAACGAAATTTCATTGTAAACACGACGTTTAGCAAGATTATTAAGTATTGAGTGTGATCCCGTTGAGTTATTTGTCTTAAGAGTAGTAAATTTCAGAAATTTTCTCTGAATACAATCCGATATAGTAATCGAGAAATCGGACGCGGGATTCCAAATAATACTATTGAATTGACATTAAATACGATAAAAAAAAAAAACGAAACGCGTCGAGTACCAGCAGAAACAATGTGCTTTGAACGTTTTCTCTATCAAATCTAAACGGCGCGCGACGGCGATTTATTTTTATTTTTTTCGGTCATTCGGGCGTAAACACGTCGAACGCCGCGGGAGTTTTTCGGGGAATTATAATAATATGCGGACGAGAGTTTCAAATACTTATAAGAGAGCCTTTAGTAAATCGCGCATTTGAAGTACACAAAGTACGACGTGTATTTGAAACGCACGTTTAAGGACTCGACGATTATCAAACAAGCTACTTCGTAATAATACCCATATTATATTAAATACCCACGTCGATCGGTCAATACGTCATAATAACGTGTATCCGGGGGCTTTTTCGCGGTACAGTTCAGTGCCGTTGGTTTCCTTTGTCGATGTCTGCCCGAATCGATATTTCATATATTATTTTTAAAAAAAAAAAAAAAAAAAAACGGAGAACAAATACAATAACCGCGGTGAGCATGTTCACTCGTTTTTCAGCGTTTGAGAAACAAGCACTTTGAAAAAAAAAAAAAAGAAGATATTCGTCGCTCTCTTTCACCGTGAAAGTCGTGCCGCCAAATAAACGAGAGCAGAGCCGCCCAAACTTTTTATAGTACTATTATGATTATTTTTTACATTTTGACGACCCACGACAGTCAATTTTTAGTTGCTCACGACGAAAAATAACGATGAAACACACAGAAAGATACGTCGTATTAAAGAACGATAAATTTTATTTTTAAATTTTCAAATCAAAAAACTTTGAAAATCACGAACCGTCGTTCGTCCTTAGTAAATGTACAAAAGCACCAGAAAAAAAAAAACGAATTTATTAGTTAAGTCGAGAAAAAGTAATAATCTAATATTGATAAAAAAATGTACATATCTAAAGAAAGTGTATTGTTTTCAAAAATGTAACTGCGACTCACTAAAAATATAATCGCGACCCACAGTCCGGGAACCTCTGAACTAGAGTACAATATTGATTTTTTTCAAAAATCGTTGGTAATTTTTTTTTTTTCGTTTTACGGCGGCGCGCGAATTAATTTCCAGAAAACTATTTATTAGTTTCGACGTCACGACGACATAAAGATCGCGAACGTACAGCGCGTGGCAGATTCGCAGTGTAATCACGAGTACACATTATTGCGACTTCTGCGATTGCGATATAGGGTTTCGCTGCGATTATGTTTTTTTTTTGTGTGCTGCGTGACGCGCAAATCACGATTTTTCGTTTTCGCGAAACGAAATTTTTTAGAATTTTATAAGCCACGTTATTGTTGTCGTGTTGTGATTATAATCATTCAATTTAAACGCGCGCGTATTCGTTCTTCTCCCTCAAAGTTTACTTTGTTATCGTCGATATATTATTTTAAATACATATAATGAAAAATTTAAATTTTAAGCATAAAGGATCGTTACTTTATTGAAAAAGTGTAACGCTTCGATTCTAAACCATTAATTTTCTACGTCGTCTACCGATAAATAGTCGTTTTACTTTTTTCCTTAAACGTTATCGCCGCACTAGAATTCAAGCCCCGCGAATATACGTACATGCTTTACACATAAAATAAAACCTAAATTCATATTCTTAGAAATCCTGAAAATAACAAAATCAGGATGTTCGATTCGAGTTCTCTTTTTCGAAATCCGTTACGCGAGAAAAAGCGCAAATTCAGAAAAGATGATTTCGTGTCAAAACTTTTTTTCCACGTCAAGACGAGAGTTAAAATACCTTATATAATACGATACCTGTATAATTTAATTTAAAAAGTAATCAGTTTGATTTTAGTTTTATGAGTGTTTTACTAATTGACCGTCGTCGTCTAACAATATAATGTAATCGTATTATCTCCGGAAACAATCGTTTGTCAGACATACGTATTATTATTATACGATTAACTATCTTTCTATTTTAAACGTCAAGTAGTGCTTCCGTTTCTCAGAACGAGCGAGTTTAAGAATTTAATTATCGATTTACCGTCGTCGGCGTTTCGCTCATAATTTATTGAAATTTATACGAAACGTATCGTTACATAATTGAATCTAACAAATAATATAATATCCTATTGTCGGTGGATCTTTTGATTGGCATTCGGTAGATTTATTTGGAAACGCTTTCCAACGGATTGGAATTTCTAACAATTGGTCAGGTCGAAATGCGAAAATAAACACGATCGATCGAATTATAATCGACAGGAACACTCGCAGTTTATAATTCTCAAACAAATCTTCAAAAGAGTTTATAGAACGCGCGGCATTCAAAGCATTTGCGCATATTAGTTTCACAATCGCGTTTTGAACAAGATCTTAAAAATGTTTTCTATACTTTCACAAAATCAAATAATAACGACGTATTGTTTATCCGCGTATTTATAAAAAAAAAATCGTTTCGTGATATTAGCATATTATTGTACATAATAAACGTTTTACGGAATTACCAGATTTACAGTCGATCGTAACGTAACTATAAAAATATAATCGAAACGTTTGGATTTTAAGCTTTTTTAATGAACTCGATAGTGTCGATCGCGCGTTTCCAAGTAGTCTAGGTTCAAAAATGTTTTTGAATATTCATTTATCAAAAACGAGATTGGTTTTCGAGTTGTTGTCTTCTCGATCATTTCAATGGCACTGAAAACAACGTACGAGATGAATTCTCGCGGGCGAGAACGTTTCGAATTTCACGATACGAGGGAAAGAATAATATGAATTATAATCGCGCCTGGGAATACGGAATGTTTGTTCCACGTTGTATTTGTTGACGATTATAGCACGAGTCAAAATTATGCCGCGGCACTCGTCAGAAAAACAAAACAAAACGATCGACACGGGCACGCAGGTGATAATATTATAATAACTACCTACTCAGTTTTCGTTCGACAACGCCGTTGCGATTATTAAACAAACTAAGTTTTTTTACGATTAGCTACTCGTAAAAATGCGACGGAATACGAGTGTCCTCGGATTGCCTATGAAAAGCGCCGTCTTACACGACTATACACAATATATTATGCAAATTATATAATTCCGATCTTTTATATACCACCCGCATAATTAAAAAATAATCATATCCATTAGTCATTTATATTTCCACTGAAACGACTGATGAGAAAAACTATTGTTCATCGTTTATTATATACCGTATAAAATCTCCGATTTTAAATTTAAAAATATTCCAGTATTGTCCCAAATTTGAAACTATAAGTTCAGAATACATATTTGAATACTTTTTATGAAAAGTATTTAAAATAGTATTCGATTTTAAGTAGTATTCCTCGTTTCGCCGACAGAATGTAAAATGCGTCGTAGTTATTACGAGAGACGGTCTGATTAAAATGATAACGGTGAAAAATCTACGAAAGAAACACGGTCAACGACGTCGCTCTCGGTACAAAAAAAATCAATAAAGTCACAACAACTACACTATGATAATTTCAATAACCTGAAAACGGATTTTTTTTCCCCCCTTTTTCTCGAAACCTTTAATTACACATAGAAGACCTTTATTTTCTATACAGTTTCGGTACGACGCGTTCGTAATTAAATTCAGATGCGTAGGCTTTTGATAACGTACGGGTCGTGGTAATCAATAAAGTTTGAAACCGTTTCTCTTCTTTTTTTTTTCGTAGGAAAATTATTTTTTCTTACTCGTTTCGCCCGCTCGTCGATTTTTAGTTCATCATATAGTTGTGATTTTTTTTCTTTTCGTAATTTCCGCCGCTTTTTTCTTCTTTGATAACGCTTCTTTATGATTTCATATTGCCACGCACAACCCGCCGAAACCTGTATTTGTTACGCAGACAATGACAGATATTAATATTTCGCGGCGCACTTGTTCGACGGTAAAATACTCATAGGCTTTCGCTATATTTCCCGTCGCGTATTGTTCTTATTACGAACAAAAAAAAAAAAAATCGTGTTTTTTTCAAAAACCGTAATTTCGACCGAAATATTTTACGAACGGCTGACGTTCGAAACTTCTAGACAGAAGTTTTCGCTTTCCAGAGACGGGTCGATTTTAATAAATATACATTATCCCAAAACTCTCGGGAGCCGCGTACCGGCCTTTCCTCCCACACACCAGTCGTCTGTCGTCTCGTCGACGAGCTTCTGAAAAACGTTCTCGTATTTATTATAACTAATCGTCGTACAAAATTATTATTCCAACGCCCGTCGTTTTCGATCGTACGAAACGCGACACAACTGCGGATTCCCTTCTCTCCTTCGCGGAAGTGCGCGTCTGTTCGAAAATCATCTCACTCGACGCGTAGGCGCGTAGTCACAGTGACGTCGAGTGTTCGTAAGATTCGGAAATCCTTACCTGTAGGTCACACTTGTTAGCGTTCGTCAACGTGTTTTTCCCCGACCTTTCTAGTAGTTTTGAATTTACACGACGACGATCGGATCCGCAACTTGTTGCACGCGCTTTAAAAAAACCTTGTTGTCGGCGGCGAGTCGTTTGTCATTTTCTTTGAAATTTAGTTTTCCGACGATATTGTGGAAGCCACGTCGGATTTAATTTGATGTTATATTTTTTAGTGCTTTTTCAGTCCCCGTCGTTTTGTATGCGTATTTCGTTACCGCGTTGTGACAAGAAATAAATCATCTAAATGAAAATAAAACCATTATCAGTAAAATATATATTATCTAAGGATGACTTACATACTTTATCTTGATAAAATACGAATAGTTATGTAAAGTTTTAAAAAAAAGTATTTATTGATGAAAAAATAAAAACGCACCTTTATGACTATGGAATCTATGTTATATAATATATTATTTGTTTCTGTAATTTTACAAAATAAATATAAATAAATTATGTAAAACTGTGAAATTAAAAACCTGCGATAAGGAAATAACAAAAGTAATGGGAAAAATTCAAATCTATTGAAATAACTATCATTATAAAATCACTATTGAAACAAAACGAGAGAACGAAAATCAAAAATTTCATTAAGGTTATTGTCCTCCGGTGAAAAAAATAATAAAAAAATAAACTTCAACTATCCTAATGTAAAATATCGATCTAAAATAAATATTTAAATAATTTACGAATAGTTTTTTTCCATCTAAGGTGTACAGAAATAATTATCAGGTTAAATTTATTTCGATAATTGTTAAATATTTATCACGACCGACCCACTGCCAATTATTGTCACAAACGAGTAAACTATTTGACCGTTATTGCGAATTCCGAAATGTCGATTAAATTCTTCTTTTTTTTACGTCTCTCGTTGTGGCTGCCCTATTCTCTAATCCATAATTTTGGTCAGTGACCGTCGCAGCTGGCAAGGACAGTTGAAGTTTTCCAATTTATATTACAACGAAGGGGAGCAAGGTTGCAGGCAATTCTATTATGTCTGGTTCGTTGACTCGTCGAAGCTTTTAAAACAATATGTTTTTATTCACTCGAATCGGTTTGTTTCCACACCCCCCCCCCCTCCAATTTCAGAAACTTCATCTTTGTTTTTTCGATATTTCAAAAATGTTGTTAGTATGTTTCGACTATCCTGAACTGAAGAGCTAGCTTATTCAAACCACCCAATAACGTAAACGGAGTCGGTAATCGGATTAACCCTACAATGCCCGAGTGTTTTTTAATTTTTATTTTCCAAATTTTCTCATCGTCGTGTTTAAAAATAACTCCGACGGACGTTTTAGACAGAATTTATTGTTACGACTGAAATTCACGCCGAAAGCGGCGGGACGTGTTGTTATTTTATTTTCATGAAAATTATAACTGAAAAAATTAAGTTATTATTTAGGCGTTTTTTTTTTTGTTGCTATTTTGCAGCGTCAGTCGGATTTCCGAGTCATAAATTTAATACAAATCAAGTAAATCAAGTCGATTTACTTATTGCCCGTTACCGCGACAGTTAATACCTAGCGATAAATTTTCATTCGCGCGACATTTAATACGAATCGTTTGATTTTAAATTTATTTTTTTATTTTTCTCTACGAGTGAATATAAAATGCAATGTCGACGAAGAAAACGCAGTAATAATACAATTATTTCATAGGTATACGTGTATCGCGCGAGTGAGCAATTATTTAAATTAAAACCATTTAAATTCAAATTAAAACAGTTTACTGAAATTACATTTGCAAAATAAATAGAAAGTACGACGTCGACGCTTTTATTGTCTTCAGGTGTTCATTACGTGATAATGAATAGGGATAGAGTAAATTATTATCCCACCGTTCCCACGCACGACGACGAGACGTTTCCTTACTTTTGTCGAACGATTCGCGTTTTTAACCAACGATCACCTGCGATATGGGTGAGTAGCACATTTTTCGATTCGTCCTTTGTAACGACGTGTAAACCGTATTGAAAAATATGCCGTGAAATCAATATACAGTCGAGTCGATATTATGTTATTATTTGGGACAAAAACCTGTCTTTAGATGCCGAACGAAACCAAAAAAAAATAATATATTATTATTAATGATTTCACAGCGATGTTTTTATTTTATAAATCTCTCAGACTATCGATCCGCACCGAAATCCTCGAACTGCAGTATTGTATTGACTGATTTTTTTTTTTTTCTTTTACAGACACATTCGACCGAAAATCACGTCCGGAGAGTAGGTACCTATTTATACGACATAAATATTATAGTTTCCTTTTAAACACTTTTTCAAACTACGCTAATTACGATTTGTTTTTTGTAAGTGTATAATACGAAATATGTATTGGAAATCATTATTTTGAACCGTTTAAATGGAGCTTGGTCTCACGGTCTTCAACAACGAAACCAAATCGAAATTAAAATCGTTTCGTTTGAAAATTTTAATAGCGAAACGGAATTATTAACTCGTCGATGAATTAGGTACGTTATAGTGGCGTTTCGAAAACAGGTACATACAACAATTGTATAAGTATTTTAAATACGAGTAGTTGCTAAAAGTACTTTTTAAAAACGACGTTAATTCGAGTGCCAAAAGAAAGAAAAAAAAAACGAAAACAAAATGCATACGATTCGAAAAAAACGTAGTAAAAATATAAACCAAAGGTACGCATTGTGCGGATTTAAACGAATTCAATGATATTTAATACCCTTAGTTTATCGTACCGATTCTATGTTTCCAGCGATTTTTTTCCGTACGGTATTTTCAGAACGATTTTTAATACATTTTTTTATAACGAATTCGAGTACCGGCCACGGTTATTAGAACACACCAACTCGAAACGTATTTCCACGTGAGGATGAAATCGTATTATTAGGTGTGATATTGCGACGCGTTGTCGATTGTAATAAAAATTTAAAAGTCGCAACACGCGGGGGCGTCGAAACGGCCGATAGAAAAATCGTTCTCCATATTTTCAAAGTGTCTGTCGGCCTAATCCTTCGACGCGGTACGATTCGAAATTCGAAAAAAACTATAATCATCATACACGACGTAAGTCCGAACGCGTTTATTTTTCGAAAAAAATAAACACAGACCCATATAACGCCGTCGTACAGCGTGACTTAACAACGCTGTCGGTATGAAGAAAATAACTCGCAAACAAACGACGAAAACCAAAAGTCTCATTGACTAGTTTTCTATTCAAACTGAAAAGACCTGTCGATATCCGTTATTACCTTATTTCTACATTACCGCACACATACATATTATCTGACATCATGGACACATTTATGTAAGTTTCGATACAATCGTTATACTAAATATTAATCCTAATAATAATATGTATAATATAAACGGGTTTTTTTTTTCTATTGCGAGTTAATAATAAACGTTTAACGTGTGTCCCCTGTAGATGCGAACACATCTTACACAGCGTAAGCAGCTTTTTGTGGCGAAAGTACCACAACACAACAACACAACTCTGGAACACCTACAAAAAAAAAACCACTGAAACTAAAGGTAATATAAATTGTAAAACTATAATAATCTATGTATATATATATATATATATATATATATATATATATATATATATGTATATTCTGAGTGAAACGAGGATGATGTATTTTTTTCGGTATATTTGTGCACGACAAGTACTTGGAAAAAAAGTCGTAAAATCTAGAGTTGGTCCGTTATTGAAAGGTCGTTTTTCGAATTTCCCAAAAAAGTGTGCATGAAAGATGAAAAACGGCAAAAATTTACGTAACACTGTGTTTTCGACCAAATCGAACTTTTATTTTACAACTCAAAACGTATTGATCGCCGCGGGGACTTAGAATTTTCACCGAATACTTTATGAATATTTTAAGTGTGAAAAAAACATAAATTCCTCTTAGTTGAAAACTTATAAAATGTTACATAAATGACAGAAGATTTTTGGGAAATTATTAGGTGTTTGAAATTATATTTTAGATTGTTAAAATTACGAGAAAGACTGTGTTTTTTTTTTAAATTTCTTTTTTTAAGATTTAGAAATTCAAATTTTGATTTAATATGAAAAAAAAACATAAATTCCTCTTAGTTGAAAACTTATAAAATTTTATATAAATGACAGAAGATTTTGACCATTTTTGGGAAATTAATAGGTGTTTGAAATAATATTTTTGATTGTTAAAATTACGAGAAAGACTGTTTTTTTATTTCATTAATTTTTTTTTTATAAGACTTAGAAATTTAAATTTTGATATAATATGAAAAAAACAAATATCTCTTAGCTGAAAACTTATAAAATTTTACAGAAATGACAGAAGATTTTTGGGAAATTATTAGGTGTTTGAAATTATATTTTAGATTGTTAAAATTACGAGAAAGACTGTTTTTTTATTTCATTAATTTTTTTTTTTTTAAGACTTAGAAATTTAAATTTTGATATAATATAAAAAAAACATAAATTTCTGTTAGTTGAAAACTTAAAATATTTTCAATATCCAACTCTTATAAAATTTTTTACATAAATGACAGAAGATTTTGACAACTTTTGGGAAATTATTAGGTGTTTGAAATAATATTCTAGATAAAATTACGAGAAAGATTCTATTTTTTAGTCTTTAATCTATACATTATATGATGTGTTATTCTAGTTCGTAATTTTTTTTTATATTTTGTGTACAAGATTTCAACCAAAACACTTCGATCAAAAACTTTTCGGTAGGTTTCTGTTCGGAACTTGTATTTTGTTGGTACTTTTTTTGAATTTAACAATAGTTTGAAAGGCATACGTGTAAAAATGACAAAAAAAAAAAATGACAAACTGATCTTTTTTTTTTCAAAAAGCATTGATCTCGGGGACTTTGAAATTTTCACCGAATATTTATACGACCATTCTAAATAGTGTTTATATAAATGTCAAAAGGTTTTTTTTTGACTTTGCTATTTTTTAGACATTTTTTGATGTGTTGTACGATATTAATGAAGGGGTTTCGTTTTCGTTTTACAGCTCACCAAGTTTTCATCGACACCACCAAAAGTATCCACGAAACAAAAACTGAGGTGCTGTTGGACGCCAGCACCGCAACCGACACGTTCGAGCCCCGGCAGGATATCGAGCTACGTGACGTGTCCTGCCAGACAGACGCAGCCGATATCCTGCCAAAGGACTCGGGGTTGCACGAGCGATTCAGGGTTTGCGCCAACCTGCAGTTTGGTCCGACGGAGGCGGCCGGCCCAGTCCTAATGTCCCTCGACACGTCAGTGGCCCGAACCCAATGGGGCCCACTGACGGAGTTCGCAGGGACAGCCGCCTCCGTTTTGAATGAGTTCGTGGCCCGCGCTGAAGAAGAGTATGGGCCGGTTAGGGTTGTCGACTGGTCGGTCGACACGTTTTTTGAGGCGTTCACGGCACGCGCCTCGGAAGACGTGTCGACCGACGGCACCTTGGTGCCGTTCAACCCGCCGGTCACGAAATTCTTCAGCGCGTAGGCACTTTTTTTTTTGACTTTTTTTGTTTTTTTGTTGAGTTTTTTGCATGTTTTCTTTCTATCTAAATTTTGTAAAGTTTTTTTTTTTTTTTTTTTTGTTATTTTTTCTAATTTATTCAATAATAATTTCTTTTTTTGTTTAATAAAAACGGCTGAAAAAAATTATTGGTGTTAATTTTTTTAATGAGACATAAGTATAAATATATATAATATATAAATCGATCCTATATGCTAATATCCAATAACAATATACTTACTGAACACGCTGGGAATCGTTTACATAAAAAAAACTCGTGTAATTAGTGTTATTTGCATTTAGAAAATACACTTTTGGAAGTATTTTATGGGGATTTTCTTCCCCAAAGAAAAATTTGTTCAAAATAATTCATATAATAAAAATGCATAAATGTAAATTAAAGTATAATACTCGTATTATATATTAACAATTATAATAATAAATAACATTGAACAATAGTTTTGGATTTTAATGCTTGTCCTTCGACAAAAGATTCCCAATATTTTACATAGTAAGTTCACCAAAAAGCCTTTCGATTATCCATTTCGATTATTCGATTAACTAGTGGGCGCACAATCCAAATGAACATTCCAACTCTTTGTCGATATAAAATTTATCATATTATCAAAAAAATTATAAAAATACGATATTTCAACGTAATGTTTTCTCAAATCTTTTTTAAAAAAAAATTTTAATTTATTTATTTTATCGATTTTTTTACGTAGACGTTTTCATTGTGCACAAAGGTAATTTTAATAGTCGTTTATATTATTTAAAGATCATCTGCCGAGATGATGAAATAATGTTAATAATTTAATATTGTATAGATGGTTTTTTTTTTTTTTGAGTTCAAAATCAACCAATTTTTAATGTTTTAGTAAAATACGTATAAAAAACGTGTACTAAATGCAGGTACGTGAATTAAGTACACTTAATTAATAAATCTTGAAAAAAGACGTTACATTTTTAACATTTTTTTAAATTTATTATGAAACAGTGTAAAAAAAAGAAAAGTATTAAACGACAAACCGGATGGGTAGCAAAAGTTATTAAATGTCTTAGAGTACAATATTATTAACAAATTTGTCCTTTTAATTGGTGTTTTCGAGTTTTAAATGTAATACCACGAGGCAGAACAGACGTACGATTAAAAAAAATACATATTATTGTCTTAAATATAATGTATATTTTTAATGATTAGGTACTTACGTGGCAAAATGTGTGTAAAACTATTTTAATCCGAACGTAAAAAACGATTTTATCACGTATTTGAGCGACAATAGTATGAGGTGAGTGTTATTTTTTATAATACGATTTATAACGTAAGCTTTTGCTCCGAATCGTCTTTCGATCGTGGGGAAGGGGGAAAGTACAGCTCAAGACGCGACAAAATATGCTCGGAATCTCATCTTTTACGGGCTAAAATAATGTTAAGTATTAAAATCGTTTCCGAGTAGTATGTGCTGTACATTATCACGACGACGAGATGTTTTATTTTGTATATTTAATATTTCGAGGATAACGAAGGCTTTATAATTTAAAGGTCACGTTATTTTTTATGTATACATTCTTATTAGAGAGGAAAAACTTTCGAGTCACCGGTTTACCTATAATAATAAATAATTGGATAAATGAAATATCGGTGTATCGGGTATAGGAGTGTCGAATGGCAAAAATATCATCTAAAAAAGATTAAAGTTGGGCTCGTTTTCGCGCCGGCCGACGGGACGAATAAATTTGTCCGTCCAACCCAATTATACGTGCGGCAGTGTTGGGTGGTAAAAATAAAACATTATTTAGCGTTTCACAACCACTCGAATCGAAACGGTCCGCCTAAAATAAACGCATTTATTTCCGGTCGGAAATTCGGTATTTTATTTATCATACCGTCGAGTCTTTCGTGATTTTCTTTTCACCGCGTGGATAGATGGAAACTTCGTGGATTTTCGCTACGATCAATTTTTTTCACCGTAAAGATGTGGGAAATAATACGCGTTAAAACACGTGTCGAGAGTGTTACTTAACGATAAAATAAAAAATATGAAAAAAATCGCGCCAATGAACTCTAGAAATTTTCAATCGAGAACACGGCCATCGTATTATATGTCGATGCAGTGTTTTTTTTTCTTTTTCTAGATGAGAAAATCGCGATAATCCGTCAATAAAAGGTTTACATATTATCCTTCACTCCCGGGAAATCCTCACCTTCTCTCCTAATTAATAAAAACAACTCAAAGCCAAGTGTCACCAACGGGTGGCTCCTTAATCACGTAACCGTTTATATCTCACATATCATACCGATTGTGCTTTGAACGTATAGATTGTGCTGCATTGCTCGTGACGAAAAAAAAAAAACAGAAAGGATATCGAGACGAAAAAGGAACAATAAACCACGTCCCACGCCGTATTCTCCGTTCGCGCGTGACGTAACGATTTGATTTCGGCACACGGTGACGGGTTTACAACAATACCGTACGTATTATACTATAAAAACGACGTATTTTTGTTCGCCGACGAAAATTATTGTCGTGTTTGTGCGACGATAATAACGTCGCGGTCGGAAGAAAAGTCCAACGACAACAATAATGATAATAATATGATTCTTCACTGTCAGCGGCAGACGTAAAGATCGAACCGATCGCCGAGGAAATATCATCGACGTTTCGAATCGATTATTATTATTATATGCGCGCGCGTGCGTTTTTCGCGGTGTGTGATGTCGTGCGAGTAGTTTTTTTTTTTTAATGAGGTTTTCTGTTTCCAAACCGATCGGTTTCTGGCGACTGTACGAGAAATAAACCTCGATTTCCACTCGCGGATGTGCCCCGGGGACAATATAATTTGTTGTTTTTACGGCGCGGTAATGCGGATTCGATAATTCGTTCGCCGGCCCGGCGACAATCGACGTGGGTACGAAAAACATTTACCACCACAAACACCGACGACGGGGACTGCGGAACAAAGCGGATTATAATATAATATTATTCCGATCGCTGCGAAATCGATTTTTACCGTCTTTGTGGTTTGAATCTTGTCAAAACACATTGTTTGAAATTGCCACGCGTTTAAAGAATCTGTAAAATATGTGTTTCGGAAAACGCGTTCGAATAACGACGTCGGATCCGATCCAGAGTATTGTTTCGGGAAGGGCTGGCCAAAACGTATCGACTTATGAAAAAAAAAACAAAATGTTTATTCATAGGGAATAATACGCCGTCTGTTTTACTCAATCGACTAAATAAGAAATGTTCACAACGCGTTGTGATTCGCTTTTTGTAAAAGAGATACTATTTATTGAAATCGAGCGTTTGAATACTAATACAAGTGAAGCGTTTTCAAACGAGTACTTTGCGTTATGAAAACGTGAAAATCAACCGACACTAGTCCAACGCGATATCTATGATTTTCCACACGTCCAACTAATAATTAATTCACATCGATTTCAAATGTCTATCGCTTAGTTTATAAATACTACTTTTGTTTGTGAAGTGTTTCGAATGCGCGTTTCAAATACTTAACGATATCGGCGGCGGTGCCCATATTATAATGTCCGATTTTACACATTGATCGCATTGTTTACAATCAACGCCGCGCTCTGTTTATTCGGCGCAAAGTTCAGCGTAACTACGAGATTAATCGTCGAATCCGGCAAAGCTATATTGTACCGTATTGGTCGTGTGTACAGTATAAAAAATAAACGTTCTATATATTCCGCAGCGGTACTTATAATTTATATATATCTATACATAAGCGTAAATAAATTAAATGTATTGACCTCGCATGTTATAGCGTATAAAGGTGTATACGATTTTAAAACGGCTCATTACACTCGGATTTGCCTGAAACGAATACGAATTGGTGTTCGTGACGATTACGCGTCAGTATGTTTTATTGAAATAAACGCGTGGGAAAAATCGAAAGGAAGAAAAATAAACCCCGCCGATCGACAAACGTCACGCGTACGTTTATACATCGGCGTGCGGCCCGAGATCAGATTTTTCAAACGGGCCCGCAAAGTATGTTCACCTCTATAATCCCGAGACAAGTGTAAGCATAAACATTCATTTTTATTTGGGTTTTAAACGTTATTATTTTTTACGATATAGTACACGGATATACGTAATATGGTATATGCCCAGGGGCGCACCCAGGATTTTTTTCGCTGGGTTGGGCCAAATAAAATTATCTTTAAAACAGTTATGGTATTTATTTTTAAATATATACAAAAATCCGAAAGCACCCTCGTGCACGATCTTAACGTCGCTTTTTTTTTTTTTATGAAATTTACAACAATATGCAGTCCGCATTAAAGCGTAGTTGTTAAACACTGCACTTGTATAACAGAACACAATAATATTACCAACTATTTTGTTTTTTTTTGGGGGGGGAATTAAGCCCGTTAGCTCCTCCCCCTTGGGTATACTCAGCGCAGAAGGTTTATACAATTTATCAAAGCTCGTGGCTTTATATTTTATTATCTAGTGCCGCATTTGCAGTGTTTTTACGACGTTTCACGACCAACAATATACGCCGTGATACTGCCATTAGTAAAAGATACTTTTGAAGTTTGAGCGCGATAAATATTTTACCATCGCTTTTTAATTACACCGAGAAACGATCGTATTAGTTTTTTTTTCTTTTTACAATGAAACTCACGATATTTATATATTTATAAAATATGTATAATGTATATCTATAAGGCGGTCCCCGTTGATTAGAAATTTTTTTTTCTTTTTAATTTCCGTTGATTATGTTCTTGAAATCAATTGGGCTACTATAGAGTACCGAGTTCACAGATTTTTAGTAAAAAATATTCTGCGCCGCAAGAGCTACTAACTATTAAATTTGTTTTCGAGAAATACTCGTTTTTATCATAAAAACAGTGTATAATACTACTACATAATATATATTATATAGTACTATTAATAATAAACTTTAAGCGCAGCACCTATAAATTTCCTTAACGAAACGGAACTTTACAGTAATCGTAGTAATTGAACGCGATTTTATTTAAATAAATGTAATGTATTTGAATTTACAATACTGCAGTGATATTTATTCCTACAGAGTTCTCTAAAAAAAAAAGCGGTCGTTGTGATGTAAAAAAAAAAACAAATTTATAATAATATAATCTCAACAGTGATTATTTTTCATACGTACTGATTTACTATGAAACTCGATTGCGCCGTATTTAAGCGGAATAAAATTTAAATATTTTCTGGTAAATAATTCTCAACGTTTCTTATAATATTACAATAAAAGGTTTTATGAAAACAAAAGTTATTATTGGGTTTTTTTTTTTTTTTTGTTGCTTATTTAGGTCTGTTCGAAATTATAATATTACAAGAATAACTGAAATATTTACATAAACGCCTGAGTTATATAAGTTTTGTTTTCTAAATGTTATTTAAAGTTTAAAACAAACGACGCAACAACACGACGTATAATTATAACGTCTTAATTTATTTTCTATTTATCTCGACAATCGGATAAAATATTATGGTTTTTTTTTGTTTTTTGTATATTATTTTTGCGCTCGCAATATAATACACCGAGAAAAACGTGTACCGCAGTACACTACTAGGCGTAGTAAGGTCTTTGCGGAAATCACTTATTGTAGAAGGACGCATTTGCGTGGCTTTCCGTCAGAGACGTGTTTTAAAATTTTATCATAATAAGACAAGCATTTCTTTTCGTCGCGTTTGACAAATACGGCTTAAAAGCGTCGTAAATGCATATTTTATTGTATAAATAAATACACATGCGAGCAACGCGAAAGGACTAGGACAAAACGACGGGTCAGTCCTTTACACTATATGGTATATAGTAATGGTAAATATATTATACAAGAAAAACTCTCTACTACGGCGACGACATTAAAGAGACGAAGAACATTCGTTTATTATTGAGAAAAAACCCCACTTTTTTTTCTTCTTTCTAATCCGGGCGTTTGCGGGTGTTGCCGGCTGTATGCTTTAGCAACACCTGGTTTTTTGTCGATTTATATTGTTTTTGACTTAAAAGCCAAAAACTCCAAAGTTCGAAGCAGTAACGTCGAATAATCGAAATATTTCTGTCACATTGTAGACGATAAATAGAAATAAAAAAACCACAGAGGTACAGAATATTTCGACTGACATTGTAATAATTTCTTATTATATTTCGTTTAATTTTATACTTTTGCATTATAACATAAATATTATTACACTAATTCATATAATATTTACTCTACCCTTATATACTATTATATAGTTATATGCATTATGTATACCATATTATACTGACTTAAGCTTCAGTGATATTTACATATTACCTACACTTGGCATATGGTTCAAGGCTCGTATGATCTTTCCTTTTTTTATTTTTGCTTATCAAAGTAAGGGTAAAGAATATTGGTTGGTGAGGAAAAATACGATTTGAGCAATACTCGAACTGAAAAAAAAAGTCTGGCCACGCTTACATAATATGTAGGTATTACTATTTTACTATTGACTATTTACTTTTACGCGACTTGACTAGGTGTTTGAAGTCGACAAATATCACAATCGCCTGCCGATAAAAAACCGTCCATATTGTTGAATGTAAAACGAAGTGGTTTCGTTGGTGATGGCGGCCCGTACACGATCAACATTCGATATTGACCGCGTACGGATCATATCGAAAACACGTTCAATATATTGAAACAATCAAAATCATTTTGATATTTATTGATAGATTGTCAATATTAATCTTTGACTTGCCAGTATAGTCTCTTGCATAGGTGCATTTTGTTTTTTAATAAACGGATTAACCAAAGTTAAAATTTCATTGAAACATACGTTGTTCATCCTTCAAAAATGTTGAAATCATTTTATTTCAAAGACGCTCAACTCTGTTAATAGCTTCTCACGAGTATGATATTTATTTCTATTTTTCAGCCACTCTTTAGCCCGAGTTCTACGTTCACTTTTTTTTTCACCAAGTGACATTGCCATAGCAATAATCACGTTCTCTTCGCTGGACGTTTTGAACGAAACTCAGCAATATATCGATGAATATTATTGATCGTGTGTTTGTGCCAAAACAATTGAAACAATTATTGATATAAATACTGATCAATATTATTGAACGCGTATGGGCCGCTGAGTGTGAACTTAATACACACGTGAAACGAACGGCCGATATCGAGTAATGTTTACGATGTAGAGGTTATTTAGTTGAAAAGAGTTTCGAGAGAGAGAGAGAGAGAGAGTTTCTACGCTAAGTACTCTCGTATATTATACGACGTCGTGTCGTTTTAAAACGTCAGAATAAATGTTTGTCTTGTCAACGGAAATTCCGCGAAATCGTCTCACGTTCGCGTTCGGTCGTTTTCGACGGCTGCGGTGGCGGTTTAGAATAAAAGTTTGTTTCGCCCGTCGTCGACGATATCTCATCGGCCGCCGAACGAATGCCGACAGACAAAACACAACTCGCTCGATTTTCGACAGACGATAATGTTATTTTGCGCATCGTCGTCGTACGGCGACTGTTCATAGCGCGACCGCGAAATCGTTTTCGACAGGCGCGCGCGCGGAAAACGGCCGTCCGCCCCCGTATTTCCGATTATTCGGTTCGATCGTCCGCGTTACCCACACGCGGCCTTTCGGTATATTTTCCATTTACTATTTCTTCTTTTTCGCGCGCAGTGCGCGGTGGGCGCCTATTGTTGGTTTTTGTCGGCTTTCACGGCTTTACGGGTCAATCGTCTCGGTCTGCGCGGAGATTAAAACCGCACGTTTACCGCAGCGGCTGTGCTCCGCGATAGGAAAAATGCGAATTTATACCTTTTTTTTTCTTTATATTTTGTATTAGAAAACTAGTCGTACTAATGCGCGACGATTCGTCACGATTGTTTATCGGGAATATTCGACTTTTGAAACAGTAATCGAGAACATGGGGTGCCGGACAAGTGAGTTCCGAATAATTCAAAATCTAATTTCGCAATCGTGTCCTAAACTCAGAAATATGCCTCTAGAAAATCGAAGAACGAAAAGATGCAGTATTGATGCGAGGCATGACGTGGTCAGTAGTGCTGTGAGCTATCGCTAAAAATTACATCTACTCATGCACGCTATTGTCGACGACTTGATATTCTACAAAGCCGCTGGGCAGCGATTATTTTTTCACTGTTTTTATAAACCGCGTGTGCCACACACGTTTCAAAAATCGAGCTCCCAGATTGAACAAATACTCGAGTATATAGATATCAATACATCACGATAAAACGATACTATAATAAAAGTTCAAAATAATATTAAAACTCATAATATTTGAGAATTTGACTGGTGTGAGTGGGCTTCGAGTAACCGGATTAAAACACGTCTGCCTCTAAGCCGATCGGAGCTCCTTTATAAAATATGACGTGGTATTATTGACGTCATAATCCCACTTGGTCTCGTTGTTCTCTCCTTGTTCCAGAAATTGTTATTTCTGAGAGGGTGGATACTCAGAGTGGATTAATTGGTCTATGGCCTATTTCAGTATTACATAGTAAATCCAGCTATTCTTATCAATACTGTAAATAATTCCTAGTAATAGCTTATATTAGTATTGTATAGTAATCGCAGCCCATACCTATATAACAAGAGAGGAATGTCGTTGATTGTTCATATTGCTACTAGAGTTTGGAAAATTCATTTAAAAGCAGAACTCGTTTATGTCGACGACCGACTACGTATCAAAAGTGAACGACGAGTTCGAGTTTACTTGAAAAAAAAAAAATTCAAATGCGTTCGTTGATTTTTAATATTAATTTAAAAACAATTCGCCGTCTATAGAAATGAGAAAAACGAATTCTCTTTTTTTAACACTTTGGAACTGGAAATCGTAAAAACATCACTTGATTAAATATTTGGAAATCTAATAGAATGCTACGAGACAATGAGTTAACATTTTCGTGACGTTTAGGGCATCGAACGAATTACTAAATGACACGATAAGAACGTTGATAGTATAGTATTATTCATTAAAAATGTATATATTATAAATCAATTCTATTTGAGCGGCCGGTATGACGTTCGGGTTTTCGACAAACGCGCGTTGTTTTCAAACTCTGATTCGAGAACTCGACGGAAATATAAGAATAATAACGTCGACGCTTCCACGATATTATAATAACAACAAACAACGCCACAACGTTTGACAACTGGCGACGACGTAATGATATAAAGATTTCGTACTCGCCGCCAATTCTCGCGGCGCGAGCGAACACGTCGAATTATACGATAATTATTACATCGTTTATGTTTTCCGATGGAATTGAATTGTCGCCCGCAGTCGCTCGAAACCGTCGCGTTATCTAAACCTATATACGTATGTATATTTTCTCCGGGTGGTATATAACGCGATTACTAACCGTTCGTGCGAATCACGCTCCCACGAAATCCGATTCGACCGGACTACGACGACGTTCGTACAATAATATAATGTTCGTTAAACACTCGCCACCCGGGCGGCTGCTCTTCGTTCTATTCCTTAGCTCGCGCCGGTGAAAATCAATAAATCCTAGTCGAGGACTGGCCGAGCGTGTTGCGGCGGAGAAAAAAAAATCTACCATAAACAAAACGCACTCGGATGTTTATCGCGAGCTGGAAACGTTTCGATACGTCGTCGCGCGTCGTGCAAATTTTAAGACGACAAAAAATAACAATCGTCTTTGTGCGAGAGGCGGTCGTCCGCCTCGTATAATCGACGTAAAGCGCCGCGGTATTTATACCGGTCGGCTCGAGTGTTTTCACAACAATATTCCTCTGGGACGTCGGACTATTTCGGGACGACGTGATGCGTTGTTACGCGTCGACGCGTCGATTCCACGAGAAACGAGCTGATAATTATCATACAATAACAATTACGGTTTAATCGTGTTAACTGCGGTTCACCGACGCCCAATCAGAGACTTGGATCGTGACTCGGTCAAATGTCCTAGAGCCATAATGGCAGGACGTCATCTCTAGAGTTTTTTTGTATAGCTTTCAAACGAATCCCTGCACGATCGGTGTGATAATTTACGAATTTCGAACATCGAGGAGATCGCACGATAACGATCGATTGGAATATTGTATTATTGTGGTTCTGGTCGTATTTTAACATTCAAAAACTTTCTCAAAATACTCATCGATTCGATATAGTATAATACGCCATACGTGTCTTGACCGCTTCGATTATTATTATCGCGCGTGTGTCGCAAAAATCGATTTAGTGGTTATTTTTCGTACGAGGTTTCGTCCGGCCTGTGTTGTAAAAAAAAAAAAAACCGGTGATTTAAAACGCACACTTAATAAGGATACCCTTATTCCAATAATGGAGATACACGAATCACGGACATTTATCGAAGTCCGACTTGAGGAAGAACGGTGGCGTTCCTCGGATTCGACTAAACACATTTGAAACGTTCTTCCGCGATCGATACGAAGACCGCTCACGTTGCGTTAGAGTTATCTTGCTCGCACACCAATGAATCTTGTGAAATTATTTTTTGAAATTCCCAACTCGTTGCGATAGGTTTCACTGTCAGACTGATCGTTCACACAGTGTCACTACTGTGTTTTGTATTCGCCGAAGACACGAATACATCCGATTATTTCGAAGCGAATATTAATCTCCAATTAAAGTGATTTTAGTTTGATAAAACTTTCGAAACGTCTGGCATAATATATTCGGATCCGTAGATATCTACACGCGTTTATGAGTCGTTGTTGAGGTAACGCGTGACATATTATAAATGACACGGACATTTAAATGAGCTCTGCTCGTCGTTTCGAGTCACTTGACAAACGTCATTTACCGTTCGCCGGTGTTTCACGCCGAGATTAATATAATTAACGGTACACGGGTAGTCGGGTGTAATGACCCAGTATTCCGGGATCGACGCGCTTCTTATATCAGGAGATGGTCTCTCTTTTTTTTATCGTTTTTCGTCTCGTTTATTTTACCTTAATGTGTTTTGCGACTATTGCATTCTTTTGTTGTAATTTCGAACTCACAACGGCGCGACTTTGAAATTAACTATCGCGCGTGATCGTCTCGGTATTCTTTCGGTCGGTCCGTTATTTCAGCTGATGTTTTCAAACATTGGAAACGACACGTCCCTTCCGACGACGACGGGCAAATTTAATATTATCGCTACGAAACCGATTGAAAAATCGTAAACACGAGGGCCATCGATAAATACTCGGAGCGTTTAGTTGCAGATACAGTGGACGGCATTAATTTCGTGGTAAATTTTATAAAATCAAGTCGAGGGTTAGTATGAACCGTCGGCGATTTCAGGTCGAGAGGTTTTTGTTTAATCAATTGTGCTTTTATTATTGTTTAGACGTAAGCGATGGCGACAGATTTCCCGTCGAGCAATTGTATATGTATATATACCAACGTATATCGCGGTAAATTAATTGGAACTATAAAATTTCATTCAAACGTTCGCCGATCCACATTAATCACTGTTCATACACGTAGAGTTCAAATTTCGATTCAATACGGTCGCGTTGAACCGATCGCAATGCCATCTGGCGACCGGCAGATTTTGGCGTGTCTACAATAAAAAAAAACACGCGGAAATAAATATTAAAAATGTATTAAGTAAATTTAGTAATTTAAAATACCTATATAATATTAGACATATAACTTTATTTCTGACAAGTCGTACGAGTATAAGTTATACGTATAACTAGTGCTCTGAAGTTGATGAGTGATGACTTAAAAAGACCTTTAAAAATGACTTTGAAAAGTATTAATAAATGATCTGAAAATGATGGGAAATGGATGCAAAAAATGACCCGACAATTTTCAAATAATGAAATAAAATAACTTTAATAACAAAAAAATTGTTTACAAAAGTAACTTGTTTTTCTTAAGAAAAACATTTTTTTATTGTTTACAAAAATATGACTGTAAAATATAAGTATACTATAAACTATAAATATATCATATTTCAAACATCGTGGGTTTTATTAATTTTAGTGTACCTAGTTAAATGTTCGTAACAATGACGACAATAACCTATGTTTAAAAGTTAAAATGCGATTATGTCTTTTATTTTTATAATATTTTCACATTTAATGAAAAAAGAAAACACATTAAATGTAGTACGTATAAGAAAACTTGGCTATATTTTAGAAAAATCGACGTACGAGTAATTTATCAGAAAAATGATTTTATATGTAATAAAACGGCTTTATACTCGTATATCTATTTGGCTTTATATATCTATAAAGCCAAAAAATGCAAAATAAAAATTATAGATAATTTCATTAGACCGTCTGAATCAGATTTTCAGCTCGAAAGATTAATGCCTAGAGTCGATTAAAAAAAAAAAAAATAAAATAAAATAAAAATGCATCGACTTCCGAGCCCTAGTAATAACGATACATCGTGTGATGCTTACATTAGTTGCAAATCATTCGATTTAATAGAAATCGTTGAAATAAAAAACAACAATATTTCGAAACACATTATAATTGAAAAAAAATAAATATGAAATCAATATCGTCGATGCGAATTTATCGATGACTTTAATATATTAACGGCATGACTAGGTGTATTATATGTCGTATAGAATGGCCGAGAGTCGATTAACTTTTCATGGCCCGTGAAGGATTTAGCTTTTTGACTTCAACGGCCAAAGTTGTATTGGTAATGATTTGTATTATATACCCTCAAAGCATCACCGAAGTTAGTTTAGCTTTAGTGCTCGGAAGGTCATTTCACCGTTTTCGGATAATTTATAACTACTGGATTAGACAGAAACCCAATTATTGCCAAAATTATAAACCCAACGGCTCGCCGTGTCCTTAAACGTGTGTAGTTATGGGTTATCCTATACGCCGTATCGGTTTTACTCGGTTCCGTTTTAATCGAAATCCAGTTTGACTTAAATTTCTTCTACGTTTTCATCGGTTTCGTCGGTTTAAATATTTCAGTTACTACTTTTCAGTACCATTCACGGCGCAATAATTTACGTCTTCGTTATCCCAGGTACCTCTCTCACATGAAACATTATCCGACTCGTTTACCGAAGTATTGTTGTTCGGATTTGTTGTGTACATTTATTTATGAATGTATTATAATATTCATAATTTCTCTAGTAAATATATTTATATAATAAACTAGCTGAATAACCCGGCTTCGCCCGTGTGCAACTTTTTATTTTTTTTTCATTTTTACCCCTTTTACCCCCCTTAGGGGTCGAATTTTGAAAATCGGGTGACATGGCGACACTCAGAAAGGTATCTGGAACAACTCTATGAAAAAAAATTGGAAAAAAGTTAAATAGCGTCGTCACAAAACGGGAACATAAAAAAGGCCTGTTCTTTTATATATATAATACTATGGTTACAGTATAGGTATACGTACATATAAATGGGCTGAATTTTTCCTATAACCAATAGCAACCATTTATAAACAAAAATTTCAAAAGTACATCACAAATCCCCGTTTGAACACCTCCTCTAATTGGGTTTTTCCAAAAACAATTTTCGTAAAAACCTTCTCCGGGCAATTACGAACAATTCAAAAAAAATTTGAGCCAAATCGGCCCAGCTGTTACTCAATTGATGAATTGTTATACATTTTTGGCTCCATTTTTATATAATATATAGAAACATTATTAAATCGATAATCAGGTAATATTACGATATTATTATTATAATAATGAACGTTGAAATATTTTTCGAAATCAACGCAGTGCTATTAATATGTTACTAAAGATCGAATAATTTAGTATTTTCAGATGGTCCTCAGACGTGTTTGGAATTTCATTACGTATGCGGTTTTCGCATTCAATTCTGCACCTATCAAATATAAGATTGCTCTTCTTTTTTTTCTTCTGTTTCTTTGTCGCGTTTATTTTTCGTTTCGATTGTCACGTCAAATATTATAATAATATTATCTCACCAGAGTAAAACACGCGTGCTTGTGAATTAATATTGGAATTTTTTTTTTTATCATTTTAATCTAAAATGAAAAACGTGCGTCGCGGTGTCGTTCGATTAGTTTACTTGACTTTTTCGCGAAACGTTTCCGACCGACGACGCAATTTTCCGAGAACGACGGCATTATTACGACGACGACGACGACGATATCGTAACAATATCAAACGTCGTTTTGTCCAGTGCAAACAGAACGTCCGTCGCGATCTTAAATATCGTCTCGACAAACACGTTTTCGATATGATAACATTGTTTCGACGCGAAGAACACGTCCCAACACGCGAAACGTCTATTGTCTTGGCTGGGATTTTAACACTCGGCCACGGGCCGCGGTGTGATAAATTTGTAAACATTTACAGTGTCGACGGCACTACGATTTCGTCAAAAGTGTTTTTAAAAACGTTTTCGACCGAGATACGGGTGCCCATTCCAAATCGTATGCGAACAATACACCGACGTGTTCGATTCGTTTTTTCTCTGCTCTGACGAGCGAAATTCAAAAAAAAGAGAAATCATCTCAACTCGTTATAAAAGCCGAAAACGGGCGTCGTCGCGTCGTACGAGTTCCATTTAGAACGCGTCACGCCCGTAGTGTTTTCCGAACGGTTTTTCGAGACTATTAAATACTGAAAAATTAATTTGGACGTCGAGTATTTTAAATACCGTCGTCGTCGTCGTCGTCGCGAACATGACAAGTTGACAACTTAACTATAATATACGAGACAACGGCCGCGGGGTTGACTGTTATTAATTGTTATCGCTTGACACACAAAGTCCCTTAATTGATTCGCATTGTTATCTCTGCCCGCCGAACTAAGCTTTTTGAATAATAGTTTATCGGGCTGCACATTTCGAATTTCTTTTTTGAATATTTAAAGAATACGTACACCACGTGGTCGTAAAACGGTCGGGGGGTTCTACAGTACTATAGTACTGGTTACAAGTACACTTCGATGTTGTGCTTTTATAATTTTACAGACTGATTTGGGTATTTTCGTTTCATCACATCATTTGCATAATATCAATTAATATTGATTTCGACCTTCTCTTTTGTTTGAACACAATATTCTCATCTTATGTTTGCGTATTATAATTTATAATCTTACGCAATGGGAGTTATTTTAAATCTATTATTACGTCTCGCGTTGAAATTTAATATTATTATAGAGGTACGTCTTTCTTTAGAAAGTAACATCAATACAATTATCTCTTTTTTTTTTATATATATATATACGTATACTCCTTATAAAATATATAAAGCGCGGCTTACGATATTAAATTTAGATTTGACGGTACCTCGTCGGGCGTTTGTCTTTCTGATTTCGCCTTCGAACCGATTAAATGAATGTAGACGCGCAGATCGTTAATCCTGCATTAGAATTCATCCTAAATAATTCACTTTGGAATTACATTACCTATATTTCCACGTAATCTCGTTGAATTGCGTGTGGGCTTAGATTAAATGAGTCGTAAAAAAAATCTAAAGCCGTACGATTTAGTGTCCGAGTAGGTATCTAATCTAATGAAATGACGCAATTAATTCAAACCAAAGAATTTTGAAAAAAATAACATCAGATTCAAGACTCGGATGATATATAGCTATAGGTGACTGCCGGCGATTAATACTGGTGAATTGGTTAGGTTTTACTTTTAAATTCGAAATTAATATAACTTTGTTTTAGAAAAAAAAAAACCAATTCCGAGTAGAATAGGACAAATCGGCGTCTACTCTTATGGATAATATTATTGATTGATAAGAAGGTCGACATAATAACAAATATCGTTTGATTGAAAATATTTGTTGAACATCCGATATCGTAAAAAATATAACTTCCCGATAAAAATTAATAGTGAATTTTTCGCGTTGATACAAACGTATAAAAAATATATTAAAACTATAATTATTATTCGCGAGAAATCTCGAAAAACAATTTCCCGGTCTTAATGACAAAAAATAATATGAAAATACAATTGATTTTCATCATCAAAATTTGAACATTTGAAAAACTGATCGAAAAAAAAAAAAAAACGTTGCCCTTAGATGTTCCGATATTTGTGCGTCGAAGTATAATATCGAATTGCGCGTGGAACTTTGTGTGGAAATTTTCAATAACTTTTGACGTCACGGAGAAATCAAACTATTTAAAAAGAATCGCATCATAACAAATAATATGGTTTCGTCGTTGCTCTCGACATTTTTTTTAAATCGGGCAACGAAATAACTAAATAAAAAATAAATAACTTTGTCGTACTTTCGGAACATTTATCACTGTCGTTTGAGTTTCGATCGTAACGCGGAGAAAGGAGAACACTTCGAAATAGCATTTGGATAACACGAAAGTCAGGCGGACCGTAATCGCGCGCGTGAATTTCAAATCGAACACGTCGCACATTCGAAATCGATTCGGCTCGAATCCTCGTGGACATTTTATCTACGTCCAGATATCGATTAAACACGTCGTCGCGGATCAAATATTGCCAATGGACTCGTCCATCGTAATAAAACCACAGCGGAGTGGTAAAACAAATGCGTTTCGAAGCGCCGGAGAACGCGAAATTTTATTTTGCATATTTAAATTTCCTCTTTTCTCTCGCAATGTCGGCGCGCTCGTTTAAAGATTTTCAACAATCGCCGCCACATTATTGTTTTCATGGACGACAATCGTTCGAAACGTATTAATTAAAACGTCGAATGATTAATAACGACAACGATTATTCGTTTTAACAGCATGGTGAAAATATACGTATTTTATTTATGTGTAGGTCGTAAAAACGTCGCGCAATCGACGATGGAAAACCACCACGTGGTTGTTGTGCGGGCTAAAAAATAAATTTTTCGAATCGATTTTTTTTTTTTCATTATAAAATATTAATATATTCCTTTTATTATTTACATGCGCTATAAATTATAATATTTCAACTCGTTGTTTGGCGGAATTTTAAATATTATTATTACTTTTGAAAAACGTCAAATTTACGAAATGATTTTTTTTTCAAGCGCTCGTTTTCACTTACGAGAAAACAAAGGGACGAACGAATCGAGTACAAATTTAGTCGATAAAAATATTAAAATACTATAGTGCGTTGAACCACGCGTTCTCGATTCAAACGCTGTTCGAATTCAAAGCCGTTTTACCAAAGTGTACGTGGAGCAAAATGCGCTAGGGTTACTAGACCGGCGCGTACCTTCGCTCACTACGCATATTATGTACAAACACTGGAGATTACGGATGTCCCGGCGTCTAGCACACGCGCGGACATTGGAAGGACCTACGGAGCAGGACACGACATATCCCCCTTCACGTACACACACGCGCGCGCGCGCGCGCATAATGCAGATTCGGTGAATCGCTTTACGATCCTTTTCGGCCATTTTGTGCGAGGCATGTTTGTTCGAATCGGCTACTTAAACTAATGCGGATTTCAAATATTGAAAACGACTCTCTAATCAAGCTCGCGGCAGCGTCTCTCCCCTGCGATTCGATCTAACGCGTTTTATTTCATTTCATTCTTTTAACTCGTTTATCGGTCTTTTATAGGTATGAGTATCTAAGTACCTAACCCTAGCAGGTACTTACATATCGAGTGTAATATTGTAACTGGTCGAATTTCAAATGTAACATAAAATGTAATACAATGACGATAACATCTAAGTCAATAAAATAATCTTATCAACGACTTACGACAAAAAAATATTTTCACAGAAGACGAATTTTACTATAAATAATCGTGTACGAGTGTGTGTTTTTTATTATTACTGAGATTTGTTTGTAATTGAGAGTTATCGCGAGTCAATTCGTATATTATAATAGTCACTATTATTTCCACTTGTCAATATCGTACTAGCGTCTGTCGAGGCAATTGCTTTTTATTTCTGATTTCCACGATAAATGACGTCCGACGTAGGCTCGAACCCGCGTCTCCGCCGACATTAAGATGTCTAAGCTTCTCTACCAATTAAATTTGTATTAAAAAAAAAAAACTATTTTCCGTGCCTTTAATTTGTATTCTTTTGATGATTTCTCGAATATTCATATAAATGTGAATTTAACTCTAATAAGACGTTACCGTTCTGAAACGTATACGATTTAAACGTTCACTTTTGAAGCGTTTGACTTCAATTATGAACTCTGAAGGATTGAAACTAATTAACGCGTTTGTCGGTTCGAGTAAATTATAATAATATTTTGTGACCGTCCAGACCGTTGCATAAATATTCAATCGTTTCGATGAAACGACAAGTCCCATTGTTGTTTATCGATTTTTTTTAATTGGTACATAATATACCACCATAATATACCAGGTATATGTACTACCGACAATAATAATTATTCAATCATATAGCGATACTCACTAAAAGTAAAAAACAACCACCGAATAATAACACTGAATTACCTACTTACGTTTTGGGCGTAATTCGAAATTTCGAACTTACGGTGAGAAACTAAAAAAACGCGCGCGTTACCATGATTTCGCTCGATTTCGATTCTCATCTATTCTAATAAAGTAATAAGCTAATAATTATTAAATATTTAATATATTATTATCTAATGTTTGAAAAATTAAAATATTTGTGAGATCATTATTTTTACAACGGATGGCGATTCGATATTATTCACGAATTTTCACGTAATTTCAATGCTAATAAAATAATTAAAAAAAAACCGTCTTTTATATTTGGTTTTTCATGTACGATTTGATTACATTCGATCTTCCAATATCACCGACGTCGTGTACGCAATGTAAGTCTGGGTATTGTCGACATTATTGAAAATCGTCCATTTCTAACGTTTATGTAATGGTTATTTTAGATAACAATACAATATAATATACAGGAGTAATTGAAATTTATAAATCACAATAAACGTGTTCGTATTGACGCGTACGAGAAGATGTGCGGTTACGATTTTTTTCGAATGTTGCAATTATTTACTCAATATTACTTGAGCTACCCATCTGGTTTCGAATGTATTTATACGTTTATAACATTATGGAAATCGAAAGCTAAGGTCGTTTTGTTTATCTATCGAACACTGCGGATTTCGAATAAACAAAACATTGTTTTACCGAGTGTTGTAATAACATTTTTTGTTTTTACGTTGCTTTGCATATTATCGTGTCGGATATTGGACGTGTATTGCGTTTTAGGAGTGTTCGAGATTGCAATTCCCATACCGTTTCGCGACAAAAACGTCGGATACTGCGTGTCTTTCGAAATGGTTTTTTGCTTGTTTTTTTTTTTTATTTTTACGATTCACCGATGATAAACGACTGTTGAAAGTAACGCGACAATATATACCTTCTCGTCTTAGAACGACCCGGCCAAATGTTTGACACGCGCGACGTCGAAACCGTCAAGTACTGAAGTACGCATTTCACTTTTTAAATTATTTTCCGGATATTGACAATAACATTAAGTATTTCGATACGCGCGCGAGTGCGTCACGCGGAAAAATGTCTGTTATTTTTTCGTTTCTCTCTATTTAAAATCATCCTTCGAAACGGCATTGAAATGTCATATTATTCGAGTGCGACGACGTGCCGCGGCGGTATGATCCGAAATAACACGGTGTGCTGCTGCTCTCGAAATAACAGCTATTAACAATCATCAATTTTCGTAACGAAACGTTCGATTCGGTGTATAAAAGTTTTATCGTAAATAGAACTTAAATTTTCCCACTTTCAAATGGCATCATAACGAGCGATAAAAGTGTCGCCGACAACTGCCTCTCGCGTTTTCACCCCACCGCGATCCCGGGTCGTATCGAGACGGTCTCTCGTCCACAGGTCGTCGCGTTCCAACGGCGTTCGGCGTTTTCATAAAAAAAAAAATAATATACATTTACAGTCGCATTACTAATGTATAATAATATAGACGAAGACGCGATTTAATTAAAACGAAATGAGCAGACATTACGTTTTTCGTCCTTATCTCTTGTATATATTATAATAATTGAATAATACGTTTGCGTAGAGACGTACATATATTTTTTCTTAACATAAACTAAATAAACGTTGGCTTTTCAGTCACTTATTTCCAACGTAGTTATACTGAGCTAAATATTTGCCGTTCTGTAGCGAGTTTTATCCGTGTAATTCAGTATGCCAGCTTTGTCTTGGTTATTTTCAGTTATTCCACGTGAAGCGAGGAATGCGTTGATAATATTACCACGACGACGCGTGTTTATTTTTTACGTTTTTTTTTTTCATCTCTATCGTTACGATTTCAACTATAGAATAATCGGAACAATTTTTAACTTCGCGCGGGTCGTTTGGTAGAAAAATATGTTGCCCGGTTGGTACTTTGGTATGTTCTCTTTAGTTTTTTCTAATCGTGGTGAAAAATTTACGAAAACCGATGAAAAAAACGGGAAAGTATACGGAATATTATTGACGTTTGAGGAGAAAAAAATTGTTTTTCATCGTCGTAATAAAAAGTAATATAACAATAATCGTAGAGATTTGACATTTTCATTGAATACTTATACAATCGTTAGAAACAGTATAATTTTCAAAATACTCGAGCCGTGTTTGTGCCGTTGAGAGATGTTTGAAATTTTTGAGTTTTCTTAGTTTGACGAAAATTCTTGATGTTTTAATACAAAGTTTCTTGTACATCCTTCTCAGCTGTGTAAAAAAAAAAAAAAAAAAACAATTATTACGAATTCTCATAAGTGTAAAAAACTCATAAAACTTTCAATTCAAATAGGTACTTAAGGCATAAAAATTTAACTCAAGATATATCGCACAAAGTGGTTTATAGTCAGTTAAAAAAAACGCTATCGTTGTAAAAACAAAAAAGTTGTTAAATTTAATGAATAAAAAAAGAAAGTCACAAACAATTTTTATCTTGGCGTTACATTTTATTATAATTCAACGAATTTCGATTTTTAAATACAGGCTCGTCGTCCTTCGCTCGGAATCGTTTTTCCAAACGACACGTTAAATTGGTTTCAAAATACATAATATTCAGTAACAATTAACCGATCGCAATCGTCCATCGGATCCGAGTCTTTTAGCCGACACACTTAATCAGGAGTCGTCAACCTTTTTAACCACGCGGGCCATATTTGTTTTCAATTGTTCATCAGTCATCACATTATTGCTATTGTATTTGATTGTTTTACATGGAAATACGAGTGTTAATAAATACACATTTTACTGGAAAAATTCCAATGAAAAGTCGCCATGAACTTACACTTGTAAAATGAAACTATTACAAACGCACACGTTCGGACGTAATCACGGGCTATACTAATCGCTACAAACGCAAAGTAACTATGAGCCTGCAGGAGTAGCGCAGTCATCGTTATCTTCGACTACGACCAGATAATAATATTAATTTTATATATCATATCGACTGTAGAACAATAAGGCATAAACGATTTGATTAGATTTTAAAAGAATTAAATAAAACGCGAAAATCGACCATCTTTGTGCGGGCCATGAGAAAAACTCGCTTCGCGGGCCGCGCGCGGTCATTTAGCGACTAAACGATAACAAGTGTCGTAGGCGATGTGTGAAGTTTTTTACCTGCGATTCGGTTCGCCGACTCGAATATTACGAATACGATTTTTCTCGCGCGAACAAAGAGTGTCGAAAAACAAAGAACAAAAAAACGTAATCGTCGTCGTTTCACCAGAGAACTCTGAAAACGGCCGACGAATAACCGACGACGGCGCGGTCGTTTTTCGCGCGATCGTTTCAAAAGGAGAAACACGCGACACGTCGTCGCGCTGACGGATAATTGCCCGCGCCAAAATTTAACGAGGTCGTAACGTACACGCGTATTTATTAAAATATAAAAATGGTAAAATATACGAAAAAAAACGCACGCGCGCACTCTCTCCCGGGGCGGCCGTCGACGAACGGCGGGCGAGGGAAATACGACGATTTTCGTCGAACGGATATAATATAATAATAATATTATTTATTATATTATTTACGCGCGTGTGGTTTTTTTTTTTTTTTTTCATCGGCCCGCGGGATTTTTCACCCGGCGCACGGGTCTCGTGTTACCGTGCCCCTGCGTCTTTTTTACCTCCCGACCAACGGTTTTTTTTTTTTTACCGCGGGGATTTTCTTTTCGCGTTTTTTTTTCTATCATTTTTTTTTTTTTTTTGCGCGCGCGAACCCAAACGGGAGGCGCTGCTCGCGTCTGCTCGCGGCAGTGCCCGCCGCGGATAAATGAGCGGGATCCCGGCGCGGAGACGTCACAAAGTATTCGCCGCAAATCGCCGGTGGCACCACACGGGCATCGCAGGAGACCGCGCCAGGACGGGAACACGCGCACACAGCCACGCGACGCAATGCCGACGCGACCGATGAAAGCCGTGACGCTTCTGGCCGCCATGGCCTGTTTACTCGAGGTAATTTCGGAGACGCATTATTTTTTTTCGTTTTCGTTTTTTTTCGTCCATTCGTTTTTCTCATTCGGATGTCCGTCCGATATCGTTTATTTAGACGATCGTTTGATCGGGGGCGACGTATTTCTCGGAGAAAATCACTATAGGTCGAGTTTCGCGCTGACACCACGTCCGCGAAGACGGAATAATAATTATCCGACCGTTTTCCATACGCGAGCGCGGCTCGAGATTTTCGAGGGGCCTGAGTTTTTGAAACGCTCGAGTCGAATAAAAATAACGCGTGCTCGTTCGCGTTTTTCATATTTTCAGAAAACGTAAAATCCCAGTCTGATTATTATTTTTCTCGTCCCCCCCCCCCCCCCCACAGTATCTAGATTCGTTGTTAGTGAAACGATAATTTTCTGACGCCGATATAATGAGCCCGGTCGAGTTTTTTCTCGTGTGCCTCTTTTTTTTGTAATTTCGACGCAACACTTCGTACTTGTCCAATAAATGTCTAGAACAGTGAATGAACATCGGGATACTCAATAATAGCCAATCAACGCGTTTTCGTCAAACTTTTTCCAATTTGACAAATAATCGTTACAATGTTATACATATAAATGACGCAAAATATTAGATATTCGTTAAAAAATCTCAAGTCTTTTGGGCATAGAGCTTGATTTTGGCTTGTCCGTACGTAAACACATTCGATTACATTCATAATAATAATATATTAACCGCGACATGACACAAAGTATCTACCGACAATATTATATTTGCTGACGTCCGACCTCGATCCATTTTGTTTGATTTTTAAGCCGTCGTTATTTTATTCGAAACGACTATTTGTTTTTTTTTTTAAACGTCACGTTATTTTCGAGCAAAAAGACGATTCTATTATAAATTCGAAATCGCAGTCCGAACTGCACCGTCTAGAAAAATAACCAAAAGTCTCGATTAAATAATCGTTTTATAATGTATTCAAATATTTCGTCCGTGGTTGATTCGTCGTCTCCACTGGACGTCGAATAAAAAAGTCACGGGCAGATGGTAGAAATTTAAAAAATATGCGAACAGATTACTCTGTTCGCGGTACTACTCTGATTTAATTACTAATATCGTATTTCATAGAAACTACATTCGACGTTTAAAAAACAAATTGGTATTTTCAACTGAAATGAATTATTGTATTTCGTTTATTTTTTCCCCCTCTGAACCTTAAAATTAAAATGGCGATTTAGTCACGATTCGACGTTTTAATGAATAAAAATATGTTTTACGATTAAATAGATTAAATTAGATTATAGACTTTGTTTCTTATATTGCAAATTGAAATATTTTCGAATGGAAAAAATAAAGCGATTTTACGAGACGCGGTGCATTGTCGATTGTTCTTGAGAAGTAACGCAATAAATCAGAGTTCGCTGTACAACGTAGTTGTGTTTCTAATCATTTTAAATAAACGATTATTTCGAAATCCATTTCTTTTTTCACAAAATACGCTCACGGTCGAACATGGAGTGCTGCTGTGAAACTTTGATTCAACGCATTGCGTTCGCGCTACTTAGAATGTTTATAAACTCGATTGACGTTTTCGAATAATGTTTTCCGATCAATTAAACATACCGTGAATACGTTATAGATAACAACGTAAACATAATACAAGTATTAAGAGAAGTTCTTACCAAGATCCGAACATTTTTAGTAATTTTTTTTATTTCGAATTTCGTATTTATTACGATATCTTTCGATTAGTTTTGGAGAATTCCGTACGTTAAAATGTTTACACACAAACTATGGGGAGAGCATATTTTTTATTTTTTATTTTATCTAAGTATAATACGCCGTTAGGCTCAAGTACAGTAGTTTAATATTCACAACTTATATCCACAAAACAATATTAAAACTTATTTTATAAACACTTAATGATAACAATTACAAATGGAAAATGATTACATTAACACAAAGACTTGGCTTACTAAATTACTTCCAAGCAACAAACAAATCCACATTTCCCAGTTCATTACACACCCGGGCAATCGGTCCAAGGGATTATTATAGCCATATGAAGTACGGTGGTAAGGAACTGAGAAAGTGGTATGGTGCCGTGAATTATATTGGGGAAATTTATTTGATTCAATAAATCTGGACAGGATATAACGAGAGGATATCTAACGAGACGACGATTTGAAGAGAATATTAGTTTTTAATACCGGCCACCATTAAACACAACGCTTGTGCGTAAGTAATTCATGTCGTACCTCAAACATCACGTTGTAGATAAATAGAAGAAATATTTTAACGAAAGTGGTTTTTTTATCCATGCCATGTGTCGCTCCGTATGTTTGAATTAATTAAATATACGTTATAATCGCTCACGTTCGCGTTACAGTAGAGAAGCAAAAAATACACGCGCGGGCGAAAACTAATTATAGGTTATTAATATCACGTTTGATATTATAATAAACTTAAGCACCGATTATTGTCATTAACTTCACATGGCCGAATGAAATTAGATTATTGATTTTATACGCATTCGACTTGATAATAATAATTATTAATGAATTAGTAGATTCATTTGAAAAGAATTATTGTTTGTCATAATTTTCAATTTAAAATTAATTAATTAAAATTAAAAGTCACACGATAGTTGAAAATGTAAAGTGAACTAAAATGGTGAAAATAAATTATGTTTAGCCGCGAAACAATGAACTGTAATTATTAATTAAAAAATTTAAATCTCAAAAACTTTTTGCACCTCACTTTTTGATAATATAAATTATTTTCTCCGGGGGCGGCTTACTCAAAATAAATAAATATCCGCCTTCGGCTAAAGAAGAGAACTGTTCGTCGAAAGAAAATATATTTTATATTAATATTGATTTATATATTACGTCAGTGTCAAATATAAATGAAATACTACAAAACGTGTGTTTTCTTGTAGTTTTATACAGTTGAAATATAGTAGAACGTGTTTGAATCATAACGAGACTTGAGCAAAATTCTTTCTGTGGATTTCTATAGATTTTACTGTTTCTGTTTTTATCGTGAGCAATTTTACTACGAAAATAAGAATTATTTTCAAAACGGTACGTCGTTAATAAATATGAATTTTCACCATAACGGTATGGGTATATTAATGGTGAAAAAAAAAAACGCAGAAAGGGCGAAATTCTCGACTGTAAATGATTTAGTTACGTTTATCTTGCGTTTTATACGCAGATATTATGGTTTTTTCTTTTTTTTTTCTTTTCTAGTTAACAGTTTTTAATTAAGAAAATAATACAAGTGAGTAGTGCCGGAGAAGATGTTCACGATACATTTTATATGCAAATTTCGTCGGAAATTGAAAATTTACCGGAACGAACGGCGTCACTTATCTATAACGATATAATTAACGTTAAACGAGTATTAATTATTAATCGTGTGTGAACGCGGTGACATTAACGATGATAGCCGTTCCGGGCGGCCGACTCGAACTCGATTAAGAATTCGCCACTAAAATCGACTGTTGTTTAATTTTCTTCGCGACAACGACGGCTATATCGAAAATTCACACACAATTATTCTGATTTTCTAACCACAAAAACGATTATTAAATAAACGTGAGTAAAAAATTCGAGAAATAGAAAAACAAAAGGTATTCGTTTTTATCTCACCGTTTACACAAACGAGATCAAGTTTAAACAATGGAAATTATATAAAACGGTTTAAATATAATATCTAAGTGACATATCAAATGCAGAATCGATTCTATTATTTTTTTAATGACAAAAACAAAACTTTCATTCGAATAATTATTTAGCTGATAACACGTCGATGTAAATTACGAAAAATTAGTTTATTGGACATTTGTTCGATAGAATGTATGAGTTGATGGCTAACGTCACGATTCGATTATTTAAAACTTTTGGACGATTGATAAAAACATTAAAAACTTTATCATATCAATTATTTTTAAAACATTTCTCATACTAATTATGACTGAAAGACGTTTGACTAAAAAGACTATCGACGCATGGAAACACACGACTATGTTTTTACTAATATCTCGATTTCATAAAACACGTGACTCGTGACGTTTTTGCAATCGACGATTCGAATATATATTGTTATCGTCAGATGGTTTCACGAGAACAAAATATTTTAATAAACGTGTTTTTCGGATAGAACAGTTTCGATTTTGATTTTCCCGCTTAAATCGTTAAACTGTAGTTAATTAGTCGCGCCAATTGAGAATTTATTATTTTTTTTTTTTTTTTAGGTTTTCCGATGAGGGCGGTTTAAAATTCAATGCGCGCAATATCTATACAGATAGTAGCAATAGTTTCGCTAACACGTAACTATTATTGTATTTACTTTGAAATAAATACCAAGAGATATACGTATTTTGTAACTCGTCCGTCTCAAAACGTTTAGAGTAATTTATACGTTTTATATGCAGTTAGTGTTGTTCTATATAAAACCCATTGTAAGTATAATCCTGAACTACTTGTTGTCACAAACATTTGCTTTAACGAATAAACGAAAAACGCAGCTACCCTTAGTATAAAAATGTCTCGAAAACCAATTACAGTGTTCATTGTGCCGTAATTTGCTTCGAAATCAATGGCACGACTTAAAAAAAAATAAAATACCGAAAACAATTCCTCGGTATTAAAAACAGAAATCGTTGTAAACGTTTTGCGAGATTTTAAATTGAAACATTAATATTTTTCACGTATTTTATTTTCATTAGAATTTATTCGAATATTAATTGCGTATTAGCGTGTACATGTATATATATATACCTCTTATTTATTTATTTTTTCTTTTCTTAAAAACTTTTTTTTAAAAATATTTAAAAGCATATTTTTTTGACATGGTAAATAGTACGCGAATTTCTAAAGAAATAAATAAATATATGGAAAATATTCCCCGAGGATCACATCGAAATACTTTGAGAGTGAGTGGGTCCTTGAATGTGAATTTAAAAAAAAAAAAAAACCGTATGAACATATCTAAAATTAAAAATTCGACGTCAGCGATTCTGTTTGAATAGAGTCACTAGCACCTTTCAAGTTTCCAAACTCCAATAAACGAAAATACGCATCGGCCGCGCCATCGTAATATTATGTATGAAAATATATCAAACGCGCATCTACATAGACGACGTTCTTTGTGACGAATTAACTCGTTCGATTCGAACGGAATGCCTGTCGGTTTCGATGATCGCGGGTCGCCGACATTTTCGGGTATTTTCGAGTTTAAAATATTAATCGAAACAGACATCGGATGGAGAAAAAAAATACTCAACGTAAAAACCTTGTACCGGAATCCGTCTGTAGTCGGTCAAAAAATATCTATTCAAAAGTTTTAGCGGAAAAATCACTCGCGGCGTAAACATATTATTTTCATGCGCCGTAAAATGACGACCCTTGCGCGACCCGTCTAAACATTCAATTTACATTTTACCTCGTATTCCCGACTAAAACGCATTATGATAGTTTAAAGTATATACTTTGAGCGCCGGAATAACGCGGACGACGAGATATTTTTATAGTCGAGGAATGCGACCCCCGCGCATAATCGTTTCGGTGTAATAACGTTAGAGTGACGATAAAAAAAAAAAAAAAAAAAACCGTACGATAATAATAAAAAGCGAACCCAAAACGTAATTTTGGCGCATGACACGGTCGCGGGTTTCGTTTTGGTGATAAATGGAATGTTTTCGAAAGCCAACAACAATACACATAAGATTTAGCGGTCCGAGGGATACGAGGGAAATATTGTTGTCTATCGTGTGTGTGTGTAATAATAGTACGTGTTGTTATTATAATATTGTGCCGCGTGACAGGTCTCGCACGAATTCCCATTCAATTTCAACAAGAGGAATTTGGATTCTCTGGCCAGGTCCGGGCAGTTGCCGGAGTTCAAACGGTCGTTGGCTTCGCTGGCCAAGAGCGGACAATTGCCGGAGAAATTGGTTCAGGAAAAACGCATGTTGGACGAGTTGGAACAGGCGAGCGACGTCAATTCGAGGGCCATACACGAGCAGAGGAACCGCGTGGTCGAGGTACGTTGGTCGCCGTTGAATTATTGAAAGTCGTATCGCGCGCAGGTGTCGCGCGCCCCCGACGATTTATCGTTTGACCGCCGCGCCGCCGACATCGGAGACGACCGCGATGACGTTTTTAACATTCGCTTTGACGAGAGATCGCTATTATGTATAAAACGCGCGCGCCGAATATTATAATAACTCGATATTTCACCGTTTAGAGAGGAAAAAAAAAACGTCGCAAGACCGTCAAAAATTTATCTCGTCGTTTACACGAGAAACGATGAAACAAACGACACCCGCCGAAAACGAAACGTTTCGACTCGGGTAGAATAGGATAATCGGTGAGTAATCGCCACCAAACGCACTTCGCGCCGCCGTCAGCGTCGTCCGCTTGTTAATTTCTGTCCGGTGAAAACGGCTTACGCTCATTATTACGGTTAATATTTCATTCCGAGTGACTTTTCTTTTATAGACGTCAAAATGTAGGCCTCGAAAACAACGGCGTTCACCATTTACATCAACGTTGCTGGTTTTTTTTTTCTCCCGACCGTAAACGCTTTCGGTGTTATTCCGTCGCTTTTTCACATCGAAATTTGTTTTCAAAAAACCCCACGCGTTTACGTCATTTTATTCTCGTCCCGGCCCTCACGCCTGTATTTTTTTTATGACGTTGTCGTTTCGTTTCGAAGGAGATCAAACAGCTGGCGCGATCCGGAATGTTCAAGAGACAAGTGCTCACGGAACCGGATTTCCGAGACGAATTCAAATCGGACCTGCGGAACATATTGGACCAATATCTGGACAAGTTCGGCACCACGTACGATCCGGAAAAGGTGGAACTGTTCCTGACCAACATGGCGGACGAAGTGTTCGACAACCACGGCGTGGTGTCGCTGGATCACATCCGGTTCTTGATCGAGTCGGGTTACTTCCAACCGGAAATGCGCGAGGAGGACGACGTGAAACCGGCCGACGGAGACTCGTCTCCGGACGATTACATCGCCAAGCGCTTCATGGCTTCGCTGGCCCGGAACGGCAACCTGCCGTACTGGTCGGACGGCCCGAGGTCGGTCGCCAAACGGTACATATCGGCACTGCTGAGACAAGGGAGATTGCCATACGGATTCCAGCCGACCACGGAGTCGTCGATCAGAGCCCAGAACGCCAACACGCAGGACGGCCAGAAGCCAAAGAGGAGCGACGCCACCACGTATCAAAACGACGAGGAGTTCATACCGGTGATGCAGGGGAGCAGAAGCCTGCAGAGCATTATCGACGACTTGACGCAAGACCCGATACAAAAGAGATATTTAGGTGAGTACCGAACCCGATTGTAAAAATGTCATACCCACTATAGTAGTAGTGTTTGGCGAGAATCGCTCGCTCGAGCAAATGGTAAATAATAACACGGATTCATACAAACGTGATGTGCGCGGAGACGAAAACGATCGGTCGTCGAAAACAAATCGAATGTAAATGTTAATTATCGCGGATTCGAATAAATTCGTCGCCGTCGATCCGCCGAAACGATTGGACTTTAAAAAACGAAAACGACCTCGCGTCGCGTTACGATCGTTCTCTCCCGTCACGTTGTGTGCGTCCTCGTGTAACCTATTGTTCTGGTTATTCGATATCGAATTCGATCGAACTTGAAAACGTATATCGATAGTCGTGTGTACGTTTTGTGTGCTTCGTAATAATGTTGCGATAGGGTTTGTTTTTGATTTTCGTCGAGTAGAAGACGCTTGTACTAGTAAATACCTAAACAATTATAGGAAACACTGGTGACGGCGTGTTATTCAGTATCTGTATACGTATTCTATTGTCCGTACTTGAGATGAACTCTGACAATGCTCACGACGAAGTGGTCTGCCGATGCGTTTTCAACGCGAAAAACTAGAAACTCTTTAGTGAATTTCGATTTCAGATATTATATTATAATACTTATATATAAAACATCGACGTTGATCATGGTCAGAATTCGTCTCGTTTGACCGACACCTTCCACTTTGCATGTGTTTTCGTATTATCTTGTTATCTAGTCTTGACTCTCGATCGATTTGACACGATAGCGTAATTTGACGAACTAATTATTATATTATTAACGTTCTATGTGAATGTATCGTGCCGATTGAAACGCTTTGTTGGTATCGGGAAATCCGTTGAAAATTGAACGGTTAATTTTTTCATCCGGAAAAGCACGTCAGTGTTACCTGGAGTAGAGTACCGACAAATTTTATTTATTACCTTAACAATATTATAACATCTTAAAATCGCGATTTCCGATGGAGTTCAGAAATCGTACGGACACTTTATGAAACTCGAAACTTATACCTAATTATTTTTACCGCGCGTTAAAGCGTTTGACGTCATTCCTCGGCGATCCATTCGTAAAAAATATTTCATTTCACATCATTCGTACAAACAGTATGACATTATTCAGTCTTGAATCGAATAAAACGCGTTCATTATTTCACACGGTGATAATATTATGCTTATTTCGACTCTGAACCGGAAGAAACGTCCGTTTTAACCCGAGCGGGATGATTTCTCAATCATATCTGATTGACATTTTCAACGGACAGTAGAAATAAGCGTTGTCTAGAGCTCTTCGATAAAGCGTATAACTACGGTTCGACATTTATCCGAACAAAAGTTCTCGAAATGTCATTGTTTTCCTTTTAAATTGACCGGCGGCGGCGGCGGCGGTAGCTTAGGTGGGCAGTGGCGTGCGGGCGATTAAGTTATTAGGTCAACGCGATGGAAATCGCGATATGTTTGTGGCAGCGCGATTTGACTTGCTCGCTGAAATCCAGGTTGATCGCCCGAGATCCGAGAGCTAGTCCACGTCGGACGAGATCGACCGGCAATATATTACGGTGGCTAAACGCAGCCACGGCTTTCCCGTACGATTTAAAAATAAATTGAAATTTATTCGAACTACTTTACTCGGCCGACGACGCACGAAGACGTATATTTTATTTTTTAAATTTTCAAATTAAATTACGCACCGCGGGGCAAGAGCGCAGAGTTTAAAATATAACGTTAACATTTAAACGATACAATAGAAATACAAATCGAATATGACAAAGGAGCTTACGACATAATACTAAACAATAAAAAACAAAAAAAAAAAAAAAGAAGTATATTCAATAATAATAATAACAAATCAGAATATAAGAGTTTTTTTAATTCGATGAATATATTTTTATTTTATTTTTAAAATAAAGTCAAATATTATTAAAATTAAAATCGAAATTATGAATTGAATTACACGGGCGATTGGGACATGCTGACTGTAATTTCGACGGTAATTTTTCTCACATTTATTTGGCGGATCGATGTTTTCCGACGGAATCATGCGATAACTATAATATTGTAGTGTGCGTAGTATTACATTATTTTTGATTCGTCTTTGAAGATATTATTTATAGTACATTTATGCACGGGCGTCCACTGACGTTGGGGCAAAGGTAATTAAAAAACAAAAAAAAGCGACTAGTTTTTTGTTTAGGTATAACTTTAATGACATTATAATACATGGGTCAAAAGTGTTGGAAATTATGCTCGTTTAAAATATTTACCTAACGTTTGGGCAGTTGGAATCAAAAACTCAAACTGGACGCCTATGCATCTATGCGTAGTAGGTATGCGTAGTTGCAGTTGTTGAAATAATAGTATGTAATCGTAGTTTGTAAATTATTATTATGCTAACACTTGGTATAAAGTAGTCGTTGTGTTTGTGTATATTATTATTGTGTGTCATTTCTTGTTTCTCTGTATCGCGTATGGTACGGTGCCGGATTAACGACCAGGCAAAATAGACCGAGATCACCCGAGAAAAAATGTATCTAGAAAAAATAAATACTTATCAAATGACATTTTTAGTCGATTTAATAATAATAACATTAGTTATTATTATAATAAGTAAGATTGTTTATGATTTCACGCCGACCGATTGCTGAAAGTACGCTATACGTATATATTATCAGCGGTTTTCGAGCTTAGTTTGCCCAGTTTTTCATGCGATCTTTTTTTTTTTAAAAAATAATATTCAAAGTAAACCGCTTGCCCCTGGACACCGCCAAAAACCTGATCGATCGCCACCCATTTATCGCTTTCGTTTCAATTACGTACAGTTGTCTCGTATTTATCCGAACATAAATAATACACGTCAAAGTATATTGAGTATTTTGAAATGAACGATTTTCTTTTTATCTTTCCTTATTAGTACCTAAACGTTATAATAATAATAACTAGCGCATAATTAGTTCTCAGATCAATCCGTTAAGTATGGTTTTAAGGTGAAATAAAACACATCGTGTATTCGTGTATTTAAACATAAAAACGACGATTTTAACTTTATGACGTCGTTAGTCTTGAAATCGTTACCTACAAATAGTTTTAGAGTATAAATTTTTAATTTGTTCGCCACCCGTATGTGGTTGAACGTTATAGATCATTATTATTATATCATATCGCGTCATCAGAAAACATTGTTATGAGCACGGCTCGTATTTTTCCGAGAACATCAAATACATTTTTATCGCGCTCTCGGCTATTGTTGTAATATCGTCGTTCGAGTCGGAATTTTACGAGAAAAAATGTAAAATTTTTGTAAATTTATGTATCAATTCGGGAGGAGTAATGAAATTCTAGTTTTTTTCTAGTGACTACTCGTTTTTTTTTCCCCCGCTCGTCGATGGTAATTTTCAATAAAAATTTACGTAAAAAATAGAAAAACATAAATGATAAAAAGGCGGCGGAAATCGTTTAGTATCGGCTCTACGTGCTTAAGGGCCGAGTCCAACCGAAAGCGTTTAAAACACAACTTGGACCATTCGAGTTTGCCGCTCTCCCGGACAAGTTTGTGTACACGATATTATTATCAAACATAATCTGTTACGTGTCAATGCAAACGTCGTCGATTCGCCTTTACAACGGCCAGTGATCGTACGTGTTTTCAACGCAAGTCGCGTCATAACAGTTCGTAAAAAATACGACGACGACTAATATCACAAGGGAAACCGCGTTATGACATAACGAAATAACTCTTTGGATTGTTGTTTTTCATTGGACACGCCGCGTCGTCGTGTAAAAAATCCCGATAAAAATGACGGCGTATTGCCTCGAACGCGTGTATGAAACCGACGTGCTCCCCGATGACTTTGATCCGGCTCTGGGCGCATATAAATATCTGAAACGATGTTGTACAGCTAGTGCGTTTTTGTGTTATGTGTGTTTATAGTTGTCAGTGATTTTCTTTCTTTTTTTTTTTTGTGTGTGTGTATGTGTTTTCACCAGCGATACACAAAGCGCTATCGCGTTAGCAAGTAGTCGTAGTTTGTGACCACTCGTGACACCAAATGACGGCCGCATGGGCGTCCGTCGGAGGAAGGAGAAAGAGAAGGACGCGTCCCTCCTGGAAAACCTTATAAGACTGGCGAGAAATTGTTTCTCCTCGGCGCGCCGTTACCAATACTAAACGCATATCGACAAAAAACGCAGAGAAAAATGTCATACGGATGGTACTGCGTGTTTTCAGCAGACGAATTCAAACTGTTTCGAAACCCAAATCAATCCGAAATCTGAGTCGAACGATCGCTTCGGCTCGATTATACATGCATTCACCTTTGTATTCATATCGTGGATGTTTCTTTCTTTATTTTGTCCTCTGACTAAAAAACTACCGGACCGATTTTCGCACGGATTTTTGCCATCGAGGTTGTCCGAAGAAGGTTTAAAATAGATTTTGAAAAACCTTTATCCGGCCGTCAGAAGAGCAGGATATGCGTGAACACACGTTTTCTCACATTCTGTTCACCTATAGGATATCTTGCGTTTCGTTCGATACTACCGATTTCATTCGGGTACATTTCACACTCCTGGACCGCTCGCAGAGCACTCCGTGCATGTCCTCAGGTCCCCCGCGTCCTGCCTCCCCCCCCCCGCGTTCCGGAATCGCGTCCTCCGCGGACGCCCATCGCGAACGACCGCGACACGGCGGCGGGTAAACACGAGTCGTCGTCGCGTACCCGCGGATCGCGTAGAGCGTGTGCGTGTGTGAAAAAAAAAAAACCGGTAACGTAGATTGTTTGCTGTCGTCGTCGTCGTCGCGAGTCTTTCCGCGTGTGTGCTCGGGATCTCGCGCGACGACCGACGCCGCAGGACTACTCGAAGCCGCCGGTGTGCGCACGTGTGTGTGTGCGCGCGCGTGTGTGTGTGTGCGCAGGAGCGTTGTCGCGCAGCGGATGGATGCCCAGAGGATTCGCCTCGACGTCGTCGTCGGCGATGCGAACGTCGCCGTCCTCGTCGCTGCCGCCGGTGCCGCCGCTGCCGCCGATGCCGTCGCCGTCCGCGTTCCGCTCGTCCGGCCCGGCCGGTCACAACGGTTACGGCAAGAGGCACTTGGCCGCGCTCGCCCGGCTCGGCTGGTTGCCGTCGTTTAGGAATCCCCATTCGTTTTACATGCGCAACGGCCGAGGCTCGTCGTTTCAGTGCGACATAAACAAGAGGACCGCCGCGCCCGCAGCCCCAGGAGCCGCCCCCGGAGCCGCCGCCGCCGCCGCGACCGTCGTCACAGAGTAAGAGACACGCACGTAACGAAAAAAAAAATAAAAAAATAAAGCGTATGAAAATCCAACGGCGGACGGTTTTACGGGGCCCGAGGCACATTTCAACGCGAGTTAGACGATACATTTAAATTTAAAAAAAAATACGATACGTTTTTATTCACACGCGATTTATTATTCCGACGTAATGTTATAAATATAATATACTAGAAATTGTAATGTTCAACGAGGGTTTTTTCATTTATCAATTTTTTTTTTACCATCGCAAAGTCGATTAGAGATTTTAAACTTGTACATTTACACGCGTAAATATAGATACTCTGCGATGGTTATCGATATCGTTATGATATCGTAGCGTTGTCGGCGAAAAGAACCACGACGATTTAGAAAAATACCCTTTTCTTCGTCCTGTCTGCACGAGGCCCACCTGCACATCCTCCACGAGCGCTTATACAGCTGTATAAAATAACAGGGACGACACGTTCACGTGTTCACGACGATAAGACCGTCGTTTCTGTATTTGTTCCGAGTGTGCGAGCTCAGACAGGACAGCTTTAACGTTTCGGCGGGCTGTTTAAAAGCAAAATTATTACGGATATGTAAAACTCTGTCTCCTTCCTTTTCACGGTCTCGTCATAACACTCGTATCGATAAATGAATTTCTTAGAAGAAGGAACTTAACATTTTAAAATATCGATCGGTCGAGCTTGATCAAAATAAAAAAAAAAAAATTAAGCGTACGCGTGCACTAGTGGTAAACACGATAACAAGATATTTCTGACCACGAGATATCCGCGACGTCAGTTTGAACAAGACTAAAACAAGCTATTCATTTTCGTCCAAATCGATTTCACCTCAATTGTTCGGTCGTCGAGTAGTGGGCGGCGTGACGTTAACAATGGGATTCATTTTTTGTTTGTTATTGTGCATTTTGAACGCATAAAAACATAAATACATCACAGAAGAAAAACTAATTTTCAACGATAATTATTTGTTTTTTTAATTTCATACCGCTTCATTTAGTAATAATTCGTAATGGTGAAATACACCATTTTTAAGGGGGGAGGGGAGTTGAATTCAAGACACTTTTGTGCCGTTTTCCTTCTTTTATCGTACGCCTTTGTTATTGTTATATACTTATAAACGATTCACCGGGTTTCGAACGCTTTGTATTTCTACGCCGGGAACGTTGTATCTTCAACGACATCCAGACTAGAGAAATCTATACGTTATGTATTTAAAATACAGAGGTGGTTACGAGTTACTGCGCTAGACTGCAGGTTTGATTCTTGAAATACTGCGGTCCAGGTTCTTTTCCGTATCGAGCTGTGTTCCGGTGACCGACCGTGTGTGTTATAATGCGAATGTGACTCGTCCGAAAAAGAATTTGTGGGTCCGTCTTTTATTTGTTTCGTTCTTGGTAAACTCGAAAAAAAAATTACACATACGTATTTAGAGTATCGACGCGTACACGTCCGTTTGCTCCGTCCGACGAGACGTATTTTTTCCCGACGAGAACCGCAAAAATATAGACGCGATCGAAGAATATTTGATTTCTGGATTTTTCAGAGATTGCGGGGAAAACTTTATTGGTTTCGCCGTACCCGGGGTATTTTCAACTCTCGAAAAACACTTTTATTAAAGCTCTGAAAGTACTTTGATGTTTTGACTACGTTCGTGTCTTTCGACTCGAATTGTAATTTGTATTCAAAATAATAATAATACGGAGTTGATAAATTCTTCAGATTTGTCACGGGAAAAATAAAGCAGTCCAGCGTTGTCGAACGTTTGATTGTTTTTTCTCCCGGACGATTTTCGTTCACTTCGTCGAATCGTTTGGGTTTTAAGAAAAAGAAAAAACGTATATCTTTTGAAAACAGTCTGCCAGTCTTACGTACAGCTTTACGTATCTTTTTCGATACACGGTATTACGATATGAAATCGGCTCCAACAAGGACTTAAGTCAATAAAACCTTATTCGATATTTAAATCCATTGTTTTGTCGCTCTAATAGATATATCCCTTACATAGGTTGCCTGGAATCGTATAAAAGTATATAAGACGTAATAAAGTTTATAATATAGTCTTTAATGATTAAAAATCGAAAAATTCACACACAAATTGTGTACGCACTCACGCCTCGAGCCCGGCAAAAGAAAATCGCTGCTTCGAGAACTCCTAATGTGACTTTTTACTATGTATCGATTTTTCTATTCTGATAATCGCTGTCCATAAATACATTGTCAGATAAGTTGTCGATTTCAAAACGTTTTACACTCACCCCGTTACTCCGGTAACGTTTTTCAGCACTTTTCCTTGAGTAATACTTACAATTGGTGTTTAAGTACTTTGCACTTTCCGCCAAGTAGATTGTCAATACGAATAATAACAACTGCAATTCACCTCGTTCTTAGATTTTAACTCTTATACCTTCGCGATTTTTTTTTTTTTTTTTTGATAAAACTTCTACTTTACGCTTCGCGATATATTTAAAAATAAATTTCACTAAAACATTTCACGTTGCGGATGGTTTATATATTATATAATATATTTCTCTGAATGTTTATGTACTCTTTATAACTTAAACTAAGGATAATAAATAGATACATTTCGAAAAATTATAGTCCCCCGTCTAGAGTTATTTTAATTATGTCATAATTAAGTTTGGTAAATAATCCTTCGTATAACGGTTAGATGTAAACGCGTTGTTTTAGATTATTATTATTTTATTTTTTTTTTTACAAATTATAATTAATTAATCGCAATATTATTCGACGAGTGTTTTACGTCGTGAAGACGAACTCGCTTTAACTCTCGTGACGACTCGTGCATTTCGCGAGTATCGTATTCGCCTTTATCGTGGTGCGATAAATAAATTCCTTCGTATCGCGTTTGCCGAGGGGGAAACGCAGAGCGATTAAGGCGAATGAAATACTCGATGGACGATGAACAACAACACTTGCTTCGCGACGACGACGACGTCTCGCAAGGCATCTCGATTGGCGATTATTCGCCGCTGGTCGTGTGGCTTTATATTCTTGCCCATTAAGTCGATTGGACGCCGAAAACGCAACGCACGAGTCATGTGTAAAGTACACATTTCTCGGTTCGCACGAGTATGGTAAACGGTTGTCGGCACGAGTGGTCCATTATTCACGCGCCACACTATATATAGCTGTCAGGTACAGCAGTGATATTATCGCGCGGGAATCGGTTAAAACTGTTGTGCTCGATCCGTACGCTTTATTGTGTTCATCATCAACACTATATTGTCTTTGGACAAACAGACGCGAGGGCGAAACGCTCGTAAAAGTACTCGCGCGCATGTCATAACGGACGCGATAGGTGTGATCACAAATTTACAACGCTTGCCCACACGCGTATGACGAGCGCGATGTTCTGTCGGTTCTGTGTATATTATACGTATTTTACAATCGCGTGTTGTGTTCGTTTTTATTGTCGAGTGTCAGCTTTGTTCTGAAAATCAATAGATGGCCAAACGCCGACTACCGCGGCGTTCTGTAAAATTAAAACCTAATTCCAAAGCGGTCCATTTCAAAGTTTTGAGCTTTTTTTCCTATGTTAAAACGGCTATATTATGTATAAACGAACTGCTTCAAACGGACAAAATATAAATTTTCAGTTATTTCACAATAACTACTAATTGTCGTTTGTCCCGTTTCGTATCATATTCATCCGCTCGTATAATAATGCGTCTCCGAATTGAATAAAAATGTTTTTGTATAGTCTGAATTAACTCGACTAAAGACTTGAATGAAAAACGTTGGTAAGTATGTCTTCGGAACAGTTTTGTATAGAAATCTATAAATAAAAAAAAAAAATTAAATTTTAACAAACAGAGTTCGTAATAAAGTTACTAAAAACAAATATGGCGACATTATAATTGTGTTTTTTTGTTTTCTTTTGTTTTCTTTGAAGAGTTCAAATAGTTTTCCGCAAAAATGAAATTCTAGATATTTTGAATAGTTTCAGATAGAAAAATTTGTAAATTTCGATTTCGCGTGGAATGTAACGAATAAATGCTGCACGTCGCGGATAACATGGTTGCGTTTTCACCAGTGTTCGAAATTCAATCGCTGAGAAAAACGCAAAAGAATGTATTTTCGATGGCTATTCGCGATTTCTTCATGAATTTGGAAAATTATTTCGATCGAATAAACGTAAATATTTCACGTGGCGTATACACTGCGCGTATAATACGACATTAAATGTATTTGGTGTTGCGCTCGAGGCCACTCGTTACGTTACGCCTACGCGTGACGACGGAGCTCGTAGTAAAATAAATATAGACTGACGGGAGTTTTTCCACGCGCGCGTGACGTCGAAAACATGTGCCGGTGATTTGACGAGGGTTTGGAAATTGCTAATTCCGCGGGAATTTGAAATATGAGCTTCGGCCGCGGCATAATTCAGATGTTTCGACTCGCCGACGTCGACGATATTTTCGCGCATAAACACCGCAGCTACTGATATCGTATTCATGTAGTCATAAACGCGGACTGACCCGCGAGACAGTTTTGATAAATCGACGTGGACGATCGGCTCGCGTTCCGGACGGCGCGGCGTGTGTGCGCTCGCACGATTTGCACGATCAACGTGTGACCGCGTGAAATCTGTTGTGTCGCCCGGTCGTTTCGATCCACCCGCCGCGATTTCGAGAGCCCGAACAATATTGATTTTAATCGTCGAACAACTTTTCTCTACATTTTTCGCTTTATCGTTTCAATCGTTCTAACGTGTATTATTACGTAATATAAACTCGCGCAACAATGTTATTATAGTTTTCATTCGTTTCGTCGACAGTAAATGCAAATATTAATCGTCACCGAATTCGACATTCTCCGAATTCTATTTTTTATCTGTGCGCGTGCTTCGCGAGCAAAATAATAACACCGTGTAAATTCAGCGATGTTGTTTCAGACTTTCAACGAGGTAATATGCAAAATTATTTCTATCGCCCAGCCATAATATCGTGTTTATTATAATCGCCGAGCCCTCGAAAGTGCACGCGAAAGTATAACGGACGTAAAATATGCATGCGCCCGAGTGTGTGCGACGTAATTTTGGTACGTGCAACTATGATCAAAACCGTGGCCAGACCGAATTCTCGGGAACGGTTTATGAATTTAATCAGCCGTTATTACGGAAACAACAAAATAAACGTAATGGAAAACAAAAAACCAACAACAACACAAATCGTTATCACGTTATACATATAATACCGCGATGATAAAACACGACAGCCATACCGATATTAATAATTATTATATTCCCTTTTGACCGGTTTTTCAATTACGGCATTGACCGCGGGCCACAAGACCACAACGGGAGTTTGACGTGTAATCGAGAACCTGTCCGTTTCGCACAGGATTGTATGGAAAATCCGTCGGAAACCTACGGAAGCGAAATAATATAGTCGGCACATTTCAATAGCGTAGTAGAAGCGTTAAATGCGATCGACTGTAGACGGGCGACGAATTATATTAATCGTTTTTCTTCGGCGGACACGCGGGACGGGAGGAAAAAATCGAATTCCACGAGCGCGTCTGTCCTTTCGGAGAAAAAACAGCCCGGCACACCTACTACTCGGCAGCGCGCAGGGCAGGTACGCGGACCTAATGGATATTACGTTTAGAGTATTATAATGTCGATAGTGACGTCGGGCGATCGCGTTTCGCGCGGAGAAAAACACACATTAAAAGCATTTCGGGCGATTCGGACAAAAGACTGCGCGGCTGCTCGTGCGGCGATGACGCTCGTGTCTCGGGCGAGCAAGCGCAAATAAAAATAAAACACCGCGTTACGGATTCCGCGGAAAACGACCCCGACAAAACGTCCGTGGCTATCGATCATAAGAGTATATCAATATTTTTGACGAAAAGGATTACGCTCGCTCCGGCGAAATGTCTCTCTCTCTCTCTCTCTCTCTCTCTATTGTGCACGTCATCCGAGCCGACCGATTATAAGCTCGTTTTTTTTCCTCCATTTTTTCCCTACAGTCTGTCGTCTGTCTCTCACACACATTTTTTCTATTTCTCGAAAGCGTATTATTCTCCGCACCGGCGCCGTCGCCGCCGCGTCCCTGTGGGCGTATACAAAAGATTAATAACAATATTTACCGACCGTCTTTGGCGGGCCACCGATATCGTACGACTGTGTGTGGCGACGGAGCCGATCGATTGACCCCGCACCGCGGCGGCAGCGGCGCGGCGGGGCGATTGTTACTCGAAATTTCCGCGCGCGAAATACACGAAAACGCGCCGTGATAACGGGGCGACGTTGACGGGCGCTCGTCTCGCGTCGTGTGTTGTTGCCTGGTATTTCACAGTGTTCGGCATTGGCCGAGAGAACGTTTTCATACTTATGAGTCGGGCAAACTCGGTTACCGAAATCACACGGCGCGCACGTGCGGGAAACAAAAAACCGTCGTTCCTGTGAAAACCGCTGGCGGGGGCGCGCAATCACGTAGGTAGCGGCTGTCGAAAACAACGCGTTTCCGTGAGTTTCCTTTATTTCCCCCCCCCCTTCCCCAGTGTTGTTTTTCGCCTACGTGGTTTTCAATAACGTGTTCGTATTTCGAGCGGGCTCGGTGGGCGGAGGACAAAAAACGCATCGCACTCTCGAAAACGATTTCCAGTCTTCTCGGTTTTTCTGCCTCGACCGCGAAAATATGTAAATTACATCACACCCATGCGTTCGAATAAAAAATTCGCACCCGCGATATTCGCGCGGACATAATAAATTTGGCTTTAAACTTTATGATAATCGTATAATTTGACTGCCGCGCGCTCGCCGGTCGCGAACGTAATGCGGTCTCTGATAATTTCAAAGTTTCGTTATCTATAATTGAATCTTTTCGCGACCGAGCGAGTTTGCTCTCGTCGCGAAATGACATAAAATAATTATGCGTGTTTAGGGCTGCGGTAGGTGCGTGTGATTATTATTGAGCACGCGGTAATTTTATAAATAACGACCGTGTCGCGAACAATAATAATTCGCTTCGAGTTTTAACGCGAAAGCACTTGTCTATTTCACACCCGAACAATAGATTTTTACTGATCCGTACAATTAATGAGAAACTGTTTGCACGTCGAATTAAATTTAATATTTTAGAATAATTGTACTAAACTATTACCTACTTTAGAAAGTCAGGACCAAACCGTCGTCGAACACTATTTAATGCTATTTTCCCTAGTCGAGCATTTTTAATCAAACCCATGCTATGTAAATACATGGAAAATCAATTCATCGCAACCAAAGTTAATAGTTTTCCAATCAAGTACACGTACAACAATGCATTCCATATTCCATTGTGCGCATAATAATTAATATAGCGTAAACGACCTAAAATCAACGGTTTACAAAAACATTTCGAATTTAATTTTATAATATTAAACCCGAGTGAGATTAAATTTCTAATAGTTTACTATGTGAATTAAATATCTGAATGACGAATGAAATTCTATTTAGACCGATATAATAATATTCAATAGATAAATATGAATACAATAATTTACCTTTAAAGTTTTATCATTTATATACGTAAGTCATGAAAATTAATTTTTCTTCGATTAATGTTAGACTATTTAGTTTCTGATCGGGGCAATTTTGTTAGAGATCAAACAAAATTGTGGAAAAGAGGGATGTTGCTCCCCAACAAAGTATAGGGACGTCGATCGAAGTAGGATGAGACGAAGCTGAGTTACCAATGCTTGATACTAACGAATCAGTCTTTTAAATCGTACACCAATGTACCGTTGTTTTAAAAAAACGATTTTGACCGAAGAAGGAAAGATATTTTTACCGAGAGATTTGGTTCGTCAATGACATTATCTAATAAGCTGTATGATTAAGGATTAATGTAAGCGTTCTACGAACGAACCATCTACGTTTTCTAATTCAATGACCATCGAATTGTTTCGACCATATTTTTTCATTTTCTTTAGTTCTCCGTGGATTCTGTATTGAAAGTGTTATTTAATGTTTACATAATGAAAACATCGATTTTCTCGATAACGTTGCGATTGAACGGAGAAAGAGACAGAGAGAGAGAGAACCTTTTTGGTTTCGTTTCTATTATTTTTATTTTTCATGACGACGGTAGTCGGGCAGAGCGGCAGAATGAAAACTGAAAATAGCCTACTGTCCGATGAACTGACATCGTTCGACGGGTAATATATACCGACCCATACAACCAGCCGACAATGGGACTGCTTTTGAAAGTCCATTGTATTGAAGGCAATTTGTCGATCCAATAATGGGGCGCTTAAATGCAAACTTTTTTGCCTACCGCCCTGATAATATAATATATCCACGCTCTCGACGCCCGCCGCCGTACGGGGTATTTATACGGCGCGACAACAAATTATTTTAAATTCGTTTAATCGATAGGTATTTATGTTCTGTTGCGTACGATCGTGTTTCATTAAATACACTAAAATTATGCTCGTTACGACGGGCGCGTGTCGAGGATTTTTCCTAGGGGAAAATTGTAATTTCACGTTTAAATACGACTCGTAGATAGAGTAACCAGAGTCGGGCGAAATCAAATCGGAATAACGGATAAAAAAATAAAAGAATGAATAACCGATTTATTCGTGAACGAAGACTAATATTTTATTCTAAATAATTTCAGAACTGAATAGCAAAACAAATTATATAGCAGAGGCCCCTTCAGAAGGGATTTTCCAAAATTCAACCCCTAAGGGGGTAAGAAGGAGTAAAACGTGTTATGGAAAACGTTATTTCTCGATCGGATTTTTTTGAAACTCGGCGTACACACTGTGCGATAAAAATGATGAAAAATCTATTGACTCGTGTTAATCGCTATCATAGCACACTATATAATATGGCGTAGAGAAAAGACGAGAGAAAAACAGTTCGACGGCTGGCGCCGATGCCGTCACGAGGCTCATCCGTTATCCCCGCAGCGTCGTCGCTCCGAAGTGGAAAACATCCGCACGCCCGCCGCGGTTCGCACAGTGTCGCAGGAAACTATCCTTTACTCCTCGACACGACCCCTTTGATCGCTCGCCGAAGACGGATCACGTCCGTCGCGTATCGTCGTCCGCGCGCCGAACACGCGCTCGCACGGTAAATATTATTCGCGCGGCCGGGGTCGGGGCGAAGTTTTCGAGTCGGCGAAATAGGTACATTTCGTCCTCTATTTTAATCACCTCGATTATATTCGTTCGTCTCGTTGGATTTCGTTTTCATAATAATAAACGTTTTGTCGATCCAATGAGATATGCGCGCGCGACAAAGATTAATCGAACGGTGGAAAACGCGTGTGAATTTTGTTTATTTCAATCCGATTTTACGCGTTTTTTTTTTTTTACAACCGTTTTGTTTTCGTCGCTTCCTCTTCGGGCGTCGTCTTTTCTTCTCCAATACTTTGTCATTCCGGGATCAAATAATAACCAATGAATTTAAAAGATTATCGTGTTCATACCGAAACGTAGTTAGACGTGAAGTTTTGACGTACGCGCTCTTCTAATCTCTTAATGTCTCAAACCAGACAGGAAAGACGTCAAATACAATAATATATCGATGCGTATATAATAATTGCTTTTTACAAAGAAAAAAAAAATTAAAATTAAAAAAATTACTCCGACGTTTGTATTGTGTTTAATTATATTGAATTAAAATTACGTCGTCCTCGTAAATGAATGAAGTAATTTTTACGCCGTAGACCGCGGGAAAACATTCATGAGACGGCTAGGACACCGCGATTTTTCTCTACTTCCGAGGTGCGTGGACCGCTCCGGAATTATTACAGTTATAATAGCGACGGATCGAGACGAAACACTCATGGGTGTAAGGTTTTGTGCTTAAATATCACAAAATTATGATTTTCGCTCTTTGAAAACCAGATTTTTTTCAACTCGGATACAACTAAGGTGAAAGTTCTGGGAGAGGAGGGCGTAAAACCAAAACTATATTCTAGATTTAACGCGGTGTGTTTTGCCCATACTGTTTCTATGGACCGATTTTGAATGTAACACTTTGTAAACTCAAGTGCGTTCGACTAAAGGAGCTTCGAGTACAAATGTCACCGTTTTCCACTCAATAATTATTTACGTTTCTTTTAGTAATTCGAATAAACGTACGTTCTATTGATTCTTTATGATTTAGTAAAAGACTACGATTGAGCTACGAATTTGAAAAATTGACGGTAAATTTTATTCTTAGTGTTAAAATATTGGAAAACTTTATTGTTTTCACAAAGGATGACGGTTTTTTTTAATAAACACGATTTCTTAGGTCAAACATTCGGGAGGTTGGTATAATAAATATATGTACTAAAAGTCCTCGCGTGGTGTCTCGAGGGGATTTGTGAAATCGGACTCAAAGGGTACTCGAAAAAGATATTACAATTTTAATAGAATATAAAAAAATTATTTTACTACCAATACTCTGCGTACTTGATTTACTGATATTATATATAGCTGAGAGATAAGATATCAGATATAAAATATTTTATTTTCATACGACACGGTCGAATTTTTCGAACGGGACGATTTATCATTGCTTTTCATTTTCAACAAAATAATATTATAATAAACACGAAAAAAACTCACCCGGCTTCGAAAATTAAATACGACAGGATGATATTTTCAGACTCTGAGTAAAACGAGAAAACCAATTTGGTTTCACAATTGTGTTGGCGTGTTTTTTCGTTTCATTTGTGAACACGATTTCCACTCAGAAGTTGTTTCTACTATTGCAAATCGCGTCTTGTTGGTTTGTTTGAGAGGTAATTTTTGGAATTTTCTTACAGTTTTCTAAATAATTATGGAAAACTCAAGAACTATACATTTTATTTATTTTTTCATCGTAACTCGTACGTAAAGACATTTTTAGGGACTCGAAAATTCTACCAAAAATGTATATTACCATTTTTTAGAGATATTGTATAATGTTCAAAAGGTTTTGACTTTTTTGTGCTATTAGTGACATTTGATTTTTTTTTTTTTTTGTTTTCTTCATAGTATATCGATAAAAGATTATTATTCTCCGAGCCAAATACCTGCAAAATTTAATACAAAGTTTCTCATATTATATTTCTCTTATTAATAAAAGAATAAAAACGTTGAATTATATTTTCATGAAATTCTTTTACAAACGTTTGAAGTTTAAATGTTGATGAAACTCGAGAAAATCACGAAAATCCGTGTAATCTCTTAGTAGTTAATACTCACGAGTCGCGAGTGACGACAATTCCGATTCGAATATTGAACGCTTAAAATGTAATACATAAATAAGTCGTAAATAAGTTGCTCTTTGTTTCGAACAAAAAACGAATTGAAGGAATGTCGAAAAATAATAATTATACGAGGGTTAGGAATTCGCGAAATATCGACGGAATCGCGTCGTTCGACAAATGTCGATATTATATAGTTATTTTGTTATTGTTTTTAAAAGAAATCACTAATAATATTATCTTTAGGAACAAAAAAAAAAAAAAAATCAGCGGCGCAAACGTCGGGACCGCACGGCGCGACCACGCGGACATTGTTCGAGTCGTATAAACACAATTTTGTCGCGATCAAATAACATCGTCGACGAACACGTGAATTACTGTGATTTAAACATTTTTCGCGTCCCGTCGAGCCAACTCGTGCCGCCACGAAGAGGAATAGAGAATAGAAATCGCGTCTTCTTTTACTCGGAATTGCTTTTTCGCGTGCATTAAATCGAAAAGAATCTTGTATCTCACAGTTTTTTTTTTTTTTCTAACGTTCCGTGAAACTCTCGATGCACCAAGTAATTCCAACGGATACATTTTCACACGATTAGTAGTCAAGTGTTTTTCGGATAAAATCAGCGTCAAAAATATCAACTTTGACATCGAAGAAACGTAAGTGTACGTCGACCGTGCAGTTTCCCGCCGCCGCCGCACCGTAATAAATACAGGCGCGCTTCTATCGGCTGAAATAAAATATGTACGAAGTTGGTCGTCAAACGGGAGAAAACAAAACGAAAATTGTTACGACTCCGGGCGGTATGCTGTCAGTAGTTGTCGAACTGTGAGCGGTCGAAAAGTGTTATTTCGAACTGAACATTTGTCGACACTTTCACAATATCGCCAGAGCAAGGGGTACAATATGAAATTCCTCTCCGTGTCAGTAATGATGTCATCGTTTACACATACGTCCGACGGATGTCGTCCTTGCATATTGCATAACACGAGTATGCACACTACACGCATACAAATGCATAATTATAAATAATATGTTTGTTTTATTTGATTGTGTGTTTTTGATGAATTTTCATTTTTTTTTTTTCTTCTTATTAATTAGAAGGTCTTTGTTCCGGTTTCTCTTTTGACCTTCTCCGGGGGTTCCCTGTCTTAATTAAGCGAATACGACGGCGCGATTCGAAAATAACGAAATAGAAATATCTCAATCGGCTTTGAGAGGTGAATCGTTTCTATCGCCGGACTTTCGACGTCGAAACGGTGCTTGCGACAGTGCAAAATCACAAAGTCGTAATAATACAACGCGATTGATAAACGGAAAATATTTGTTCTCGCGAACAAACGAAATCGATTTGACGAAGAAAAAAATAATCATGGCGCGCGTACGTAATCGGCAAAATATTTCGGACGACCGTGTTCGACGACGATTCGGACGAGACTGAACGCGAGTCGACGACGATCAAATCGATTTCACATCGGTATCTCCATTTCCGGGTCGTGTTGTCGTGTGGTGTAGGCGTGATGACGCAATAACAATCGTCTTGTTTGTTTATTTGAACTTTGGACGCGATCGCCGGGTACCAAACCGTGTCTTTCCAGGTGTGACGCAATAACGGTCGGGTTCGTTTTGTTTGTTTATTTGGACTTTGATAGCGGATGTGATTATTTCATCGTTACAGGCGACGAACTGAGAACGAGCAAAGAATAAAAAACGTAAAAATCGTTCGAAAATATGGTCCGTTAACGAGCTAATAAAAGAATACTTGTCGAGTGTGAAAATTACTTACTCGAAAGTCGCGGGTCTTCACTGCCCAAAGCCGTCGGTGATGATAATCTTTTGAAACAACAAATTATCAAATCACGCCGCCCCTTGTTATTTACTTTGATGTCGGAATGGTTCGCTTCGGTTAGAATTTATTGATTTCGCAGACTGAAATACGAGTGTATGAGTGGCGCGCAATAACAATTTATTTTTAATACGTAGCGTTTGTGATGTTTTCCATGTGGTTTTAGTAAAACATCATAGATTATTGTTCTTTTTTTTTTTTAATTATTTCTTAAAAGACACGTCGTCGTGATGTTGTTCGAGTTTCTATCGTGATAAATCGCTCTTGAAATTAATACGTTTTGTGAAATTTTACACTTTCATAAATTACGGACGGATAATATAATACAAAAGGGAAAAAAGTTTCAAAACGCAGCAGTCGGGATTTAAAAACAATTCGTCCACAGTATCGCGTCAATAGAAAACAGACTAAAAACAACGTTCGATACACATCGCGAGATATATTATATTTTAAGAGACGCGTATTGCGTTCGCGATTCAATCGAAAATAAATACTATACCTACACAAGTTTAATCGATCGCTGATAATAGGGCACGTTTGAGAATTCTCGTGAACGAAAACGCGAGTACAGGTGGCCCGTTTCGCCTCGGTCGATCCCGAAATATTGTCGCGTAATTCCGTTAGATATTTCACCGAAGGGCACACGGCGACATTATGCACGCGCTCGTAGCTTGGGAATTTACGCGTGGCAGAAAAACCAATATACTTCTTTGCACGACGCGTCGTCAGCTCTTGTCGGCGTTTTATTTTAAACGAAAAAAACGAGTGTTTGCCCTTTGCCGCGATGCTTATGCGTCGTCGTCGTCGTACGTTTTCAAGTACAGTTTATTTATTGAGCCGATATTTATGAAAATACCCGAGCGAGGCGGAAATATTATTGCAAAGAGAGCCGCGTACTATTATATCGTTTCGTCGCTTCCAGGGGTTTTAAAGGACCAATAAGACGAGGGAGGGGTCGCGAGCGGTCGCTTTCGTTCGGCATCGCGTTTGTTTTTAAAACCGTTTAACACTCTATCTCATCAACGGTGTGAAATCGGTGGAACGCGCCACCGTAGAATTATAATTGAAATACTCGAAAACGCCGTGTGCAAATGCCTCGGGTGTTGTTTTGTTCCCTTTTCCAAAAGAATCCGCGAGTTGTTTTTCACCGCTGAAAAAAACCGCTAAAACTTTATTATGAAAAATACCTTTCGCGGCTTAATCGCGTGGTACGATAATAATTATTACCGTAGCTGGTATTTTATTCGTTCATCAACGCGATCAGCAGTTGTTATTAATCGCGTTAAACATATTTCAAATATTACTCGTCGTTTCCACTCCAGTGATTTTCCAGGATAATTTTACGTACCCAGAAACGTGTTCGCCGTCTCGTATGTCAGAATTTATTGATCGCCCGCAGCACATGACTCGACGCTCATAAAAGTCAAAACCAGTGCTAGAACGAGAAAAGTAGCGTCTACTCAAACAAATAGTGTACTCGGCATTTATTTACTCTAGAAAAAAAAAGACCCGGGCAATACGTCCCCGTGTCCTAATCACGACTTAGGAACAAACATATCGATTTTCACAATATAATAATCATCATACTTTAGCACCGATCGATTTGCTCTACGCACTTGGAAATCGTATCGAAAAGCGACGGAAATGCTATTGATTTATTATTCATATACGTACATACCCATACATGTTTAGGAAAATTTAGGAATGATCTCCTAAACGGTCCGAAAAAAAAAGGTAAATATTATATTCAATATGAAATCGTACGTAAAGCATATTGAACAAGTCGTTTTATTTTTATTAACTATGAGTAATCGGTCGGTAAAAATTGAAAACGGCCTATACACGGTTTTACTTGTAAAAACCAACAAGTGTACGAACAAATAACTGCAGTCCGCCTCCCAAATTGGAATACTGGTCACAACGCCGCGCCAGAGTTTATTTATGAACATTATAATATTATATTTTAATATCGCGTAGACCGTAGGCTTGTAATAAATGTTTTGTAATATCAGTTGTTAGCGTTTGAAAGAAAAATACTTTGAGTAGAGGACACCGGAGTTCGACGTTATACGTACATATATTATTTGCGAGCGACGAGTCCGCACTTTTTCAGTACACTGTGCGAGGACTTCGACAGTTTGTTGTTTACTAACTATAATAACTCATTACGTGAACACTGTAAAACGAAAAGAATTTAGAAATAGAAATTGTTCGACAAAGTTTTCTGTCCACATAAATTACGAAATCATTATCCATACGTACGTATTTATTTTCGAGCGCGTTGTCGCGATCGAATTTACCGATTTTTTTTCTTTTCGTTCGAGCCTCACTGCAGTGACGTCGTCGTTTCAAATAATAACAACTCGAATACCCGACCGAGTTCCGTCGAAATGTCTCGTGCGTTATTCGTCGTCGATTTGTAACGACGAACATTGTTCGTGTTTTTTTTTTGTTTTTTTTTTTTTCAGCAGGGACGTCGAGAATATTGGGCGGTCAGCTGAAGGGCTCGTCAAGAGCGGCGGGCCGTCGTCAACAACAGAGCAGACGCAAGCAGACGGGCTGAAGTCCAAAAGGTATCTGCTCTTGCCCGCCGTAGACAACATTCTGTTGCGCAGGCAGTACCCTCATTTAGCGACAAATACAATTTAATCAAACACTATTTACACGCTTTGCCGACGTATAATATATGAATGTAATGTTTCAACAATAAATACATACACAATTATATATATATTTACATATATATATATATATGTTTATTTGTATGTTTATATATATATAATATATACCTATGATAACGCGTCATGTAATTTATCTTTGTGTTAAAAGTGCCACGTCCGGCGGTAGGTACCGATTCGAGTCGTTATAGAACATTCTAGAACTTTATTACGATATAGTATTAATGTCCTGTCGTTCTGTGTACACGCGAATCTACCACGATTCCGTAATATTATGTACGTCGGACGGACGAGAAGAATATTTGATTTTACCGAAGAAAAATAATCGACAAAACCGTTTTATCGGAATACCTCTCAAAGTTTAAGACAATAATGCCCACGTGGACGTTTCATAAACATTAGTATTGTATCTATGTAAGACACTTATGTCTGTATATTATCATGTTGACGCGTGTTTAGCTTTGGCTGAGTTATAAGAAAACATTTTAAAAAAAAATCAATAATAAAAAAATATAATATATTTAATAATAATAAAGTCATACTTATATAGGCAATATTGTAGACGTTTCCTCCTCTATTATTAAACATAATATAAAATAAAGTTATTTTAAGTGTAACATAAACTCTGTGTTTTTATTCATAATCGTGTTTTTTCAGTTCCTCGATTTCGAGTTAAAAATATATATACGAGTTAACGACTGTTTTCGGACTATTTATGAGCTGAAAACAATAACCATAATATGGATCATTATTAATTCCGGAAATTCAATGTGAGTTTGTTGATTCAAGTGAAAAAGTACCTCTAATCCTAAAAGCCGTCTCTGATTTTAGTTGTTTAAAGTTGATTGCATGTGTATTATATAATATAATACGTTTTGTATAAAACGGTTTGCACTTTCAAAAAAAAAAAAATTCAATTTACGTTCTTGGCTATCCACAAAGTACAAATATTACCTCTAAATAAATCGTTACTAAACGATATATAATATTTTTCGCTCATTATGAAAAGATCGTATCCTAAAATTGATCTCCTTAAAATAATATTGTTACGTTTTTCGCGGTAAAACTAAAATTTCAGGTCGAAATGGTCGATATTCGATTTGAGAACAAGTGTAAACGTACACGGCAATGTAAGATAATAATATGATGTACGCGACGGAAGCGGCCAGTGACGAGACGAATATTATGACCGTCGAGAAACGGTCGTTTCGGAACTCTACGGTGAACGAGTGATTCGAAATCGTAACACGATGGTTTTAACTAAATCCACACAGTCTTTAAATTGTCCGCACAGACAAAAACGCGCATACCTAGTCGGGTTGACGGGACACGCTTCTCGTGAGCGACTAATGTTTCGTTTGTCTCTTAGAAAATTAATTGTCCACTCGTAATAAATACGTTTCGCATAAAACCGAGGGAATTAATTCCAAGTGAAAGTAATTTATAAAACTCATATACTACGGCATTAGGTCTAATTAAAATAAAAACAAGTGAAACGCAAGAATATCATTTACCAAGTTATGTTATTGTTGTGATGTTTTTCACGAAATTCCTATACGAACCTTAACTTTTAGGATAGCGTCCGCGGCGGCCTTCAATAATTGTCAACTCCAAAGCGAAATTATTTTCATAAATAACTATTTTGTGTTGGAATCGATGTTTTATTCCTTGTTGACATTTATGGTTTCGATAAAAGGCTATTCCGACACCCATCTATTATATTCGATTTCGAAACACTTGTAAAAATAAAAACAAAAAAACTAAACTATTCGTTCATCTGATGAGAAACGTGTTCTTTGTCGGAACAAAGTTATATAATTGTTTATATTTATATTCACAGAGTATGAGACCGAGAAAAATCACCGAAATCGTTTGTAAAAATATTGAGATTTCGCCTTTGACGGAAAACGTGTTGCGTTATAATAACTCGTCGTAATGATTTCGGAATGGATAAAAAAAAAGAAAAGAGGGCAAACGTTATTTTTTCAATTTGAAAACCGACAGTAACGCGTTATGTAAACTACTTAATGTCACGACATTATACGATTGTATATACGTAACGATTAACCGCTAAGTGCATTAGCGCAATACAAACGCCTGTATAGCACACGGAGCGTATAAATAAGAGCACATAATCGTATTGTTGTTAATGTCACGTTGTTTATTCGAATTAAGAAACGGCACTTCTTTCGCGGCGGCCCGGGAACGAAGGACGAGATTAATTGAAGAATTTAATTATCACAACGCGGCAGCTGCCGGAGATTTATCGATGTACTCGCGTTTGCGCCCGACGGCGGCGCGCCGTTATTCGAAAAACCACCCCGGACCCTTAATATTTATTTTTTATTATTATTCCATTTATTATTCGTCGTGACGACGACGGTTTGTATTGGCGCGTGTCCGTGGTGTCCGGACGGGTTACTCGGATAAATAATAAACAATAACGGCGAGTTGCCGTGAGTACGTCATAATATTATTATAAACATATTTATTACGATATTTTATTTAATTTATAATTTGCGTGTTTATTAAATCGTTGAAAACGGCTACGGCTGTTGTTTAATCGTCATAGACGACGACGAGTTAAGTATTCGCGATTGTTCTGAATATTTCTTTATTTAATTACACACGTTTAAGAGCCAAATTAGAATGAATGTTTAGTAAAAGTTATTTGAAAATCTCAGATGAACCGAGAAGAATATTATTATCTATCGATTGTAAATAAATTCGAAAATGCAAGCGAGACCAGCCGTCTCTGCCTCGAGCCCCCGAAGATAATTATATAATACTAGCTGACCCGGCAAACGCCGTTTTCCCATATACGTATTTCTAGTGAATTTTTTAGTATAAAAAATAACTAACTTATTGTAAGTATTTGGGGATGGTGTTTATAATTTAAAAGAGGAATGGAGCGATGACGGCCTATAAAAATAACAAAACGCTAGCCATTCGTTTATATCAAATTTATAATCTATTTATTATATGAAATCCAAATTACCACGCACTCACTGATCGCGTTGCATCTCAAAATCTAGCCCGTGAAAAGTTTTTTTCCGGTATGAGGGAAAAATAACGTTTTTCATTTTTAACCCTCTTTTACCCCCCCCCCCCTTAGGGGTTGAATTTTGTAAAAATTGAAAATGTAAACATTTTTTCACTTTAAATCACTTTTAACGTAACAAATTGAAAAGTATATGAAACACGTATATATTTTTAATTGAAAATGATTCGCAAAAAAATGTATAAACAATGATTATGGTTACTATGGTTACAGAATAGGTTTAAATATAAAACGTTAAATTCTTAAAAATATTTTTGGTGGGGGCCACCCTTAACACCTAGGGGTTTAAACAATAGTTTATGTCCTATTCTCTGAGCTACCAAATATAAAAAATTTCATGAAAATCGGTCGAGCCGTTCCGGAGGAGTTCGATAAGAAACACTGTGACGGGAGAATTTTATTTATAAGCTAATAACCGATTTATTAATCGGTTGAACAATGGACTGTTATACGTTTCTGGTGCAAAAAATCACGATTTTCACTAAATGTGGCGAAAATCGCGATTTTTTTTTATAAAATAGGACAAAAATCACGATTTCGCTACCTCGTGAAGAGCGGCGCGCCTATGACCTAACTTTAGACTGTAAATAAATATAATCGGTATTACTTACGGCTTGTCGGCGGGTTGCTGTTGAGTTTCGGCGTCGGTTCGTGGAAATATAAAGTAAGCACTAACAGATACACAAAAGTCACGATTAAAAGTTTCGTCGGACGAGATGAATAATAAACCGACGACATTATCGACACTATCACGGAGAAAAATTAAAACTGCGACGAAGAACTCTCCGAACCGCTGTCGACACTAGGCCGGTCGTCAGATCACTGACTACATCCGGTTAGCCGACGTACTTCCTCGCGAGCGTCTCTCGATCGGTATTAGGCGGGTTGCGTGCGCTGAACGGCTGTCATTGGTCGGGCGGCGCGATTTCATTAGCACGCAGTATCTCACTCGTTCCTATATTTATATGACTCATCACTATTGTTACATAATCATGTTGTCACAATGAACTATCTTATATAATAATTATGTAATACCAAATGACTAATCTCTTCGATTGTTGTACGTTTCCGGTGCGAAAATCACGATTTTTTTTCATAAAAAAAGAGGTATTGCCTCGTGGCAATGTGGGGTGAGGCGGTCACTACCCCTATGAATTTAAGGGAGACTATCATTTAAGTTTGATTTTAAGCGCCCCCGTGTGTTTTTAGTACACATCGCGGTGAAAAAGTCAAAGGCGGCACATAAAAGTTTGATCAGATAAGTCGGGAGACCTGTATTGCCCCTGCGTTCCCCTTCGATTCAACTACTGCTCCCGCTAAACCTATTCTGCTCGCGAAAAAATCTCCCTTAAAATATTAACAATATATAGTATTGTTTTATTGATGAGAATTCTTAATTATTATTAATTGTAATTTATTTCGAAACGAAAATTACGTTATAATTTATTTTATTTTGTTTACTGTGACATATAATGGTTAAGCGACACAAATTTCACAATAATTAGCGTTTATTATTAATCGTCGATTATATTAATATTAATCAAACAGTTAGTTAATGAAGTGTGATTTGAATATTTTCAATTCTGAGTTTTAAAATTGGTATTGATATGGATTACATTAAATTAAAATTGTATTTACAATACAACGTAATAACAGCGAAAACGATTCATCGAAATCATAACAACACGTGTTGTAATATAATTTGTACTTAATATAATAATTAGTAACAATATTTATAATGACCTCAAACATCAAAACTATATTTTAATAAGCTACCATAAACCATATTAGAGTCGATTTGATAATGCTAATAATGTATAAATTATTTCACAGTTCATTCGTAGTTAATTATGATAGTTACAACGAAACCGACCGTTTTATATTTGATATTATCAGAACATTAAATAATATCTATACTTCGACCGTTTGTTAGATATTATGAGGAATTAGTTTTTCTTCTCGAGTCATATCGCCTTTTTATTGAAACAATAATATTTACTGTTTGACATTTTTTTCTCAACAGGTATCGTAATAAAGTGGTAAAGTATTATCCTCGTCTGTTCGTCCTTCGTCGCGATACGTCACGCTATCTAGCCGACAAAATGTTATTTCAATGTCCTCTCGTTAAAACGCCACACGAGAGTGTTGCGTTTTGAACGCGTTTCTCGTGTTTGGTAAACAGCATATACGTAACAATAACCTATTACTTGCACGGAACGCTTGTGTTTTGATAAAACGCCTTGGATGTAATTTTCGTGGTCGAGTTCAAGGTCATTCGTCCACGCAAAGCTATAATTATATGAGATACGGACATACGGTAGTGAGCATATGAATTGAATTTAATGACAACACCGACAGTGTGTGTGTCCGATAAGGAAAACTCTTCGAACGCCGACGACACACCGCTTGACGATCGTATTACACAACTACCCAATCTTAGTCCGTCGCGTATAACGCGTACGTATGCGTGTGATAATTTTCCATCGATCGCTTTACATTATATTCGTTTGATTTAGCGATGGAATTTTTCGTAACACGTCGTTGCTGTTATTTCTACTCTAAAAAGGAACGATTCCAGACGATTATCACTGACATTCCTCGGTCCACCGACTGACCGGCTGGCCATCAGGCCTCTTGAATCGTTTAGGCGACCGACGTCCACACGAAATGGATTTTTTATTTAACAATCGTCGAACATATTCATTACATTTTCCTATTAAAACACCGCGTACAGACAAAAAAAAAACCCCCCCGTAACATTACAATCTTAATTAAAATAATTGGACCAAAAAAATCCTTTACCGACTGGCGTTTCGATGTTTACACACGAACGGCGGCGTCGTCGTCGTGTAGTTCTCAAATAATATTATAGTCGTGGAAAAAAACGCGATCGTTTTAAAGTTTACGAGTATAATATGAATTCCGACGAAAGAATAACGGGTAAGATCCATCGAGTAAATAGGTATATTTATACCTAGTCTCGAATGTACTCGTTCGTAATCAATGAGTCAAAACCAAATCGCTTGTACGCAGTGTAAAACTCGGACAACGTCATGAACGGCCAAAGATCGACCAACACAACTGGCGGCCAAACTGTCCACACGGATCTCCCGACCTTAAACATTATTTTACGATAACGACGGCAGAATAGAATATTATGTACTCGTATGTTTATAACATAATACATATACTAAATTGCCAACTGTGATAACAAAATTACGTTCATCGTTATATCTTTACAAAGGTCATTTAATTGATATGTTCTACAGTTTACTTTCGTGTTAGTCTGTTATTGTCTTTAAAATTTATTCATTTTCAGATTGTTTTTGTTTGATTTTGACTTGTAAAAAAACTTTTCACTGTCGAAAATCACATTTTAAAGACGACGGAAATCGACCAATATCTCGCACGTCCGTTAAAAACGAATATTTTACTTGGTCGTCGAGTATAATAAATCCCGTGTCGGTCTGGTATAAGATTTGGACGGCTTTATTGCATTTTTTTTTCTTTTTCGAGTGCTCTTCTTTAGTTTTTTATCGCTTTACATACAAGTATGAGCCCCGACTGGACGTTCGACAAACACAACACGCCCGCGGTAGTACCGGGAATCGAACGGAATGACGGCGAGCGTGGTCAAGGGGTACACGGCCGGACTCGTTCCCGTCCGCCGCCGAACCCGTCGGCCGGCGACGACCGACGACGAGACGGCCAGTCAGTCGCACAACCGCCGCGCGATCATGACGTGGTCCACGGTCGTCACGCGTTTCGCGGTCGTCCTGCCGTCGCTGCTGCTGCTGTTGCCGTCCGTTTCGCCGGCCGACGTGCTGGTGTTCATGCCGATGCCGCTCAAGAGCCACGTGGGCGGATTTCAGCCGCTGTTCGAGGAGCTCGCGATCCGCGGACACAACGTCACCGTGGTCAGCGCGTTCCCGCGCTCTCGACCTCTGGCCAACTACACCGACGTCTACGTGCCGCCGACGGAGATCAAGGGTAGTACTCAGCAAAATATATCTTTCGTTTTTTTTTTTTTTCCAATAATACGGGGACATGATGGGGCGAGCCCCAACAGTGGCCCCCCGTAAAGCCAGGGAACGGGCGGGTAACACATTACTTCCGCCCAAAAAAACACATAAATACATCCATAAAATACATCTAAATTCAGGGGACACGCTTATTTAATTTAATTGTTACCTTAGACAAATTTCATAGAAAAATACACCGAAATTTTATAACCACTTACCTTACACGTTTATATTACTTATATGTATGACGTTTGGATTAAAAATACACGAAATATTTGTACGAGTGAAAGTTCGAATGATTTCACTAATAGTGATCTGAAACAAATATTAAAATGAAGAACACTTATTGGATAGATAATGGATCTATTAGTCGGTTGCTTTAGTACATAATCACTTGCCATAAATATTTGTTCTTTGTTAACTCGCCAGTGTTGACACACAATTATTTTTTTCAATATTTTATCATATTATTATCATTAAAATTGATATTAAAATAATAAAAAATATCATTTTGGTATTTCAAATTGTCAAAATGTATGTTATTTCTACAATCAAAACTAAAAACACTCTGTAAAACTTAGGGGACACATATTATATAATTCAGGGGAAGTGGGTAGTAGGGTAGTAGTGATGGCGATGTGTGAAATTCGCGTACGTTTCCGATTTCGCGCGGATCTGTACCCGACTTGAAGCGTTGTTTTTTTTTTCGTTTCCGTTTTCGACTTTGAGCATTGTTTTCAGAGGCCTTTTCCGATACCGATAGTGTCATATCTTTCTGGTACTCGGGTACTTTGAATTCCAAAACTCTCTCTCTCTCTGCGGTTTTTCCGTAAATCGAGAGAGACCGACGGAGAATCGTCGGATGTATACAGAGCACCGGTTTTCGATTGAATTCTTTTTCTCGTCGTCGTAACTTTTTCAACTACAATTACATCGACGATTACAAAAGCACATGACTTTATCCGTCTATTGCGATACCTCGTTCGGACTATTCGGTTCATTATAGGCCTGTGTAGGCTTGACGAAAGAAAACCAAAATATTTACACCGTTCGAATGGTCGATGAATGGTTTCTGTTAACACTACAGGTTCGCTGAATATGTATAAGTATTATAAATATGTTTTCATTATTATAGATGATATACATATAACACTTTGTGAATAAAATAAAATCTTACATTTATCGAATACGGCTGATTAGATGATATTATAGCAAACAAACGTTTATCTTTTAGATTTATTTACCACAGTCGGTTAGCGTTTTATTCTGACATTTTTCCTGAAAACTTGAACGATAAAACTTTCTACATATCATTCGAATATCGATAATTCTTTTCTTTGCGACGCGTTCTTTTTATTTACGATATTTCATCGATATGTTTACTTGTCTTTCTTTCACACGTCGCGTTCGCTAAAATATCAAAGTTTTTCATTCACACGCGTATTATATAATATATGAGTTAAATGTTGTTTTTTTTTTTTCATAGATTTTGATTCCATGAAGTTGGCTGAACAGAATTTCTTAATCGCGTTGATGTCCAGATGGTTCTTTAGCGATATACTGTCGAACGTACTGGAAAAACAAGTGGTGAAAGACTTCATCGCGTCCGAATCGTACTCGTTCGATCTGGTAATAACCGAATCGTTCTACCAGGAATACACCGTGGCTCTGGGCCACAAATTCAACGCGCCCGTCATCAACCTGGCTCCGGCGATGCCCTGGGCGTCCATGAGCAAATGGCTGCATCTGCCGTCGACTTTTTCGTACGTGCCGGACTGCTGCATCGGGGCGACGGACCAGATGAGTTTCGTGGAACGTTTGAAAAACACCGTCGTGGGCACCGTGCAGCTGTACGTGGAGGACTACGTGTACGTTCCGATGATGGAGACGCTGATGGACAAACACTTCACGTACAAAGGCTGGGAATCGAGGCCGCCGCTCGGCCGAATGTTGAGCAACGTGTCCCTGACACTGATGAACGCTCACCATGCGATCGGGGTGTGTCGACCGTACCTACCGGGGGTCGTCGAAGTGGGAGGCTTGCACATCAAAGAGCCCAAGCCGTTGCCTCGGGTGAGTATCGGGGAAAACGTATAGGTGGAAATTTTCGCGAAAACAGTTGAACGATTACAATATTAATCGTTGCTACTCGTTTGCCCAAACAGCAAATAATATGTACTTACAATAGGTATAATTAAACGTCCATTCGTTCGACCATATTACACGTTTGAAATAGGTATATTATAATATTGTTCGAGTTGATTGATTAATTTTTAAAAATGATGAATAAATCTAAAAATCGTAAAAGTTATTATCGAAGTATAAAAATTACAACTACAAATTTAAAAATAATACCCTTAAAACCGTAAAAAATTATTCGCGTTATTTTCTTACTTTCAATTACGTCATATTATTGTAAACAGTTACGCTATACTAAATAAATCTAAAAAGAAACATCGATGTTTGAAATTTAAAGACCGGTCTTAAATGTAGAAATACCAAAAACGTATGCTAGAAAATTCTAGAAAACCGTCGATTAGTATATTTAATATTAAATTAGTAGCTGACCACAACAAATCGTCGACGTCCGAGTCTTATTGATGAATTATTTTCAAATTAAATTTTCAATTAGTAATTAGAAGAAAAAAAAATCAGAATTTAAATTAAACCGCCTTACAAATAGTTCATAACATTACACGCCACTTTTAATGAGTAATTAAAAACATCGTCGTCGATTATGAATAATTTATATGATTATTGATATTAAATGGAAATACCGTATGGATAATTAATTAATGGGATGAAATCATGCGATAATGCACGTTTACTTGATTTTATTGATTTCGACGAATTCCGTGACAAATATTGAAAAAATATTACGATTTTCATATTTTTTTTTTTCAGGATTTACAAGATTATATTGACTCGGCTACAGATGGTGTCATATTTTTCAGCTTCGGTTCGTTTTTGAATTTGTCACATTTGCCGAAGGAAAAATTAAATATTTTCCTCGACGTCGTTGGCCGATTGAAACAAAAGATAATCTTAAAATGGGTTCCGGACGGCACGGCGAGCGTGCCCCAAAATGTGAAGACCGGCTCGTGGTTGCCTCAGAATGACATCTTAGGTAGTCACGTACGCCACGCGGTGACGTAATGTAAAAATAACGATTTTAATCGTGTTTTTTCGTTCGAAACGTAGCACATCCGAACGTGAAACTGTTCATTACGCACGGAGGTTTTCACAGTGTAGAGGAAGCCGTGTACAACGCCAAACCGGTCGTGGGAATACCGTTTTTCGCCGACCAACATTCGAACATGAGAAACGCGGAGAAAAAAGGCTTCGGCAAACTGGTTGACTTGTTCCAGTTGACCGAAGAATCGTTCGAGAGCGCCGTCAAAGAAGTGCTGTCGAACCCAACGTACGCGATCGTTCTATAATAGTGAATAAATAACAATCGCTCTGAAACGATAACTATATTCGAACGTGTTTTTTTTTTTTTTTTGTTATAGATTCGGAGAAAAAGCGATCGCCCAGAGCATGACGTACAGAGATCAGCCGACGAAACCTATGGACCGAGCCGTCTACTGGATAGAGTATGTCATTCGACACGACGGCGCCAAGTTTCTCATAAGCGACGCCGTAGATTTAAACAGCTCGCAGTACTTTTTATTGGACGTCGCGTTCGTCTTACTCGCGCCCGCGGGATTCGTGACCTGGCTCTGTTATCGCGGAGTCAAACGCGTCACGTCGAAATTCAAAACCGATTGAACACTATAGACGTAGAGACGAAAAAAAAAACGCACACACGGTCAAAAATAAATCTCAAATACAATACACTGATTTCATAGTCGCCCATAGTTTAGGTGAAATAACATTGTGCTGCTAATAAATTATCTCATTACTCGCGAGTGTAATCTACTCGTGTGTCGTCGTTTGCACACCGTGAACCGTAAACAATCGTTTGGCCGAGGCCGATTTACTGACGTCGCGCGGTGTACTCGGTGATTTCGGCGATAACGTTAGATTATACGAAGACAGAGGCGGTATTTTAAAACAACAAAATACACGAAAACAGAAATGTTTCGAGGTTTATTGTTCGAGTTTGTGGCGTTTAAAAATTAGAAACTAAATATACGAATCGTTGTTATAAACTTCGTACGCGTTTTTATCGTGTACGATTTCGATACCGGCGGTCTGGCCACGGTTAAAAAATACGCACGTGAATCCCGAAACCGCGTGCGAAGGCCGTCTCACCTCTGTAATGCTACACAATCAGTGGCACCCAAACTGCACTGAGAACGTGTGCAGCTGTCGTTATACCTCAGACGGGTGTGGATTCGAGGAACATTCGGATAAAACTGTTGTAACCGAGTTAATGAAAATTTAAAAGTCTCGCTTTTTAGTTAACAGTAATTATTTGTATTTATTACGGACTGCCGCGTTTAGATTATGTTAAAAAATATATTAATGACGAATTACGGAAGATCGAACAAAAACAGATCAATTTATATAAATCGGTAACTAAAAAAAAAAAATTCGAGACAAACGACGACACACGGATGACTATAATAACATTTCAGTGACGTTTATAGTTCTCGACTGCGTGGCAAATTCGAGTAAATCTAAAACCTCGACTAAACTCCTGAATAATTATAATGTGATCGTAATATAGTATTCGAAACTTATCGGAACCAGATGGCTAAATATGTACTTATGTTTTTCCTTTTGAATGTTTTCAATGAAAGTATTTTATTTCGCGAGTATATGGGTAATTAATTCAAATATTTACGAAACAATAGCAATATTTGTGTGAATGTTTTTTAGTATTTTGTAGTCTCGTATTGTTTTTCATATTTTTTTATATTTTTTTATATTAAATAATATGTGTATGATATCTATTTGTTATAATAATATCATTGGTTTTATAATAAAAATACTTATACGATTAAAATATAATAATTTAATTAATAAAATATAATATAATAAATGATTAAATAGTCTAGTCCCTAAGTTTACATCAATGTTACGTAGATATTTTATGTTTACACGTGTTTTTATAATTTAATTAACACGCGCATTTTCGTCGAGCGCTCATAAATTATTTTATCGGTTGTCTTTCTCATTGGATTTACATTAATTATATCATTTGTATTATTAGATTGAATTTTTATTTCGTTATTTAAATTATTGAATATCCTTTTTTCCGTGTGATCGGGGGGAGCTTCCTGCAAGACTGGTTAATAACGTCTCGGTTTAACGTATTTCCCTGTTATTCTGTCTATAATATTATTATTTACTATAGCGTTAAGTATGGATTTTATTAGAATTCGTCTAACGTATAGTTTTCAAACAGATACTAACATACTTGTATGGTTGAAGATAATTCCCCCGGCGGGTATTTGAACGGTTAAAATGTATCTTGAGTACCTGTATTCGCGTGACGTTTTTCGTTTGAAAATACAAATTCTCGTTTGATAGACACCGCGGATGTGCAATGATTTGACCATAGCCCTATATGTATTACATAACAGCACGTTATTATGATTTACAATTACATTTTACATGGTCACTACTTACGAGGTAGAAAATTATTTAAATATTCATTGTATTACCGATGCTACGAAAAATGTTATGTTACTGTGCACAGTTTGCCCTCTCTCCGCGAAAAAATTACGTTCAAATTACACCTATTATACAATAAATATAATTATTATATTATCTATATGAATTGAAATAATAATCGTTTATAATATAAATTGCATTACCCACATTGATGAATTAATTGTAGAGTTCAAAAGACGATTTGAAGAAGTTGAACTTATGCGTCCTCAAATAAATTTATTTAATAATCCTATGGCAGTTGAAATTGAAAAGCAAGATCCTTCACTTCAATTAGAATTATGTGACTTACAAACAGATCCATTTTTATCTGCAAAAGAGATCGATGTGTGACACATTCGATTCAAAAAGAAATAAACGTTGATCCTAATGAAGTGGTGAGAAGGTTCGCTTTAATACCTCGAAGACAAGGATTCATTCTATGATTTTTTTTTTATATTATAATATATATGACGAGTGACGACAAATTATTCAAAATTTATTTTAATGTATTATAAATTATTATTATTTTTTTTATTTAATTTTACTATTGAATAATATGACACGATATAGCGAATAATAATATCTAGTAAAATAAATACACTAAAATACTTAAAATAGGTACGTTATTAAAAATTTTGAACCCCCCCCCCCCCGAAAAAAATTTCTAGGCACGCCCCTGGATGTGTCATTTTGGAAAACATTACCAGTTGAAAAATATCCAATTCTAAGAGATTTCGCATTAAAAATGTTATCTATGTTTGGAACCACATACATTTTCGAACTTGAAACATATTAAATCGAAGGAAAGAAATCGTTTAACAAATGAAACCTTAGGACATTTACTAAGAGTTTCAACTACAGACATAGAAGTGGATTTTACTAAATTGTCTATTGAAAACCCTCATCCTCAAGTATCACATTAAATAATAATTGTAAATATAATTAATAAATAAAGATAAAAAAATAAATGTTAGTAAATTTGAAGGACTTTTTTTCTTTTTTTTTTTGCTTTCTCCTATGCACTGCGGCCCGCTAGATTTTTAAGTACTTAAAAGTGGCCCGCTAGTTACTTTGAGTTGCCCATCCCTGGTTTATATAATAGATATATACGGGCGAAATAATTTTCCGTCGTGGTTTTTGTATTTTACCACGCCATTCGGACGGAATTTTACGCGGTACCTACCCGTCCGGGGACTAGGTTCGAACCGGAAAAAAAAAACAAAACTCTACTACACCGCGAGGTTTTGGGCGCCACTGATCAAAATAATAATAACACTGTGCGTACACGAGTATTTATACGCACGTCCGACTAGGACTCGGGCTAATAATTACAGTAATAAAACACACTGACGTGTAGCAGCGCGCAATATACTTTCACGGTCATCGGTGTCTCGAAGCATCGGGCGGAGATTTCTTTGTGCGCGTGTTTGTCGACGGTCGTAGCCATGGACGGAGAGGAACGCGGTTAGTTTATTGTAAATTGAGATTTTACGATATGGTGTTTTTTTTTTTTTTTTTTCTAGTTCGTGTTATCTGCACCGAAAACTTGACGAGAAAAAACCGATAATAATACGACGAGTCGTATTGTCGGTCGATGAATATTATTTTCCAAACAATGCCGTCGTAGATTTTTATTCCGTGTTCCGCGCCCCGTCAAAGGCGTTCCGATGATTTGACCGTCACGAGAAGTCAGAACGACTTCTAACCGCGTCAGTCGGACGTTAGCGATTATTGGATAACTGTAGCTGTTATTACTATCGTATCAATAGTTCCTAGTCGACATCAGTCGGCAGTGGTGGCCGAAAAACTCAATGTTTGAAATCGAATTGTGCTAACGTCGAGTAGAAAACGATACCGAATAACAGCAGCCATTATCCAATCAATGACGTCCGACCAACGGGTTTCTCGGACTAGTAACATCGGAACGTTTTCAAACAGCGCAGATTGAGGAATAAAAAATATGACAACCATACACTTTTAAAAATAATTTATCGACCAACAAATTTACTCGTCGACTGCATAGTAATAATTATACATTTGAAGTCGTCGAATAAAAAAAAAAATCTGTGTTGAATCAATATTTAACAGAATAACTTTTATAAGAAAAGCAAATTAAAACACAGCCGATCGCGAGAAATAAATATAAATATAAACATTCATTTTTTTTACACTTATTATATATGTTTTTTTATCGATAAAAAAAAAAAATTGAAAACCTAATATTTTGAAGAAAGAAAAATATAGTTAACACGTCGCTAACCTCGACTAACCTCGACCGCAGAAATGTTAGAGTAAGATTTTGAACTGGTTTACAAAAAAAAAATTACCACCCGTGGAATAAATATTAATAACTAAAAAATTGAAAAAATGGTTTTTTTAAAATTTTTTTTTTTCAATTTTCTAGTTATTAATATTTATTCCACGGGTGGTAATTTTTTTTTTTGTAAACCAGTTCAAAATCTTACTCTAACATTTCTGCGGTCGAGGTTAGTTATATTTACTACGCGGCTACTCATCAGTCTTCCTGGACTGCGGATTCCTGTCGCCAGTTGTTTTTTCGCAGTCCGAGCAAATGTTCCAGCATGGAAACGGTTCGCTTGGGCAGGACGACGCCGTCCGGCGTGCATCCTCGCGTCCTGCATGCCTCGAGTTCCCTGTACACTTCTTTCAGGGAAAACTTGCTTTTCGACTTGTTCACCTGAAGAGGGGGGGGGGACAGAAAGAAAAACACGTGTCCGATCATACGCGAACACTATCATAACGCGGATTCGTACGCGATTTAATTACTTTTTTGAATCTCGGTCCCACGACCGTCAGTAGGACGCTCAGGCATTCCAGCGAATTCGCGCTCGGCGACCCCACGAACTTGCCGACGACGTGCGACACGAAACAGAATAGTTTCAGTGGACTATCGTTCTGCATGAACAAATATCCGATAAACCTGCGAATCGAATGTCGTTCGTGTTAGAAAACACGCGCAACCCTACGCGATAATCCACCACTGAGAGCGATTCTGCGATTTTACACGCGCGATGTCCACTAGCGATTTCGACGGGGACGCCTATAAGCGATTTTACATGCATTTTTACCTAGCGCGTGTTCGTTTTATTTCGTTTCATCTGCCTATTCGATCGTCGACCAAAATATGACGGTCCGTAAAATGTTGCTGTCTGAAAGCGCTGCTTTGATTGATATTAAAACTAAATTTGGTCAAGTGTCGTTTTGGGGTTCACGAAATAAATGAGCACAGGCTATCTAAACGGGAATTCCATACACTATTCGGTAAATTGAAAAAAATCATCCAGTCAAGTTTTTTGAGTACTGTCGCATGAGTGAATCTACTTTTTATATAATTTTGGAAGCTATAAGAAGCGAAATAGAAAAAGAAGACACCAACAAAGAACAATTCCGAAAAAAACGTTTTTGGCGTTTTCAAAGCAGCGGCAGTTATTTGTTCGGTACACAACCAACGTAGGAGACATTTTGACAGCGATTAATCGCCGAATATTATCTATTTTGTTCTTTCGGCGATGACGCGCTTAGTGGGGCGCCACTACATATGAATCACATACTATTGTTAAAATCGCTAAAACGCAAAATCGCAAATCGCTCTCAGCGCGTAGCTTAAGGAATACGAAAACCGCGAACACGGTCGTATCGTGTCGAACGTACTTGCACGTCTGAAGGACACGGAGGTGCTCGTCCAAATTGCACACGCGCGGTTGTTTCGCGGCGTCCCACAAATACGCGGCGCACGAATCCAGCAATTGCCGTTTGAACACGTCGGGGATGACGTTCCGGACTTCGGGCCTCTCGTCGGTCGATGTGTTTTTCACGATCTCGGTTTCGTCATATCGATTCATACGCACCGTTTCAAAACTCTCATTTTCACTCATCTCATTCGGTGCATAATGATTAAGACACGGCCGGGAATCGTTTTTAGTTTTCAACGCTAAAGCTATGTGACATTCGTTTAGTTACAAAGAAGCTTCGTGCGCCGTTGATCGACAATACACTATTCGATTTAGCATTATTTCGCATTAGCTTGTAACTGTAAAACTCACCGCGACAACTATATTTAGATTACCAGTTGGTATTTGTATTGAAGGATTTTGTTCCGACGTATTTTTTGTTATTGAAACCGTTTTCGTCAGAGAAATCGGGTATAAATAATTAATATTTCGCGTCGAAGCATTGGGTCAGAAGATCGGCGAATTTGTTTCGCATAAAAAAATGCTACAAATATTAGTGTGTTAAAAAAAAATAAAAATAAACCGTTTCGACGCGAAATATTAATTATTTATACCCGATTTCTCTGACGAAACCTCGCACGAAAACGTCTTCAATAACAAAAAAGACGTCGGAACAAAATTATTATTTTTTTTTATCAACTAATATTTGTAGCATTTTTTTTACGCGAAACGAATTCGCCGATCTTCTGACCCAATGCTTCACGATCTTTATTCAAACACAACGTCTCGAATTCATTTCAAAAAACGACTCGTGGTCTCTTAATTTTTATTTTTTTGCGATGAAAACGTAAATAACACAACAGATCTAGGACGAGCGACTAATTCGAACTGAACGTCAACGTGTGTAACGTATCGTCGACAAAAACAAACAATTTTTAACCAACTAAGTTGTCAGTCCTAAGCCTGAATAAAGTGGGACAAAATATTGTGTTCGTTAAAAGTTTATTTGTCGACTAATACGAAAACATACCGTTCTTTGAAACGTATTATTAATAATAGTAACGAAAATTAGTCCGAACTTAAACAATCGAATTCGTGTGATAAATGAAGAGAGAAAAAAGACCTTTAAAATTGTTTCCTCGATCGTCGACAAACGGAACGAGCAGGACGAAATTCGTTCGCTGTACGTCAAGAGCTCAAAAGTCGTAAAGATTTCTAGATTTTACTAGATTTCTAAACGCGATCCCGCGTCGATCCGGTCACAACAACAAGACGTCATCGTTGTCGTCGCGACGAGGAAGACCGACGACGAGACCGACGAAATCGTACGTCCTTTTTTTTCGTTTTCCTTTTTTTTTTCCTCTCCATATATACATATTATAATAAATTATATCGTGCGGGTAGTACATACGTCAAATGCGAGTGATATATCCGGGCGCCGCGTCGTATTATACATTTAAATATAATATTACATACCGTATCATGCGTCATGTAGAATGTGAAATATTGTAAATTTCCGTCTATATATACTTTTTCTATTTTGACGCGGCTGAATTGTTCTCGTCGTGCAAATTTCAAACGCTATACGACAAAACAAAATAAAAAGGTAAAAATAATTACATCAATAATTGTTAGGTAAATCAAACTTAAAATTGTATGATATTGTTATACTTGATCAGTTCGAATTATACGATAGCCCGAACAACATTCTTAGAATAAATAATTTTGTATTAATTTTATTATTGGGTAATTAAGAATATATAATAAATCGTGTAAAAATTATATGAAAAGGTCAATGGCAAGAGTCAGCTGTCGGAAGAATATCGATTTGGATCCGAGCATTGTGAGCTACCATTAGATAATATGTATGTGTTACTGTAGTAGGTGTAGTGGTAGAGCAACTTATTCTCGGGTGTGCTATTATTATGAATTTTCTAAGCTGAAATTAAATAAACGTTTTTTTTTTTTTCAATTTTTTTTTCATGTTATCTAACGATTTAATTTAATTTTTCATTATACGATTAAAGTGAAACACACGAAATGAAAAAAACATAAAACCGATTCTAAAGGGAAATTCAATTACATTACGTAGTAATAAGTTTCTACGATTTTAAATCCCAAAGATCGGACTAGGAAAGATGTTAAACTGGAGTTTGTATAGCTACGGTGACCCCTCTCCCCACAGGATGATATGATCATACACAAGTGTATATGATATGTTTGCATAATATATGTTTAAATGTGTCGAACGTACTTGACCGTGGTCAATCGTGTTACTTTGGATGTTTAAGACAACTCTGGTGGTGACTTTTTGCGCAAACCATATGAATCTCGACATTTATTTTTCGTCTTTCCCGCGCTTTCCCCAAGGTGGGGACGTAACTATGGCGTCAGCTTTAATTTCTTTAGCGAACTTATAGTAGTCTCCCACCCTGAATGAAATTTTCTCTGCCACGCCGTATATCATTGCATTTCTTTTGGCCAGTTTAATTTTTTTTTTGATCTGCGTCAATAGCAATAACTGTGAACGAAAAAAAAATCTGATAAAATTTCAACTATCATTTAGCTTTGTAATTTTTTTTAACGATTAATATTTTTCTAATGTATATGTATGTTTTTATTAATATTATGTTATATACATAATATGTTTATGTTTGTAAACACTCGTCTAATGTTTATGCTTTACTTATAGTACACAAATGAAAAGTACCTTTAATAATGTCTCTATCAATACTATCAATAGTAAGATCGCGAAAGATCAAGAATTACTTGAAGAAAACTGGGAAAAAATAGAAATACTTGTTACTTTATTGAAACCATTAAAAACAGCAACAACAGTTTTATGTGCTGATCAAAATGTCACTATATCAATGGTAGGATGATTAAAAATTATAAGTATAATTAATAGGGCTCGGATTTTGTAGCAAATGCTTCTTTTGAGGGGTGTGTGATAGAAAGATAATTCTCATAGATAAATACGTTTTGAATTGTTCCGATTTCAATGAAGTAAACTTTTTTTTGCTGTTTTTTGCTTTTTTCCACAAAACTTGTTTTTTATTGCTTTTTTCCCCTATGTGGTTATTTTTTCTTAATTTTTACATATTTTTCTTGAAAATTTACATTGTAAACACGATGGTAATTATTTAGAAACAAAACTCAAATATATTTGATAAACTTTCGGAAAAATTTGAATTGTTGAGTTAAAATTCTACTCGTTTTTATTTGTATCATATGTGTGCGTATATATTATTAAAATTGGTAAGTAACCATATTAAAATTAAAATAAGTTGGTGGTTTTTTTTTTTCATTATTCAGACTTTTTATTTCCAACTATTTTCTTTATACTAGCCTTAAATTGTCCCCTTATATTTATTAAATATTCACCTCCCTCTGTATTTGCTGTGCTCAGCCCCCCCCCCCCCCACGGTTCAAAAATTGTTCCGGCGCCACTGGTTTCGACCCTTTTGTCCAAATCTGTTTTGTCTTTTTTACAAAAATGTCGCGCGATTCGATTATTTTCGTTTTGTTTACTATATTTCAACCGCGTACGCCGACGGACTACAAGGAGTAGGCAATCAAACTCGCATCTGAAACTCGTATTATTTTAAATTACCTAACGACAATGGACTTATGTTTTAATATAAATTGTGTTTTAAGAACTGCGGCTTGTAAAAAACAACAAGTAACAATAAATTAATATGTAACATTGTAATAATTGACATAAAGTGTTTGTATAGACGTATAATAATTGACCGTTAAGTAATTACCAGAAAAAATATTAGAATTTATATCAGCGAGTTGGATAAAACTATAAGGATTCTGTTTATTACGTGTTATTTTATTTTTAAAATTGCCATATCAAAATATACGTCTTTATTAAAAACGAATTGATTTATTCGTACAAATTTACAAAAAGAAAAAAAAAATCCTATTTACCAATGTAACACGAATAATGAGTATTGAACGTAGCGGCAAATTCGAGTTGAAATTCCATACATTTTCTTTTGATTAACGTTCTGTATTTTATTGAAAACACTAGGCACGTGGTCAAATACGTACAATGTCGACTTTTGGCGTTTCAAGGCATTGTGGAGCCGTAGTATCGGATTTGTGCGCGTGCGCGTTTCGATTTCGAACAATAATCGAAAAACCCCGAATAGTCGTGCTCACGCGACAATATTGGCAAACAACAAATCAGTAGTAAATAAATAAATAATTTAACATTTCATTCTGGTCTTATACTGTTTTAAATTATTTTTAAAAAAAAACATTATCTACGGGATTCAGAATAATAATCCTAAACATAGTGAGAATATTATTAGCTTATCTAACGAATGAATGTATGAATATAAATCACCGTAAGTCATTTAAAATATAGATATATAAAAAATAATAATTTTTATAAATATGTATACAGTATTAAAATATGCACATAAAACAAAACAAACAAACGTCCTAAAACTATAAAAAAAAAAAAAAAGAAAAAGAAAAAGAAAAATCATCTTTAGTCAGTCTTAAAAACAACTATAAAGGTAAAACGTCAATCTAAATCTAACATTAATAATAATAATGATATCATATAGTAGGTATAGAGTGTAAAAATGCGATGAATATTGTCGCGGCTTTTCAAACGGCGTCGCGCGTTTTTGAAATCCTCGGTTGAAAAACAATACTCGATCTTGTCATAACAATAATTAATAATTATAGACGATACATCAAAGTGTGTCCACGACGCGATCGGTTTTTCGTCTTGGACCGGACAAAGTGCACCGGACGGCGCGTCGTCGTCGAGTTATACGGTTGAGAATACTCATCAAAGGAACTAGATCGATGGCGATATATTTCCTCGTTCGAGAAATATCTACACGACCGCGCTGGGCACGCATTTCGGTAAGCTGTGTACGATGTCGGGAAACACGTACGTCTGCGCGCCGTCCACCTCGTCGTCGTCGCCGTCGTTGTTGTTTTTGTCGTCGTTATTGTTGTTGTTCGCGTTCGTGACGGGAACAGAGTCGAATTCGGCGGCGGTGGGAGCGATGTAAGCGTTGGCAGACGGAATGCCCGCGTTGGTCACGACGATGGGTTTTTTCGCCTTCTTCTTCCCGAAAGACTCCTCGATCTCCCGGAGCGTCCTGCCCTTGGTCTCCGGACAGTAGAAGTAGAAGAACCACGTGCTCAGCAGCGACACGGAACCGTACACGAAGAACGTGCCCGGCTTGGAGACCAGTTCCTGCAGGTACGGGTACGTCTGCAACACGACGAATATGGAAAAGTGACCCACGCACGTGGTCACGCCGCCCATCATGCCCCGGATCTGTCGGGGAAACACCTCGCCGACCATTACCCAGGGCACGATCAGATAGCCGACCGTCGAGCACGCGTAGAAAAAGAACAAGCTCATGGTCGGGAACCACGTGGCCACGGCCGGCTCTCCGGCCTCCCTCCACACGGCGTTTTGGCACATGTAACCGGCAAAGCACATCATCGACACGCCGCACCCGACACCTGTAAAATGACATGTGTTCCGTGTTAACTGTGAGTTTAGCGACGTTATCCACAGTACGACAGTACGCGTAGGTACTGTTGTTTATAGTCAGAGCCGAATTTCCTGGCAGACGATAATGGTTTTTATTGATTTACTTGACGATTGATTAATCGTAGAAAAGAAGAAAAAATGTTTAATTTTTAAGAAGAATACAAAATTGTACGTTTGTAATAATTAATTTGTTAAAAAAAACAAACACGACTTTATTAGAATTAAGTTATCTAATATGTTGTACTTAAAGAGGCGAAGATATATTCAGTAGCGGACCTAGGGGCTCTTCGAGGGAGGAGGCGAACTTTTAATTGAAAAATTTCTTGTTTTGCCCGTCGAACCTTGAAATCGGAGTCAATCGCTCTTCAGCATTGAGTATTTTACAATATTACTAATTTTATCTACGAAAAGTATCATTTTATACCTATTTTAATGATAATAATATTGTTGCATCGATTGTCAAACGTATTTTTTCCAAAACCGACGAATTGGGTCTCGTTGTAGTTGCGTGTTTTTATTTAACAATGAAAACAATTATACGCTATTAGTCGATATTAAAATGTGTTTAAGTCCATAGAGAACACAAAAAATACAAAAATAGTAAAATGAAATTGCATATTTATGCAAATCAGCATACTTTTATTAGATTATTATCTCATATGAAGTTCCAATATAGACGCCTAAATTTTATAAATAATTACATTTTAAATTTATAACCGTCATATTATTATATTATAATATCATAAACAATATCGGATTATTGAAATCGCAATAAATGAGAGAGGCCGTTGCTATGTGGGCCCCTCCCTTTCATCATATCCGTCACCAAAGGCGTTAAAGGGCATTCGCGTGGCCTTAGAATTATTATTAATTCGGCTCTGACTATATTTAAAAGTGTGGCCGTTTAATGCGCCTTCGCACTGCACGCGCGTGTCGTGTCGTCCACAATCGAGGCACGATGTTGTACTTCATCAGTACGTGACAATCTACCACTGTTTTAGTTACCGACGTATTCGATGGTAACACGACACGCGTAGCGATAACATTTTAACGAAAATATACTATATTATTTATTTTATACGCACTAGATATGTAGGAAAGCGGCTTCCGACCCAACCGCCTCATCAACATGCAACCGACCACGGTGAATACCAGCCGGATGATTCCCAGCATGACTGTGGCTGCGTACTTGTCGATCGAAGATCCCGAATCCTATAAAATTCCGTCAGAAAGAATGAGTCAAACTATAGGCATAATAATAATATATGCTCGTCGTGACGACGGCTGTTCAATATACTGTGTATAAATTCTACTGTGAGCAGTATGAGCTGCCGCGTTAAGTTTAAAACGATCTATAATTTAATTTTTTTGTTTTTTTCCGGAAATTTAGATTATATTTATGCTACTAACAGTATTATACCTATTATACCATCTAGGTATTAGCAGATAATTGTGACTCAGGTCCCGGATCTCTCAACAACAATTTGTAATTAAAGTGTGATTGTAAAATAAACATTATTCAATAACAATGATAATTGATGTTTAAACGCTAATTTGTATTTATTTTTTTTTTTAATTTCTATCAAATTGAAAAAGTATTTTCAAAACGTAAGCATGATTTTTTTTATAAATATATTATACAATAGCCCATATTATATATATATTACTGTAAACACTTACTCGTATAACGTCGACCGCGTAAAACGTGACCACGTTTAATCCGGAGAACTGGCTCAGCAAGAAGTACAACGAGATGATCACAAACGGTTTGTAAGTGGACGGTTTACACAGGACGTGGAGCTTCTCTTTGAACGTGGTCGACTCGTTGGCCTTGGAGAACATGATTAGGTCATTCACTTCGGTCTCCACGTCGCATCTGTTGTCCCGCACCCTTTTCAGACTGGCCCGGCAACGGATTTCGTCTTTTTTAGACGATATCAACCACGAGGGCGATTCCGGTATGCAGAACGCCAGTAGCAACGCCAGCACGGGCACCATGGCGTTGATGAACGCCAACGTATCCCAGTCCACTACTGCGCCGATCAAATACTCCAACGTGACGCCTGCACAGACACCGCGCGACATAATTATTATTGGGATTCCATCGAATCTATCCATACATAATATAATATATCCTTTTTCTCCACCGAGCATGTTCATCCCCAGGCCAAACGCTAATCAATTTTCTAGCAACGTTGAAAAAACATAATCGTGTTGTATAAATAATATCGCAATTATTGTTTTGCGCGACGCTTGTTATGACGTATCGTGTTGAAAATAAATAGTGTTTAAACAAATACATCGTTTTTACAGTTTTTTTTATTAATGATGCCGAAAGGCGAATGGATTTTCCTTCTTTTTTTTTTTATCGTAAAAGGGATGGTTTTGACTGGTAAAAAGGAAACGGTTCCGATATGTATGTTATAGGCATTATAAAAGAAAGATAATTTTGACACGATTGCGTTCGTTTTTACAGATACACCTGTACGATGTATGTACGAGCGGTTCCAGAAACTGTGCTCCGCGGAGCCCTTGGTGTTCGGCAACGATTTACCGAGGGCTCCGTTCGTAACACGACGAAAAATTTAAAAATCTTTCGTTGAATATGATATAATATTTCACGAAGACTTGAATGCCACAATTCGCCGACATGTGTACTGCGATGAGAAAATTCTATACGATTATCTGATTTTAGAATTTTAGATGATACGAAATATTACTCGGGGGCTCCGCGAGAAACTTCCACTTGAAAAAATAAAGGCTCCGAAGCCGAAAAAGTTTGAGAACCGCTGCATTATACCGATCGAATAAAAAAAGTTCACAATAATCGTCGTCACCGCGTATATTTATGGGCAATTTACACGTGTGACGAAATATTATCAATTAAATCGCGATTGGGTATCCCGGTGGAGAAAAGTCATATTGAATAAGAAAAAAAAACCACGTCGTCCGACGTAAACAGTCGATGCGATCGCTGCGACGACGATATCAATAGTTTCGCGACTAAACCCGTGGCCGAACTCGATGCCAAATACTCGTCGAGCTAATAACACGACGTCGTCGTCGCGACTGACAGCGGCGGATCCGACGTGTTTTTACGACGATTTTATAAAATATCAACAAAAAAAAAAAACGTTACGTACCGAAAGACGTCCCGACGGACGCGAACGCGGCCAACACGCCGCGGAGATGCGGCTGTGACACTTCGGCCGTGTAAACCCTGGACGGCGCTCCGACCATGCCGGAACTAAGGCCGACCAGGAATCTGCCCACGTAGATCCACTGGACCGAAGAGGCGAAACTCACCATCAGCCATCCCACGATGGCGGGCAGCTGGAGGACGATCAGGGTCCGCTTGCGTCCTAGCAGGTCGGTCAGATAGCCGGCGAGTATACAACCGCACGGTGTCCCGATGGTCGACACGCTGGCTGCGAACAACACGCGAATCCGTTCGGTTACGTTCGAGTTTTCTTAAGGGTTGAAATGGAATATCAAATCCACGGGGTTAAACCCTTTTGCTTTCAAAAATATTCATACTTGAAATATAATAATGAACAATATACTTTCAAACCCTTTTGAATATTCGGAATTGTTTTACCGTTTTATTTTTGCTTTTTCGGTCTCATCATTATTTACTCGTAATTACATTGACGTCACGTCTTGAATTAATAATAATAATAATAATGAAATTACGTATACGTATCTATGGCTGAATTATGAACACATACATTTATTAATTAATTTATAACCCTCCGCGTGTTTATTTATCGTGAAATGTTTGTAATTTTATCGTATAGGAGGCGGTCGACGATATTTTTTACGAGCAAAGTGAGAAAGGTTAGTTTTTTAATGTTTTTCGACTATTGTTCCTATAGCAAATAAATACAATTAAAAAAAATATATATACGACTTGGCTACTGAACACGAGGTACCCCAAAAAAGACACTCGATTAGCCGCGCCCGAGTGGTAGTTTTTGATTCGGCAAAAATGTCTATACCAGATATACCCCCTTGCTCCCAGCAAAATTAGCCGCGGCGAATGTTATTGACAGTAGGATCGAGTTTATCGGGCGACTACCAGACCACAGTAGTAAAATATTTCTCCTCGCCCAAACCAAACACCCGACCTTACCGATTGCGGATAGCACCGGATAACTCACCTATCCAAGAAGCTTGGCTTCTGTTGACAACGATGCGAGACGTCGGCTGCACCAGTTGGGGCAAACTGACGGCGGTGTAACCGAACACGAGGCCCGTGTTGATTGTGCCACAGTTGGCCGCCAAAGCAATGAGGATCTGAAAACGTAATTTTTAATTTTTTCGTTAAATTTTTGTTCATTTTTTTCGAAGCGCACATCGCGCAGACAATTAAAACTTTTATTCGTGACAATCAACTAATTATTACTCCGTCTCGCGCTGCGCGATACGTTTCAACGATGCAATTGTGTTGACTAATTTGTTAACAATTAATACACAAACAACTAACGACGTAAGAACGTATTATTTTTCAAATATTTGTATATTTGACGACTGAATAGTTTTCGACCTGAATAATCCAACTACCGGTTATGAGATGAAAACAATTTGTAAACCGAATTCGAAAACCGGTACGAATCGAAAACGCAAATTAAAAAAATAAACAACTCTTCAACAACTCTTTTACATTTTAAAAACAATATTAACGATATCCGTTTTTTTTTTTAAGAAAACGCTCTCGAGTCATTTCTGTGAATAAACGTACCTATTCGTTTTATAATTGCGAATTACATTATTTTTTGGACGACCGATCGTTTCAATTTCGTCACCTGAAGATGGCTTACTGCCAAAACCGGTCGGCAATAATAAATAACAAATTAATAATGCTTCTCTCGGTGTTGTATACTTTTTTACTCTGCCGTCCTACGAGTGTTAAGACTTAAACGTGTGCTTGGAAATTTTCATTATTCGATGAAATTTGTTTCTATAAATCGAGGGGGTGAAATGTGTAAGTAATAAAAGTTTAATAAAGACGACGGAGATAAAGTTGTTCCTTCGACGAATCGTCATACGTATTTTCAGTAGGTATTGATTTAACCAATTATTATTTTTGTCGTCGCACAAAATATTACTCGTACCAATCACAATATTATAACATAAAAGCACTCCACGGGAGTCGTTTTAAATGTATTTTTTTTAATTTGAAATTTAATTTGTACGAGGAACACGCGTCTTGTGTTTTATAAGCGATAATACATGTTGTTTCTATTAAGTTTTACGAGTACGTTCGGGTCATAAAAATTCGGATCACCTAAAATAATTTCTCTCGCACTAAAATATGATGCATATTCTATTTTGGTTTCTAAACGATTCTAAACAAACGCGGTTTGAGCAATTAATATCTGAGCATTACTCTAGCACAATTTGTATGACCGAAACACGACTGTTTTGTATTTTTTATTAGCACCATTGCAAATAATAATTATTGTATTCGTTCGTTATAGATTCGTTCTGATTTCCATAGCACACCGAACACACTCTACGAAACAAATACGCTTTGATTACAAGTGGAAAACATTTTTCGATTATATTTTATTTCGACACGAAGTATCGTATCGGTCTGAATTTATTGTTTATTGTTGTTGTTTTCAAATATTATTTCTCCTTTTTCGAAAGAAAAAAATACGATTTTATGTCAATTTAATTAAACTACCAAAGTCCATGAATAACTACGTAATTCTTATCTTTTTTTTTTTTCGTGTGTCATTAAATGTGCCTAACTAATGTTACTGGCGTAATGTGCCTATTTATTCAAACTGCGTTCATAATAAATTATTAACGTTTATAATGGTTTGTGGACGTTCTAATTAATATAATAAATCGGCGGTTCCGCGTCGGGCACAATTCAAATTTACACGTTATTAGGTTCACAGTTTTAAAACAAATGGAAATAAATGCACGTCGATCTTAAAACATACACACAAACAAATGCATATTTTAGTAGAGGTCGAGCCACCCCTGCCAGAAATATTCATCAGAGTCCCGGTGCTTTTCCATTATCGTATTCCGACAAGTGGTGGCGCGGTGACGGGTGACGTAACAGTACGAGAATTTCAATATTGTGTACGTTTACGTATCCGTGTTGGGTTTTTAATTGAAATTAACGTTAGACGAAAATAAACGATTCGTGACTCATTAATCGCGTTGTATTTTTACGATAATTAGAAAGAAAAAAATATAAAGAAAAATAACGCATTGGTCGTGTGTAATAATATTATATTGTACGTTATCCGACTCGTCGGGAAAAAACAATCATAATAATAATAGCGACAACAACCCCCCGTCCCCCGGACCGAAAAAATAAAATCATCCTATCCTCACCTGTTTGAACGAACTGCCTTTGACGGGCTTTGTCGGATCGAACGCGTCGTTGTCCTTCAACAGCGGCATGTCTTTACACTTGGCCTGCTTAATACCGGCCGCCAACATCAGCTTGGAACCCATTATGTTCTCGGCGCTACACATTTCTGAACTGCAACACACGTGGCGGAAATACAAACGTTGAATAACGGATGAACACACAAAAGCCCGGATCGAAGGGTCGGAGACGTTTTAGAGACGGGGGCCGTCTTGATTTCGTAGCCGCGGAGATCGCGGAGCGTTTTCATCGATATTTATACCACTACCCCGATAAAAAAAAAAATCATACTCACATCGCCATTTTCCGTCGATCGTCGGAACGCGTCCGGTATCAACAACGGTGACGACAATACAGTCGCGCCGCGGCGCGATCACGTCTCCGGTCTGACGACGAGGGTGGTTGGCGGGCGATCCGGACGCGAGAACGACTGCTGCTGCTGCTGTGTCACGGCGTTTTCGCGGCAACGACCAGCCGTTTTCATCGAGGGAGGGTGAAAACGAATAAAAAAAAAACAAAAAAAAACCGTAACCGAAACGAGTATCGAAACAGCCGCGCGCGCGCCCGTCACTCAGTCGTCGCTGGCGAAAACCAAATGTGTCGTTCGACGAGGAATACGCGAACCGATTGGAATTCGAAGGAGAAAGAGAAAAAAAAATTCTGTTTTCTGACGACTGCGTGTCGCTGCGTCGCTGCGCGTTGCTCGTCGGTATACGGTCGGACACACACTGTCGCGTCGGGACCACCGTTTGCGCGTATTTAAAACTCGAACGCGCGTCGTCGAGGTCGGTCTCGTGCCGGCCGACCATTATTTACGTTATTATACCGCGGCGGCGGCGATGGTAGGGGACTCGCCGGCATCAGCTGTTGGCGGCGGTCGGGAACGCGGGACGACGAGCACGTGTGTCGAGACGGGGTTTTTTCGCGCCCGTACCCCGGGAGGGGGGGTGAACGACGAGCTTCTTTTTTCGCCGTCGATTTGAAGTTTTTATTTTTTTTTTCTTCACAAAAATAGATTATGGCCAAGAGTCCAACGAAACGACGGAAACGTCGTCGTCGTCGTGGGCATATTTACTTTACGTTCGAGTAACTTTCTTTTACAATATTATTTTTTTATTAAAATCGCGAGATTTATATGAAATGACGAGAAACGATTCGAATTCGACGTGGCTATAAATACATTTTTATCAGCAACGGAAAAAAAGTATCGTCAAAATATTATCGAAATAGCACATTTCAGTGGATAAATAGAATTTTAGATTTGCCTTTCTCCTTGTCGAGCGAATTTTTTTGCTCGTTCTGCTCTTCTCATCTGTATTCTATAATTAATTAGCAAATGTTATAGAGAATTCGAGCCCTGATTATGATGATCCTTAATTAATACCCCAGGGTTCCGCGGCTGCGTAGTACTGTAGTGATTTTTTCATTTTATTTTAGCCAAATTATTTTTAATAAAATAAAATAAAATGTAATCGATTGTTTAGTTCGAAAATCAATACACGATAGCTGATCTAAGTAATTGACAATTGAATCGTAAAAGGTAAAATTGCGATAATGTCGTATGTAAAGTCAAGTGTCAAATAAAATATCTCTTTATGTTGTGTATTTATCGAGAAAATCTGTGTTCATGTTGTTACGAAAAGGTACTTGTGTAAAATTAAAATAAATCGTTAATTGAAAAGTAAGTATTCACAAATAAGGGGTCCCGGGACCAATTTAAATTTTACCAAGGGATCCTTAATACTAATCGGGAACCTACTGCTTTATGCGATTCGAACTAACGAGAAAAACCGGAAACACTTGCGGAGCGCCGCCGGTTTTTCGAGACGGTGTCGGTTTTGAGCGCGACTTAAGAGTTTACAAATTACAAATTCAAAGAGACTTTGATTTTTCGCCGAACCTATAGAAACGGTGTAAAATTCAAAAAGGTTTATTTTTTTCCGCGCTATTATTATACTGTTGTTTGAAATCGTCGAGTTTTCTTAGCTGTTCATTTTTTTTCTCGTAAACTGTCAATCGCTTTGGCTGAACTTATCTTGAAAATTTAATTCATTGTAACTATTTAATTTTTTCTTTTTAACGAGCGTTTAAATTTCGACAGTCACGAAAATCTGCCTAATTGTTGTGGACGAGAATTAATTCAACTTTCGATTTCATTACATATAGGGCTTGACATTTTTATGAGAAATCGATCGATTTTCCAATACAATAATTAATATTTGAAACCAATGCTAACAGAGTCGTCGGAGCTTTCTCTCTCTCTACCTCCCCTGGGATCTGTCATTGCCTTCTGAAAATACGTGTGGGCGTTTCCGTTTCTTGTTATCGTTCAACGATTTTCGTCCTCCTTCTACCTTCCGCGACGAGCATTTTTGGAAACTCAAGTCTCTTCTCGACGTGAACGCCTTCGAATTTCATTATGCACTATCGTTGTAAAATCGAATGAGATTTTCGGTGGTGGAACCTACGAGGAAACAGCTGTAGCAATCGTGTGCGGCAAACGGTCTAAAAAAAATGAAAACCCAAAAACTCGCCGAAACGATTCAATATTTTTTCCACGAAATGTGTACAACGATTGCAGTATAATTTATCAATAAATTCGTACAATTATTAATCGATTTGTTTCTTCTTATTATTTTTCTCGTCGGACGTGACGCACTACCGACGGTTTATAATTAAATAATAATCGTACTTCGCGTAGGTAGTTAACCTAGTATTCTACTGTGCATAGACATTCTTTTAATTACGACAATAAGTGTACGCCGATTTAAATACGCTTTTCAGACGCAATACCATTACAGCGTGTAATTTCATAAATAAAAATGTTTAGTATTTAGTTTTTAACAACATCCTGATTACTCCTTCAAATAGTTCGGATATCATTCGTGCTATTCTCTTGTTCTTCGACGTTATAAAATATTTCTAATAAAAGTTATAGACTTCGTTGAGCTGACGTTTCCGTCATCTTTACGACCGCCGAATGAAACGTGCAAAGGACATACTGTACACAACGTGTCGTTTGTATTGATCACCGCGTCGCGTTATGGAAATATTGACAAACTGACTACCCCACGCGTCGCCTTTGTCTTATTCAGCTTTATTTTCATTAACACAGCCGTCAATCGACACTGTAAATGACACTTTTCTCGCACGCTACACGCCGATACATTATAGCCTTGTGTGCTGCAATTTGACAATGTTTACTTCGATTCGTTATTCCTGAATAATTGCGATAATATAATTCGTCACAGTTGTTCGTCGCGCGCATTCGTCGTTTTTATTGATTATTTTCGGGCACCAGTGTGTTCCGACAAATAATTTTTCATCGCCCACCGATCACGAGATAGATTGATCTAAATGGGTTGAAAGACGGACTTTACGAAATTGTTCGATAATATATAAAGTACGATGTGGCGTTATTCGATTTATCAATCGGTACCGTCTCGGTATAGATGCGGACACCGAGTGCCAAACTAATACTATACATACGATCTCGATTAATTGAAAAAAAAAAAAAAAAACTTTTTTTCGGTAAACATCGAGTTTTTGTGACGACGCGCGACGCACAGTGGGATATTTTCATAAAAACCTGGCCAAAATTAAATATTAACAAAAATATTGATTTTCTTAACTTTTTTTAATTTGGTATATTATGTTATTTCAGTAGAATAAATATAATATACATAAATTATAAAAATGTAATTATTAATATGATTAAATTATTATGATTCTGTTGAACTTATTGATGTGGAGTCTTCGTTTTCGCTATTATCCGATTCCATTTCTATTGTTTCTGTGGTTTTTATGTGGATGTCTGAAGGCAAAATCATTTCCAATACTTCTGGGAGAATATGTTGAATTTTTTTTTTTTGGTAGTTGCCTTAGACTGGTAATAAAAGGATCGGAACTTACTAAAAGTCTATTAAAAACATCCTCTAAATTTTTAATTCTAGAACATTTTCTTGAAAAACTTTCTCTATATTTTTTTATATCCTTGTTTCTAGCTTCTTGTGACTCTTCCGAAAATTGACCGATTGGTAATATTGACAGTGACTTAATTATTTGGGTCCCATGAATTAATATTTTGTGAACTGATGTTGGCATATTTATACCAAGGATATTTGTTAGCAAACTTTTGTGCTGTTAATATACAGTAATCATTAAACTTCGTCAAATCTATATTGTATCCACTAGAAATTGTTAGTAAAACAATCTTAAACCGATTTATTATTTCAATATCAACACCAGTTATTAATGACGACATCTCTAAATTTTCAAAAAATCTCCTCGCTGTATTTCCGTCATATGAACTTCCATGTCCACATTTAGGAATATCTACCAACAGTCCTAATTTAGATTTAAAATCTTCTTGGATTCTTTTCTCATTTTGTAAAACTAATCTTTTTTCTTCATCTCCACGTGCTTGCCACTTTTTGATATCAATTTTGTATGATAAATGTAACAAACACTCAAAAAATCGTGTCCATGCATGCAAAATTGAGAGTCCGAACTTTAAATTTAAATCGTTTGTTTTTATTTCCACTGTTTTTTCAATTTTATTAGAGTCTTTAGATGTAGCTCCACATATATAGCACCTCATTCCAGACGTTGTTGAAGTAACTGCGTTACAAACTTTGCCATCAACCATAGTTAACATCATTAAATGTTTTACCATAATTTCATTATCATTATAATAAACAGATGATGGTTGAAGTTTTTCTATTTGATTTTCTATACACGCCATTTCTTGTATAATTATGTCCACGGTTTCGTGTACAAATTGAATTTTAATTGGTCGACAATATCTGGATGATGATGGACGGGGATTTTGCCATAATATTGTTTTATCAGGGTCATCTATATCCCCACCAACTAATTGTAAAGGTACAACAGATGTAAAAAATGTTTATATTCACTTTGTTGAGAACTACCATCACAACCCCATTATACACATCGTAAGTGTGCGTAGAAGAAGAAAGCGGCGATCGATAACAATATACATAGGTAGGTCGGTAAAATGTGACACTATTATGGAATACGAATAGTTGTGAATTTGCGATCCGTAGAATGCAACGGAGCCGCGAGTATGTTGTGCAATACGTCGTTTTGAAACGATTCGATACAACTATACGAGTTTATGGGAAAAAATCAGCGCAGTGTAAATTGTGAATATGTGTTTGTTTCGACTCTCCTCCCGCCGCTCATCCCTCGAAAACAATATTCGTCCTTGCGCCGCTGCATCGTACGGCGATAGTTAAAACCTTGAGAGTTGCCCTTAATAAAATAGATTGGCGGACGCCCTTGAAACGATCGACACCCCGTTTGCATCAGCCGTATAGCCGCGGGTAACTTCTTCTTTTTTTTTTTTCTATAGATCCAGTGTAATATCGACGAAAGAAATCGAGTTTGAGTAACAAACGACGGACAGATAATGATAATTACCGTACACTCGCACAAAACAACGATTATAACACCCGGCAACGAAACATTTACTTATCACGTTTTCTACGTGATATATTATTAAAATGAGGGAAAATAACGTAAACAACGGGTACGACTGCTGCAACTAGTAGTAATAAAAAAAAAAAAGTGTTTCGTGTTGGGTTTTTTTTCTTTTTCTTAGAAATAAAATAAATAACAAAACGGTTTTAATTTGATATACACGGAATATTTTATAAATAAATCTAATTCGCATGTCGATTATATTGCGACGTAATAATATTATGTTTAATTTTTATAACTATGCAAATAAGTATAATTAAAATCAAATCGTTTATATCGCTTTAATTGTATGAAATTACACCTATGGGATAAACGATTTTATTTTGACGCAGAAGGTCTATAATTAACATATTATATTATTTGAAATACAAAAGATTTCATCGTCGGACAGTAGAACAAATACGTCATCGGCAATAGTACAATAATTATTAATCACACAATACGAGTATTTAAATCGCTTCCCAAATATTGTGTTACCACGTACAGGTTGATTTGCATATCGGGCATAATATTTATGATACCTTTTGTGATCTTGGACAGTATTATATAACTATTATTTATCCATTTGTTTTGTTTACGATTAAAATGACTATCTGGCCGTTATGACGTAAAGTTATTATAAGACGAAACAATTAGTTTTCACGAACAAATACATTATTTTTTTAAACTCGGCCCACTATCCTATATAATAGTTGCATTTAGCTACACGAATACCCTACTGCATCATACTGCATATTATTATGTACACGATTCGATTCGCTGGCGAAAGCCGTGCCGTATAATCGCGTTGTACTTTCAATAATATCGAAAACGAATGATTAATTAAATTTAATATTTTTATCGTCAAGGTAGATTGAAATTAAGGTTTCGTCGTGAAAGTGTGCCTCATGTGGATTTAAAAAATCGCCTCGGCCCCTGATATCCAAAGATAATTTTAAAGATTATATTATCTATAGAAAGAATAAAATCCGCACATATAGGTACTGCTGAATCGGGTTTTGACATGGGAAACGTGACAAAATAATAATGATTATTCAAGATTAAAATCTATTCTCTTTTAGACCCGAATTTTCATTTTTAAAATAACAAAATAATATTGTCCGGAACCGTTCAAAGACGTAAAAAAAAAAAAACTCACGTAAATGTTACCAAATTGTTAGCAACCGCAGCTGCTAATATGCAATCGTTTATTCCGAGTAAGCGCATAACTAATATTCATTCCATACGTTAATGACTTTTGAGTTTTGGATGAAAATATCAGTTTGTTTTGTCATATTATATATTATGGAAATTTATTTTTGAAAATGAACCAAAATTATGATTGCTATTTATTAATTCGTTTTTATTCATTGTTAATGCGAAATCCTTCAAACGTTTTCTACGTTTCGGGTGTTTCAGTACTCGTATACTGCGCGTTGGACAGTGTAGGATACCTATTGCCATAATGTTAACGCGTTATTATTTCAACGAGCAAATACCAAACGGCGAGTTTTTGTATACAATATACCTAGTAATATATTAGTATTATAAACGTATAATAATTAACGAAACCGCGTATTTAATTGTTATTATAGTACGTCGATACAATTAATGCCGAGTACGATCGATTGAAAATAGGTAAACGACCAAAGTCGGCGTTTTCTATTACGAATTAAATAACTAGGTAAACAGTTGGATTAGGTAATTTACAATGCGCGACATGTTCACAGACCGATCGTTTGTCAAAGCGCATTTCCAATGTCTTCGAGATCAAAACGCGAATAATAATTACGCAGAATATTAACGGTGTTCACGGTTTCGAATTTAAATAATAATTAAAATGTTAACTTGATACGCTCCGCACAGAAAGAGAAACGAAATAATTAAAAATTATAATAACTAATATCCGACCGAGTCCATAGATCGTAATATTATAGAAGACAATTGCTAACGTATTTAAATTATAAAGTTATTAAACGCGGAAATACAGAAATACTATACTGTTTAGGTTGTAACGTCGACAAATATGAGACAACGAAACGCGTGTAAGTACATCGACGAGTTCAATCTTTCGTTAATATTATTGCTCGATTAATGGTAGATTTATCCGGTGAATGGGGCCGCCGATTGACTAATGGATTGAATTTATCACTCGAATCAAATACTTTTATTCGGAGCTTTATATATTTATATAAAGCTTATTTGTTGCGTATCGCCCAGCAATTATTATTTTACGTTATGATATTATGTTGTTATCGCGATAGGCCGAGCTCGCGAGGTCTCGTCAGTAAAGATACTAGCGGGCTCCGTGACAATATGATTATCATGTTTATAACTATTGTTTAATTAAAGGCGGAATAAACAAAGCACCAGAGTTTAGTTTTTTTAAATCAACGCTCTGGCCCAAAACATTGGTCCTTCGAACCGGATATATTAGACCGGATTAAATTAATTAAATCAATTGTCGTCGCAATGACAACTGAGATAACCGACTTAAAATCGCGTAGGGGTAAAGGGTCGGTCGACCAGAATTATCAACTTCTTACTAGAATTTCCCGCGGATGGCAATTCATCAATGATCCAATAGAGGAAAGAAATATTGATATTGTTCGATCGCCGCCGAGTCGTAGAAAATTTGAACGATATAGCAATATAACGAACTGTAAAAAAAAAACCGATAAATATTATTTAAAAACAGTGAGATCAATCGTTTTTTTTTTTTTTAAATCATATCGCACATTCGTATATTGTCGAAGAAAGAATATTACGCATTGAAACGTCAAAACTGTTATTCATTCATCGATCGCTGTGACTATGCAGCCTATCTATTTCAAAGTGGATTACTGTCCGAACAACACTTTCGTTCGAACGGTAAATAAATAACAAACAATCGAATGTAGATTATATGGAAATTATAAAGTTATCAAAAATAGTGAAAACGAACGTGCCATGATATACGACTCTATATGGATGGGGGGAACTGGTGGCCTATGGGCTAAATTTAGTCCACCCACACTTATCATTTGGATTGACGACGCACGTCAATGACGCACGCGGCTCTTTTTGCAATTTTGCAAAAATGTCATTGCCCAAAGTAAATAGCGATTCGTATTAAATCCATAGTTTTTATTTTGTTATGAAAATATACAATGATAATTTACCCCGAAACCTATTCTACGCCGACGAAATCGAAATATTAAGCGCCCCTTACATCATTCGGAGGTGTTTTTCGAAACGTTTCAATGTTTTCATCGAATTGCGCGAAAGATTGCTAAATTAGCAACGAATTTAAATTAAATCCATACGAATAGTCAATAGCATATTCAGTAGATTTATTTATTCACACGTAATTCAAGGTTTTTTTTTTTTTTTTTATATTAATATGCACATTTTTTAGAAAAAAATTGTTTACCGCGTCCGATACGCGTATATTTACTGTAGGCGCCTAAAGTTTAAAATAAATTAATACAAAGGACGTCGGAATTATCGAAAAAATATTTAAATAATAATAATACGTTATATTGGTTATAAAAGAAAATTACTTGGTGATGTTAATCCATCTGAATTTACGTCGATTCAAGATAGTATTAATCTTGAATCTCTTGATACGAGACGTAAATTAATTGATATTCGTTTTATGTCTAAATTGATAACTGGCGTTATATCTTGCCCGGATCTTTTGAAGCGGATTGATTTTTATGTTCCGCAATATAATGCACGGCACCATCCCACTTTTTCAGTTCATTACCACCGTACCTCATATGGTTATAATAATCCTTTGGATAGAATGGCGCGGGTGTGTAATGAACTGGAAAATGTGAATTTATTTGCTACCTGGAAGTGTTAGAAGCTAAGTCTCCGTGTTAATGTAATCATTTGCCATTTTTTATTGTTATTATTAAGTGTTTAAAAATAAGTTTTTATGTTGTTTGTGTATATATTAAATAATTAAATATGTAAATATCAAACTACTGTACTTGAGCCTAACGGCGTTAATTCTAATAAATAAATAAATACGAACATACAACGTAATCGTTATACCGCGTTGACGCTAATAGACTCGTATATGTTTTCGGGCGATTCGGACGAATCCTAATATCGTTTAGAGAATTTTCATTTCTATTTTATTTAAAAACGATTTTATTTTCAAGCGTACGCGACGTGTAAAGAATATAGTTTATTAATAACCGGTGTTTTATAGTAAATCGATGAAATCGTTGTTTTACAGGAGTTTTTTTATTTAAATTATTTTAGAGCACATTTCGTGTGTTTTTAAACGCGTCCAAGTGCGCGCATATTTCAATAGATTTAAATGCGTAAACTTGCAGACCATACATATTATTATTACATTAGTATGTTGCTAAACTCGAGAACGAGAAATATTTAGTACGTGTGAGCTGCTCTTTACTGTTTATTTATCGTGTCTGAATGATTTTGTTTCAACACAAATATTTTACCGATTTTCAAACGCCAATAATTCCGACGTCCATCGTAAATAGAACGAAATTATTTAGCTTTCCAAACAATAATACAATTATAACATCATGAACCGGCGACGATAAGATTATTTAACGATGTCAGGCCCCAAACAATTAAACTCGCCGTCTGACGTTTCCCCTTAAAAGCTGTGTCCGACGTTTTTAAATAAATTATTATATCGGTTAACACAATTAACACTATACGTATGTTATAATGATATTACATATTTATAAAACATTGTAATGTTGCATCACTCGAAAAGGTCATGTAACCCTTAAACATGACAACAAGAGGCGATGAAGTAAACGGTTTAATTTATACGAATAAATTATGCTACGCGATTTTAATTAATTTCAAGTTTTTAAATTGATTTTATTTCAGATTAGTTTTCCAACACAATTTAAAATAGTTTCGATATTTTATGGATACACGTGCTACTTATGTCTACGCGAAAGCGATTTATTCTCCTTATGTTTGTGTGTTCACCATAGATATGTACGAAAATAGAAAAAAGTTTAAAAGTTTTAATTGGAAAACAAGAACTTTATCAAACACTTTTTGTCTTAGTCCCGAGCATTAGTAGAGTATATTATTATGTTTGTTACTTTTTTCATTTTTTTTTTTTTTTTTTTACCTCACTTGAATATGTTTTGCACGGCCGATCTCTGTTTTGATTAATAATTAGTAAATCCGAAACAATCGTAGACGTAACGAATTAATTTTTCTATTTTTTTTTTTCTTTTCACATACGTTTTACGAAACGTCCGTCTGCATTCGGCCAAATGAAACACGCCGCTATAATTATTGTATTTTGACACGATATAATCTGCATTCGTACGAAACGTGTAACGCCGACACGTCTCATTGTCTTAAAATCGATAGCGAAATCCGCGCACAACCCATTCTCGATGCCCAATCTTCATCCGAAATCACCATTCATCGATATCGATAATAGTATTACAACTATACTGGATCTAATGCACTCGCATTGTTAATGTAAAGTCATTAAAAAGTTGCAAATATTCTTTATAATCTAACACGCAGCGGTTCCCAAAATTTTTTTTCCGCTGTGCCCTTTTTCGGACCAGATTTAGCCGCGGTGCCCTGCTGTGAATAACACGAAAGACAGAACAAAAAAAATTACTCGTTGATAGCCAATTTTATTGATTTAATTAAACCTAATACGATCTAAGCATTCTGAGCCGAGAACACGGCTAACTTAATTATAAATTAATGCATTTTTAAACTTATAATAAAAAAAAATACATATACTTTAAATTATTTGCCATGAGCCGTAGACCGCGGTGCCCTTAGAAAGTGCAAAGTTTGGCAACCGCTGATCTAACACGTGATTCGATTGCTAGCCCTTATTGTGCGTTGCCAAGTCGATAACAAGACGATAATAAACAAATAAAACCAAGGCCGGGTGGTCGGAGAAACGAAAAAATCCCACCGCGCGACGCCATGATAATAATATAATAATATTATTATAATATCGGCTGCGCCACACTGTGCGAGATGACATGACTACTCGAAAGTATAATAACAGTATCAGTGAAAATATTAATGTGAAAAATTTAACGCGCCGACGTACGTGCGCGCGCGCGCGCAACAGTCGATTGTATGTGAAAATGGTATTCGCAACGTGTTAATCGAAACGTGATATTTCTTCAAACGCAATAGAGATTACGTTTCCCCGCGGAAATCGCGAACGCGTGTTATTGTTTATTACCGAGTGTATTTCAAAACGATAAGAACAGAAACGCGCATGTCCCCGCGTGTCGACGACGACGACGACGACGGTTTGAATGAAAAGTAAAAGAAAAAAACAACGCCACTTGTTTTCCGCGGCTCTTCGTCTCGTCAAAACGACGATAGAGAGCGCGAAAATACGAGACAATACGCGAAACGCCTCGCGCGAGTAAAACGTAAGAGATAAAAAAAAAATGAAATTAAATAAAAAAAAAATCCCATCGTTTTTTACTATACACACGCCTCGTGTAAAACAAAACGCTCGCGCACGTACGGTACACCTCTACTATCTACCTGATAGATAACGGCGGCGACGCGAGACGGTCGAGGCGATGCAATGAAATAATTAAAGCTTCGCGCAGACTGAAAATGTATTTAGCGTTCCCTTGACCCGCGCCGCGGTGGCCGGTCGTTGAAGTTCAATGACGGTTGTTTAATATCGCGAATCCGTACAACAAACCGCCGCGATGTGTTTGTCGAAACCGCTGCGAAACGCTATATCGTTATATACGTTCTGACGTAATGAAAAATCAGATTTCGCGAGCAGTGCCTCCCCCCCCCCCCCCCGTGAGGTTGATTTGACGGATTAATAATAATAATTACCATCGATTAGAATATATTATATTATATTAGTATCAATGGTATTGCACGTGTTATCGCTTTTACTCGAAAACGCGTTTTACCAAACGGTTTGTTTTAAAAATCATGTCAAATTATTATACGTACGGGCAGTGGCGTAGTTACGGGGGGGAGGGTATAAGGGGTTTCCATTTATTTATTTTTTTAACGATATTTAATTATTATGTACCTACATATTGTAGTAAAATGATATTTTCATTATAAATATAAAATATACACAACACAATATATTATATATAAATTAAACTTGATAAATAAACTTATTTAAATTAACCTGTGATTATGAATCGACTCTTAAACACTCGGAAAAAATTCTATCTACGCCACGGGTACGACGGACGATGCTACGGATTTGTTTTCGACTCGTTCGATCCGTGAATTAAATATTGATATTTCGCTGCTTTGCGTACACGCCCGACGCGTGTAACAACCACGAGTCCCTACTTCAATTGCGTCCTGAACGATTATTATCATCGAAACAAAACCAACGCGGGCGTTGAGCACGAAATTCAAGAATTCAATCGTTTTAATCGGGCATTTGATTCACAACCTTTTCTCGAACGTGATCGGATATTACACCGCGACGTCAATGACCACGCACCAAACAAAATGTAATAGAATCGATATTCGATTGTCAGGCGTTGTTTTGTTTTCTTTCATTTTCACAAACCACACAGTCGTCATTCGTTTTAAAGTCAATGAAAACGTATTTGTAAATAAAACGGTTATTAATAATTGTGATATTTGTAGATATATTATGTATATTGTAGTCGACCGTCGACTTACCTGGGCCCCACGACTCGCATTAAATTCACGCCTTCGTATACTCAAAACACTCAAATATCCAACAAGCACACCTCTTTGAAAACAAAACTCCAAATATATAAATCTCTAATTAAACCAATGTGGACTTACTACCTCCAACTCTGGGGCAATCCTAAAAAATCAAATTTACAAAAAATACAATCCTTTCAAAATATAAGCCTACGCAAAGTTTCCAATTTTATTTGTGTATTTTTTTATATTTAAATTTATTGTATAAATGCTTGTATTGTTTTAAAATAATGTTGTATTATAAATTAATTAAATTTTTAAGTGGAAATTAATCAAAATCGTATACCATATAAATGTTTTATCAGTAATGAAATCGAATTTTGATGAATAAAACAACGTTTTTTTTTGAAGGGGGTCACACTACAAAAAAATAAAAAATGGGGGGTCGCGATCCAAAAGAGGTTAAAAACCACTGCATTAGACACGTCGATCAAATGATCAACGCTAATTTAAAGGAGACGGAAACACTAGTATGTGAGAGAGAGAATGGAGAAATTAATGATTCAAATAGGGATGATAATATGGAGAAAAGAAAAACAAAAGTTCCAGGCAAATTGAAATATTTCATTTTAGATTAAATTAATTATTACATTTACGTGCATATGTTTTTTTTTTTAGTAGGTACTATGTTTGTATATTATGTATTATTATTATCATTATTTTTATTATTATTATTACTATGATAATATTTTTTGTTCATGTATTCATAGTCTTGTAGGGGAGGTGTGATATTTGTAGATATATATTGTTAATCTGTAATCGCTTAACGCGCCGATAGCGTAAGTTTAAATGTACAAACCCGCGGTCTACTAAAGTGCTGTCACTCGTGCGGACAGCGTCACGAATGATACAGACCAGTTAATAAATATAATTTCAACTTACATCTTGATTATTTATTTAACTAACGAATATCACAAATAATAATTAGTAATTTTCATCGCCCGGTTATAAGAAAATTTGATAGTCGGATTTCCAACAATACGCGGCGGCATCTCGTTGAAATAATTCACATTTCAGAGATCAATGATATTATTATCGACTATTATCGATGGTGAAAAGTATTAATTTCATTTTCACAGATCTATTTGAAACAAAAAAATACAAATATACGAGTATATATAAATCAATTTAGATATACGAGTATAATATTAATATATTTGTAAATTACTACTCATCAGCATAAATCAACTTACAGTATTTTGTCGGAAATAAAATTTACAATTCGGATCCGGCCGGTAAAATTAAAATAATTACTTTATGTAGTCCAATTGGATTTGATTTGGATTTGGACCATTGGATACTCTTCAAAGAGTCCGATCAGTTGTCTGCGGCTAAAAATAAAAATAATAAAAATGATTGTTTGAATGCAGTTCAGAGACACGGTCGTATTTTAATGAGTGTAAATACAATACTTTGAAATCTAAGCTTCCTTCGTAAATATCGTCTCATTATAAGTACTATAGTTTCAAAAGCAGTGGGCGTAAACAAATTGTAAATTGCGACCCTTTTTTTTTCAAAACTGAATTCACTTCCACATCAATACCTACACGATACCTGAAATGTTCAATAAAATTAGAACGCGTCAATGCAACAATCAAAGAATTATTCGCATTCTATCATAATTCATCATTTCAAGGTGACCATTTGTAAATTCTTGTTAATGTTTTGTATAAAATATAAATACTTAATTACGCTTATACCTTTGGCCACGCCTACGCGTTCACTTAAATCAAAACAAAATGTTGCTCTTGATGCTTTGTTTATTTATTTTCAAGCAATAATATTAAAAATTGTTACGTTAAATTTAAAACTTATTTCACTTACTATTACTTTATTTTTATTTTATACCGGAATAAAATGACAAGATTTAGTACTTCATATAATATATGCGACCCGTCCGCTTTTTATTTTTGTCCGCAGTACCAATGAGATAGTAAAAAGACAAGTTTTCACGATTGTTTTCTATTAACTTTAATATTTATTTAATTTAATTAAATGTTATCAAATTATATTTAATTAAACTATATTCGCATTTTTTTTTATCATTCCGAATTAGATTGTTTGGATAAGATATAGTTTTAATTATGTTAACTTTTTACCTTGAAATAACGTGCGCTTCGACGAGACCTCAAATGTGATGAACACCTATCAATGTTTCGCCGGTTCTGACGTGTGATTTCTAATCAATTATGTAAAAAGGTATTTGATATTTCAACAAAAAGGAACATTTTTCAGAATAGTGTTTTAAGAACATGCACGATATGAAAAACAACAGATCTCCTCGTCGACAATATTGCTCTTAATATATTATAATCATTATAGAAAATAATGTACTGATATAAATTATTGTTCTCGACAGCTGTACAACAAAGTGGAAGAAGATTCATTTTTCACGGAAATAAAAACCGATTTTAAAAACCTATAATCACTAAACATCAAGGTTTATACGTTTTCGAAATAAGCGTCGGCGTTGGTTATTGTACGTTTCAACGTCATTTTGACTTACTCTAAAACTCGTTAAATAATTAAACCTTTTGTGGTTGAACCCTAGCTGGTATATTATGATATTATGTAGATGCACGAACGTTCGTGAAATAACTATACAATATTTCTTTCTATTTTGAGACTTTGATACAAACCACGATAAAACAACATCTTTCAATTATTATCGTTCAACAATGAAATGTCGTAAAAAAAAAGAAAAGAAAAGAAGTATGTTTTCGCGTCAAACAAAACAATCGTAATTGAGGTAGGGAACAAACAATAAGTCCATTAGCCAATGTGATGTAGAGTTCACATAATAATATAGTATCAATACTGGATTCCTTTAAAGTTGATCATTAATTACGTTATGCATATTTAACTTTGATAATGTTGTTATTGACATTACTATATAGTATATAGATTAAAGTATATATATACTAGCTGACCCGGCAAACGTTGTTTTGCCATATATTTCCAGTGAATTTTGCAGTATAAAAAGTAACTGACTTATTGTAAGTGCGTGGCGACGACGGCGTCTACGATTGAAAGAGGAATGGTGCGCGCACGCACGCAATTTCGGTAAAAGTTATGTAATAATATATGACGTTGCGAAATCCATACCTTTTGCGTAAACGTTTCGGGTTTTCGCTTTGAAATTGTATACGCCTATCGAGCCTATCGACCAATGACTATAGATTTGCCTGCGATCGCATTCGACCGCCCAATGAAAAAAGTTCTATTGTTCATCGCACGCACGCAATTTCGATAAAAGTTATGTAATAATATGATATTGCAAAATCAATTCGTTTTTGGTAAAGATCGTCGGGTTTTTTGATGACATAATAATCTATTCATATAAAATGCAAATTACTTGCTGATCGTTGCATCTCAAAATCTAGCCCGTGAAAAGTTTACCCCTTCTTTTAAGGGTTGAGATTTATTCATTAGTTTGTAGATTTATTTATATACATCCCCCTAGGGGAGGTGCTCAAACGGGAATTTTGTATTATGAAAAATTACTAACCTATTGTAAGTATGTACGTATATGTGAAAAGTATATGAAACACGTACATATATTTTAATTGAAAATGATTCGCAAAAAAATTTATAAACAATGATAATGGTCACTATGGTTACAGTATAGGTATACGTACATATGTATAAATGGGTTATATGATATAAATGGCCTGACTTTTTCCTATAACCAATAGGAACCATTTAAAATTTCAAAAGTACATCACAAAATTCCCGTTTCAGCACCTCCCATAATTGGGTTTTTTCAAATTTTTTTTTTTCGTAAAAACCTTCTCCTGGCAATTACGAACAATTCAAAAAAAATTTGAGCCAAATCGGCCCAGCCGTATTCAATTGATGAATTGTTTTACATTTTTGGCTCCATTTTTATATATATATAACCGTTCCAGAATATTCTCGGCACTCGCCACAAATAAATATTGAAAAAAAACTATTCTATCTTTTAAGTTGGACCATATTATAAATGGTTACCAAATTTTATCAAAATCCGTTCAGTAGTTTCGGGGTTTATCGCTAACATACATCGTGACACGAAATTTTTATATATATAGATATATACCAAAGAAAACATTTCGTTTTTAAATAATATTAATATTTATTTTATAATGGTAACTAATAATGTCCGGCCAATTATTATATTATAACATAAACTCTACAAATTAACCCGCGTGTATATATACTTACAGTACCTATTTAAACATGATAATATATATAAATATAATATGAATTACTTGTAAAACCGAGTTTCTCGATTTATAGGCGTAAATAATAATAATAATTGCATATTCGAATTTATAGTTTAGAAATTGATTTATGTCTGATCACTTTATCGGCGTGACAAAAAAAATAAAAATAAAATCGAACCGTACTCTAATTTACATATTAATAATAACGATTATAATAATAAACTGTAAACATTATTATCAAGGATATCTGGACACGTGCGTCCGAGCGCACACAATTATTAAATTATTAATCGTTTTTAGACGATTATGCAGGGGGTGGGAGTACTTATTATTTAATTTACAGGTGGGTACGACGTTTAATAATTTTTATTTAATATACGATTTACGCCCCCTGAAAATGAAATTATCAATTTCTCGGAATCGTTCGTAAGCGTTCCTTTTTCGTGCGCGTCGGACGCGTTTATTTAATCGTTACAGGAAATTCAAGGCTTACTCCCGCGAGAGAGAGGGAGAGCTGTTACCCGTCGACTGTTCGGGACACTGAATTTTTAAAACTACACGGTGTTTAGTTATACTGATTTTTGTTTTTTTATTTGTTTTTTTTGTTTTCGTCGGCTATTAATTACATTTTGATATATAAAATCACTTACGCAATGGTTATGAAAATGGCATTTCGATTACGTGACACGGTAAAAGGCCAATTATTATGTATAGGGCTAACCTCTCTCTACGCCGAGTGCCGAAAACAAAACACATCACGCGGCTGGCTGGTTGCCGTGTTTGAAATCCATCGCGTTTGCACGATAAATAATATTGTGTCTGAAATAGTATTATAACCAGACTATGTTTGCCGAACGTGTAATTAACTTAATATTAATAAACGATTTATTAGCTCAACCTACATTTTCGTTTGATAGTCGATGTTAATAAATCCGCGCGAGGAGAACAACGAATACCTCGGTACTACTCGGTACTCGCAGACTCAAAGGTCAATAAATTATTATTATTATTGCCACGCCTAAAATAATTATAAATCGTTTTCAATTTAACCGTTCCCTATAGTTTATTTTATCGTATTTATAAGTGTTCGAAATCGTTTCGTTTTTTTTTTCCACCTCGTAGAGTCTTGTGCGAAATTTCTAACGCGTCGACGAATCGTATACGGTGCAAGTATAGTGATTACACGATTGATTTTCAAATTATTATTGGCTAGCTCACGTCAAACCGAACGATAATTATTATTATTCCGTCGAGGGGTCATGTGTATGGTCACACGGTACTAAAACATCGTGCAATATCGGCTGAAAACCGCAACAATAACTCTTTGAAATATAAAAAACACAATACTATCTATTCGCCATTGTCATTATAATACATATTAATAAATAAATGTTTTGTTTCGGTGATTTTTTTTTTTGTTTTTTATCGAACTCGTGTACCTTTCGTTTATAATTTAAATATAGTATACGATTTTCACTATGCCCACGGACCAGATACATTGTTTCGCGACTATAATGGTTATTTATAAATAATTATAATATTTATTACGTACAAAGTTCTAACTCGAGATAAACATTACGCTCGATAATTATTGCAATATAAACACATTCTCGTAAAATTTCGTTATTTATAGATTCCTAAAATATTTAACCGCGTTGAAAATAAAATGTATATATTATCGTGTGTCGAGTAGTGTAATATTCAGTCGTTTCAAAGCAATGATTCCCAACGCGGGCGGTTCACCACCACCCCATTGTGGGCTTTTTTAGTTTCGAGGGGGCGATTCTACTGTGCCTTTCGTTTTTATATTGTTCATAACTCATTGCAAATAAAATGTTTAGGTAACTGCGTACAATCGAAAATAATAAAAAGTAATATACAGAATTATGCGATATGCAATATCATTTAATAACAGCCAAATGATAATAAACAAGCTTTCATCCGTAATCGTATAGACGAGCTTCGTTCGGTCGAATACGGTGTGATAATTTGCTGAACGGATATTTTCGACGGTGTCTTATACTACGTGAAATTATATTTTACTGTGTGCGCACGTTAAAGTTATATTCGTTAAAATCATATTAAAATGTCCGAGAACGAAAAACGTAGAAAATATTCCGTTGAAAATTTGGCTTTATCGCATAGTTTTTTTTTATTTGTCCGGGGAGTGCGGTGTGAGATTTTTGAAAATCTTTAAGGGGCGGTGAGTAAAAAAAAAAAAGGTTGGGAATCACTGTTTTAAAGTAAACGAACGTGTCCTTTCGATGATTCTTATCGGGGGGGGGTCACTATATGACTATTTAAGGTACCTCTATACCCGGTTAGGTAAGTTATCTACAGAAAATGAAAACGCTTTCAATTTTCGCGGTTTAGAATTAATGTATTATATTATAATCTCTTGTCAGTGTTGAAATAATAATTTTTAACTATTATATGGAGTTGCGTTTTTATTCGAATAAAATCGTTCGTGATTTTAGACAACATAAATCGAGATTACGTATTTCGAATGAAAAAAAAAACACGTTTCATCTTTACAATATCATTGAATAATAATCGAAATAAATATCAATCTTTAATAGGGAAAACATAAACCATACGGCACGCTCAAGCATGTTCGTTGAATAAATTATACCTCGTCGATTTTTAGTTAAACGATAAAAAATCGAGATAACTCGAATTTATTATAATAATCGCACCTGCGTGAATTATCACGTCGTATAAACATTACGATTTTCTCTCTTTTTTTTTCTAACCTACCTATATATCGGCTATACCTGCACACGCTCTATGCTCTAATCGTGTTTATTACTTAATCGAATTAATTTATAATTGTTATTGCTGTTGCCCAGGCACGGTTTGTAACATTTGAATAACACAGATCAGCAATTAAAAGCATAACAAATGTGTTTGAAAAATCATACGCAATAAAATTTATTTATATATAATTTATATTTAATAACATTTAATGTCTGTGAAATATTATAATATTATGTTATTTTAAAAGATATACTCGAACGACTCGCGCGATATACGTGCGTCGAGATATTTAAGAGTTTTATTCGATGTAAAATATTAAACGGCCATGATAATTCATGTAAATCTTAAAACGAGAACCGCAGTGAAAATTAACAAACGACCGAGGATATTCTATTGTGTTATTTGTTTTGTTTGAAAAATGTAAAAACTGAATACGTTTAAAGAAATCACGAGTCGAGCCCCGATCGACATTGAATTGTTTCAACAGTAAAATTCTCAATAAAATCTATTGCATTATAAAAATATAAGTATCGCGCAACTACATACCAGTGTCGGCTTGACAGAGAAAGCGTACAACTCGTCAACTGAAGAAACGTTTCTCCAGCCCCCCCCGGACGTCGAAATTTGCAATTTTTGTACTTTTATCGCGATCTATTCGAATTCGTTTGATAGTATCTGAAATTCGTTTGACATCCGATATTAATAATGTCGATATAAAAATAAAAATTATTATCATACACGTACACACACACAGGACACCTGCCTCGTTGTTATTTTTTCTAATACTTGCGATTTCATGTCGTATATGCAATCAAAATAATACAAATAAATGGGTTGGTAGATAAGTCGTGGAGAATATACGTACTGCAATAGGTTTATAAATATCATACGAATATATAACAATAATTATTCAACGACGATAACACAACTTCAGCTGTTAACGTAATGAGTTATATAGTTGCCGTGTGTAACACTATTCTACGTGCGGTTTACAACATATTATTATATCGACGTTATCGATACCAAGTTGTTTGAAAGGTTTTTTTTTATTATTATTATTGAAAAGCTTTTCTTGAAAACTGTCGTTGTCGATGGTGATAAATAGAGTACGGATTTTGAAGGCATTTGATTTTTATTTCTATTGCTCTAAAACGAAGCTATATACTACCGTCTACTTGGAATTAAATGCACGACATTTTATTTTGTTTTTTTTTTGTATATTAATGCATTTTTGGGTATTTTTTTCCATTTAAGTTACATTTTTTTTAAATGTGTTCTAAACAAACGTATTTGAAATGTTAATATTTATTTTTATATTTTATAATGTGCTCCAAGGTCATGGCTGGCTCAATCGATTTTATCTCGTCATGTTTGATTTATGGATATATTCTTGTGACAATGCCGAACTTTTTTGGAAAGTATATGGTGTTTCTGCCTGAAAAAAAAAATATAATGTCCAACATCAAATCCGATGAAGATAAATATTTTTATTTTTTTCACTAACCCATTTTTAAGGTTTTTTGTAAGATTTAGACAGCTTAATTTCTTTTCTTTTTTTAATGATTTTCTTTAGTTATTTACTGCTTTAAAATATCCGCACTATAGTGATATAAACAAACGATTTCCCCGTTTTACCTAATCGTAAGGATCCGAAAAACATCTGCAAGGAAATAGAAGAAGCGAAAAATGTGTTTTTTTTAATATACCCACACGACGTTCGTAATTTCGTAGATAGGTTCATGTCGAATACGTGATGCCTTCTACTGCCGAGAGGATCTACATACGCTCGTGATAATATTACGCAATATGTTGATTTCTGACATAACCGGTTTTAAAAAAAATTTCAAATACATTTCGATAAACATGTCCGTCTCCGAGACTCGAAGTGGAAAAACATAACGTACAAAATATTTATGTCCATATCACTATTACTCGAAACGAGTGCGCGAAAACAAAACATTCGATCAGTCACGACGATCCGCAGTGCCGTTTACAACAGCTCCTTATTATAATGTTGTAGCAGTGGCTATTATTTAAAAGCACGTTTACACTTCGTACACATGCGCGTTATCGTCGAGCTGTGTAGTCCGATAAAATATTAAGTAATTATCAATAACGATATGAACTTTCAAAACAATTATTGTACTCGTACAACAGCGCATCGTAATGTTTGTTTATTTGCGATTTTGTTATTCGACTCGCTCTGAACGCAGCGGTTCCCAAACTGACCAAGTACTTTCTAAGGGCACCGCAGTCTACGGCTCATAGCAAATAATTTAAAATGTATGTATTTTTTTATTTTCAAGTTCAAAAACGCATCGATTTATAATTAAGTCAACTGTGAGAATACTTGAATCGTATTAGGTTTAATAAAATCAATAAAATTGGCTATAAATGAGTATTTATTTATTTTTTTGTTCCGTCTTTCGTGTTATTCACAACGGGGCACCGCGGCTAAGTTTGGTCCAAAAAAGGGCACCGCGGAAAAAAAAAAGTTTGGGAACCGCTGTCATAGAGTATTAATTAAGGATCATCATTATCAGGGCTCAAATGCTTTATAACATTTGTTAATTATTATAGAATATAGATAAAAATAGCAGAACGAGCGATAAATTCGTCCGAGGTAACAACGAGAAGAAAGGCAAATCTAAAATTCTATTTATCCGATTTCAGTGCTGTTTCGATAATATTTCGGCGATACTTTTTCCGTTGCCAATATCCACATGGAATTTGATTCATTTTTCGTATTTCATAAATATCGCGATTTTAATGAAAATTGTAAAAGAAAGTCACTCGAACGGTTGGTGGTAAAAATACCCACGGTTCAGTTTCGTTGGACCTTTGACTTTTAGATAATCTATTTTCGACGTCGAACGTTAAACATTTTAATTTTGATTTCAAATTTAATGACTTCTTATCGGCCGTATTCGATACGTTTGTGCGAAGAAAAAGATCTTATTTTCATCGTTCCTCTATAATATAATATAGTGGATCCCGACTGCAGGGGGTCCGCGGACTACCGGTGACGTTTTAAAAATGTTCAAACGACGATCGAAACGATACGGAAATTTGTTCAACAAAGAAATTTATGTTCGGTAATCTCACGATGACGGTTGATTAGTTTTCTCTATCGATAATACAACGCTTATTGCCAGTGTGTTTGGCTCGGATTCTTCGAGTCGTAGCGACGTAAAAACTTTTACAATGATCTGAACGGCAGGTTTGATCGCGCGTCCGTGCATATTTCGTCAGAACGGCGTAACAATTTACAGCACTGCAAAGACGTAATACTATAAATCATCGTTAATAGACTAAAAATCACAATTGGTAAAATAAAACACCTACCGTCTAATTATTTTAAATGGTTTATATAATTATTTAAACGCCAAAACAGTTAACGTAATTGATGAATATCATGTGCATGATTGTAGCATATATTTATTTTTCAACGATTTCGAGTTCACCTAGTGCTCATCGCGTACCGTTTTCTAATTACATTGTATTTTTTCTCGTTTTATATTTCAAACAATGGAGAAACCGTAGACTCGAGTAGTATCTTAATTTTTGTGAAAATCGCCGTTTTAAAAATGTATAAAAAATATTGATAATGCCAAACACGTGTAGTCATGTGTAGTAGTAGTAGTTATGATTTAAAGCCTCTGAAAATATTTGAAAAACAAAATCGAATGCTTTCTAAAGTACAGTAAACCTTATTGTACATCGATAATCACTAATCAGAGACGAGACATCAAATTAAAATTTAAGATTTTTCTAATTAAGTAATTATACGGATATAAATTTTACTATATAAATTTTTTATCTAATTTCAAGTACCTAATATGGAGATAGGAATTTATAAAAACATGTCAGTAGGTACCTAGAAACAAGTAAAAATCTAATACCTTGATTTTTGTCTTTGGTCGTTAACTGAATAGGTACTTAAATACTAATCAGAAAACAACCGATGTTATAGTTAACTCACAACGATTGATATTCCTCGTAGGAACGAATATTAATATTTTTTTTCTATTCAGTAATATTTAATTTTTAATGAAATAATATTTAATTAAATAAATAAATATACATTTAAATTTGCTTCTAATTTAAAATTGCATATCAATATAAGTCTAACTACTACGCCTACTTAATTTTTATTGTAGCTAATTATTACAAATTAATTTAACAAAATTTTTTGTAATCTATGACTCATATTTACGTTATCAAACGGTATAAATGATTTAAGAATTAGTCTTATTATTTACAAAGATATGTGTATAAACTTTTTCTCTCGTAATAAATACGATTTCTGTAATGGAAAATTTAACTAAATTAATCCGTGTTCGATAATTGTGATAAAATATTTTTATAAAAAATAAATAAATACTCGTGTAATTTTTAAAAAACGATTTTTCAATAAATCTTTTTATGTATATTTTTCAAAGGGACCACTCGTCCAAATAGAAAACAGCGCGTGGAAGGTATTCCAAAAATCACATTTTCCAATGTAATTTTTTTAAATAAAATAATTAATACAATAACTTAACACTAATAACGCGATCTGATTAATTTAAAATAGTGACGGTGTTTTTATTTATCCCACTACTTTTAAGACGTTTCGTTACTCGTTTATGTACCTAATATTATTATAATCATGGTTGTGTTTATTTGTTCAATGATTATCGCTTTATGCTTATGTAATTGAAACGAGGTTTAGTAAATTACAAGCAATTACTGATTATAAAACCAACGATTTTTTTTTCCAAAGTAAATTACAAATAAGTAGCTATGTATAATAATATATACGTATATAGTATACAAATACATAACAGTACCTACTAGTTTGTTTTGATTTGAATGTGTCAATATAAACAAAAATTCGTTCGAATAATTCTCAAAATTCAAGTATTCGAACAACACTAAAAACTATAACCGATATTGTGAGCGAAGAGCGGGGGAAGGACATTTTTATCATAATCTTGTATCTTTTTTGTTGTAATATTTTTATCTTTTAAACGCGCGTAAGTCTAACATTTCGAAGCGACGCATGACGAAACGACGCGACTGATTATAAATTTAGTTATATTTGTTTTACTCGGATACGTTAATGTAACGACTGAGTTGAACCAATTTACACGGACGCACATCCGCGTGGATACAAGATTTTACATAACCTTTCCGTCGGACGCGCGTGTCCGCTCATAACCGTTCGGTGTTATCGAACGGTCGTCGGTTTGCACTTGATTATTTCATACGCCCGTCGATTTGTTTTGCATAGTAATGACGTGCCGCCGACGTAGTCGGCAAACAGCCGGTAAGCACACAACGCAGTTAACGCGAGTTCCCGTGACACGCAAAGGCGAGGATCTAGATAATATTATTACTATATTATAAGTTATAACGTTTTAATAATTATTATTATTCGTTTGGATTCCGATTTCCGGGATTCAGCTGCGATGCCATGGCCGGTGCGGTTTATCGCCGTCGAGACATTATTTATAATGAATATCGTTAACGGATCCTTGAATACTTCCTACAGGTAGTAAAATAGTAAGTAACGGTATTATGACGGGGGGGGGGGGGATTCGACGTTTTCCCGTCCGACAACAATATGGCGAACACTATGAAACCAAAAGACCGAGAAAAATTGAATAAAAAAAAAAAAGACAAAAAGAAAATTTTTCCTGCAACATCGACGAGAGACGAGATTTTCTACTAAAAAACATCCCTGAAGTTGTGATGACAGCCGATAGGGCCAAGTCCATTCAGGTGATAATGGACAGAAATAAACACACACACACGTCATAACGTCATGAGTTCAGTGGTGAAGTGGAAAATTTGGAAGGCTTGCCTGAAGATATAACAAATGATGATTTGGCATACTTTAATTATGCTCCAATTACTTCTGTAGACGTTGAACGGAGTTTCTCAATTTACAAAAATCTATTATCCAGTAATCG